>JAZAYU010000366.1:0-463304 GCA_038501625.1 Corbicula japonica | reverse complement strand
CAGAACAGATCAGACACTGATCTGGATCTTCATGTGGTTGCACGGTGGTATGTAAGCTGTATTAAAGGAGTTGGAGTATCTAAAACTTGTCACTGGTTGGAATGGAAAATACAAGCCCATAGGAACACAGCTTTTGTTACCACATAAAGACCATTGCTGAAGGTCATTGAGCAAAGCATTTTTAATGTCACTTGTGCATTAACACTGCATTTGTGCATGAAGTACTGACCCAGTATGCAAATTACTGTCTTTATTCCTTAGTTTTGTGTTGTGCACAAATCAATATTTAGTTACATTAATTAACAATATAAAATTTATGATTTTGCTAAAGCCAATGATATTATGACATTAAATTGTAATTGTTTTCTTTGCTTTTGATGTTTAATTACAAAATTTATTAAATGTTTATCTAGTGTTCTAGCATAAACCAATAGTTTAAATAAAGCAAAACATCATTTGGTCTTCATACAGAGGTAATTAATGAAGCTTGTTAACCCTTTACTCCATAGATGCATGTTTGTTGCATAGGAAAACAGTGAAGATGCAGATCAGCCACCATATCCATGCCAGCTCATCAGGATCTACACTGTTTTCTTTTAGATTCATAAGGTTGTTTCTGACCAAGATGGGACCAGTGTAGATTTAGATGAGAGGCATGAATGTTCCTGCTCTCAGGATCTACACTGGTAGCACATGCATTAATTTAAAAATGTATATATAGGGTGTAAAGAGTTTAAGTGTCAACATTAAGTGACCTACAATATTTCACGATGTACGTTATCAATTGCAGGACCGAAGCTACATTTTCTCACCCCTGGTAAAAAGCCTCAGCTAAAAACCTCCATTACCAAACCACAAAATGTCTTCATGGACAGTTTGTCCCCAGTCTTAAGAAGGTCAATTAGCGGTCCTTCAGGAACCACTGGTAATTTAGACAATGTTTACAAAGCCGGGTTTGAGAAATGGGCAGGAACAAGAGATGTGTCACATCTGGACAGCAAAGAGACGATTGTGGCTGAGCATGTTCTGAAGGATCATGTGACTCCAAGTTTAATGGAAATTGATAAAGATAGAAAAGTTGCTCAAACTAACTTGTCAGTAAAGAAGTCTAGGCAAAGAAGTGTTAAGAATGAATCCAAAACAGATCACCTGGCAGGTATAGAAGTTCAGGTTATTTCTGAGGATGCGGTCATTAATGATGCTAATTATAATTGCAGTAGTAAAAATCCTGCAAATTTGGGACAGTATCTAGGCCAAAGTTTAAATTTTGTGCCGAATACGCCAGCTACTGAAGTAAGGGATAACAAAAATGAAGCAGAGACTAACAAACACAGAGCATACACTGCTTCATATTGCTCCAGCTGTAATAGTGAGGACTCTGTGATTGCGCAATCCAGATGCTCGGTGTGTGATGGTTGTAGCTCAGGGACTAGCTGTTCTATTTTTAGCCAGACTTTAAGTACTGATGCACCAAAACTTGATGTAGAAGATGAAAGCAACATGTATTCTCGGAGTCCATTGGAAATGTCACCAAGAAAGCTTGAAGAATTGTTGGACGCTCACATGACTTTCGATCAGCTGAGTCCCAACAATTGGTCACACTCACATGTTAGAAGAAATCTAGTAGCAAGCACTGATGTTGGTGTGGATGCAATAGAAAACGTATAGTATTTTGATTATTTTTAGCATGTAATGTATTGTTTCATATAAGTGGCATTGAGACTACTTAATTTTTTAATCTGAAGTATAAATTCCATAGAGGATCCGTTTGGTTTATTTATTACCATGAACATTTGATGCTTCATAAATATTTTGTAGGTATACTTGTATAGGGAATAATTATTTTACAATTTGTCTAAAACTGACTGAGAAGTTGATGCATATAAATTAAAGCTGCTTTCTTGGTAGAAATATCCTGTATTGGCTATATACACATCATATGTTCTCTGTTTGAAAATTTTGTTTTTAGCTCACCTGAGCTGGCTCAGGATGAGCTATTAGGATCGATGAATGTCCGTCGTCCGTCCACAATTAGTTTGTTAACACTCTAGCGGTCACATTTTTGCTCCGATTGTCATGAAACTTGGTCAGGATGTTTGTCCCAATGATTTCTCGGACGAGTTTGAATATGGGTCATGTGGGTCCAAAAACTAGGTCACTGTTACTAAAAATAGAATTTTCTTGTTAACACTCTAGCGGTCACATTTTTGCTCCAATTGTCATGAAACTTGGTCAGGATGTTTGTCCCAATGATTTCTCGGACGAGTTTGAATATGGGTCATCTGGGTCCAAAAACTAGGTCACTGTTACTAAAAATAGAATTTTCTTGTTAACACTCTAGCGGTCACATTTTTGCTCCAATTGTCATGAAACTTGGTCAGGATGTTTGTCCCAATGATTTCTCGGACGAGTTTGAATATGGGTCATCTGGGTCCAAAAACTAGGTCACTGTTACTAAAAATAGAATTTTCTTGTTAACACTCTAGCAGTCACATTTTTGCTCCGATTGTCATGAAACTTGGTCAGGATGTTTGTCCCAATGATTTCTAGGATGAGTTCGAATATGGGTCATCTGGGTCTAGGTCACTGTTACTTAAAATCACTTTGTTGTACTCAGGTGAGCAATAAAGGGCCATCATGGCCCTCTTGTTATTCTTAAAGAAGATAAAGATGTTATTTTATGCTGTTGTTTTGTATATTAAATGCATTTCTTCCAGAGAATTTCGCCTTCAAAAGAACAACTTATATTTCTTCTGTTACGGATGATACTGGCCAACTATAAAGGTCTAACAGTAAGTAAACACTAGTTAAACTTGTCATTTAACCTTTAGGTAGTTATACTCACTAAACTAATGTTATGAGGTCACATTTTTATCAATTTGCAAGTCAGTTCATTTTTAGCTTGACTATTCGAAGAATATGTCGAGCTATTCTACTCACTCTGGCGTGGCTGCGACGTCCCGCTTTGGTTAAAGTTTGCGTGCAACCTACCTATATCTTAAAAATTACTATAACTACAGCTTTGAAACTTGGCACACTTGTTCATCATCATGTCCCGAGTGTGTATGCAAAGAACCATAACTCTAAGTTTCATTTTGATCAAATTATAGCCCTTTTTCAACTTAGAATTTCAGGTTAAAGTTTGTGTGCAAGCTACTGTACAAACTCATAACTTCAATACAACTAATACTACAGCTTTGAAACTTGGCACACTTGTTCATCATCATGTCCCGAGTGTGTATGCCAAGAAACATAACGCTAACTTTCATTTTGATCAAATTATGGCCCTTTTTCGACTTAGAATTTCATGTTAAAGTTTGCGTGCAAGCTACTGTACAAACTCATAACTTCAATACTACTAATACTACAGCTTTGAAACTTGGCACACTTGTTCATCATCATATCCTGAGTGTTTATGCCAAGAACCATAACTCTAACTTTCATTTTGATCAAATTATGGCCCTTTTTCGACTTAGAATTTCAGGTTAAAGTTTGCGTGCAAGCTAGTGTACAAACCCATAACTTCCATACTACTTTTACTACAGCTTTGAAACTTTCAACACTTGTTCATTATTATATTCCGAGTGCGTATGCCAAGAACCATAACTCTAACTTCCATTTTGTTCAAATTATGGCCCTTTTTCGACTTAGAATTTTAGGTTAAAGTTTGAGTGCAAGCTAATTACTGTCATAGTTCTTGTACTATACCTTTGAAACTTAAGACACTTGTTCACCATCATGACCTTGACTATGTATGCCAAGAACCATAACTCTTTCATTGATTTTGATCAAATTATGGCCCTTTTTGACTTAGAATTTCAGGTTAATGTTTGCGTGAAAGCTAGTTTCTTTCATACTTCTTGTACTATAGCTTTGAAACTTGTTCACCATCATGACCCTGACTATGTATGCCAAGAACCATAACTCTTTGATATTTATCAAATTATTTCCCTTTTTAGACTTAGAAATTAAGGTTACAGTTTGCGTGCAAGCTGGTGAAAGCTCATAACTTTCATTCTATTAAAACTACAACTTAAAAAATTTGTATACCTTTATTTTATCATACATCAGGTTGATGTTCAAAGGCCCATAACTCATCCTTGCTTTTTATATTTAATTTTTGCCCTTTTTCACTTAGAAATTAGAATTAAGACTTAGAAATTATGGTTAAAGTTTCAATGTTAGTGTATTTCAAATTTAATGCTATAGAAAAGTTTTAAAACAAATGTACTTAACATACTTTGGTTGAAAGTGTTGAGTAGTTGTGGGGTGGGTGGGGGCATATACTATACTATACTATGCTATGCTATGCTTAATCTACTGTACTGTACTGTGCCCCCTACCACCACATACCACCACCAACAACAACAGCACCAACAACAAAACCAATAACAGCAACAACAGCACCAACAACAACACCAATAACAACAACACCAACATCACCACCAACAACACCAACACCACCAACAACACAAATAACAACAACAATACCAACAACAACAACATCAACAACACTGTAAACAACACCACCAACAACAACACCACCACCAACAACACCACCAACTACACCACCACCAACAACACCACAACCAACAACAACATGTCCAACAACACCACAACCAACAACACCAACAACCAACACCACCACCACCTACAACAACAACATCAATAACACCACCACCACCACCACCACCAACAACAACACCAACAATAACAACAACACAGACAACCAACAACTACAACACCACCACCACCAACAACAACATCAATAACACCACCACCACCAACAATAACACCAACACTACCAACACCACCAACAACAACACCAACACCACCTCCAACAAAACCATCACTACCAACACTAGAAACAACACCAACAACAACAGCAACACCACCACCAACAACACCACCACCAACACCAACAATAACAACACCGACAACCACCACCAACAACAACACCGACAACCACCAACAACAACACCAATAACACCACCACCAACAACAACAACAACACCAACAACAACACCATCAAAAACAACATCATCACTACCAACACCAACAATAACACCAACAACAACAACACCAACAACACCAATAACAACACCACCACCAACAACAGCAACCAGCACAATAATATACTACACCACACCACTATAGGTGGGCAGGGATAGTGGGTTGATAGGTGTGGGATCAGGGGTGTATGGGCTGGGTTGTGTAAACCCTTTAAAAAAACCTACAAGAATAAATTAAGTGTAATTTATTGATTTCCTAACTTGGATCAAGAAACCTTTGTTCATGTGTGTGTTGGGGGTGTCATAAACTCCTGAATAACCTCAGTTTAAATGAAGCTCAGTTGAAAATGTGCTTAAATATGTCTGACTTTTCGAATAGTCGAGCGTGCAGTCGTTTCCGACTGGCTCTTGTTCAAAGAGGTTCTTATAGGATTTATTCACCAAATAGCAAATGATTGCCTTTTAACAGGTGTAGATGCAGATTAGCTGGCACATCTTTCTGATCGGGATCTGCACTTTTAGATTTACTGGGATATTTTTTACCAGAAAGATTGTATATAGTAAGGGTGAAGAATTTAGACTTCACACACTTTATTTAAAATAAATAACCCACATGTTTTCATTATCCAAATGATCAACATCAAAAATGGATTCTATCCTTAAGTTCAATTACAGTATACCACACACACCATCTCTCATTAAACCTGATATGTATATTTGCAATAGCACGGTGGACTTTTTTTTTTTTTTTTTTTCATTAATTTGAAATAATCAACTAGAATTTGGTGTTCCTCAAAACACACTTGTCACCTTAAGTTGCATCTGAAAGGGGCATCACTCATAGGGGCATAACTGAAAAAAAAAACCCAGTGAAATAGGAATTTCCTTTCTTGTTTTCACCGATGGCTTTGTTCATGCAGGTGATTCAGTAATAAGTGAATAAGTACATTTAAAGATATGGGTAACATAAAGTTTCATATTAACCCTTTCCTCCATAAATACACATTTTTACACATGTGCAACCAGTGTAGATCCAGATCAGCTGACAAATCTTTGCCATTGATCTGGATCTGCACTGGTCGCATTTTGGTCAGAAATAACCTAACAAATCAAAAAGCGAACAGTGAAGATCCTGATCAGACGGCATGGATGTGCCAACTGATCTGGACCTACACTTTTCGCCCATGCAATAATGGTGTGTCTATGGAGGAAAGAGTTAAAGTTGGGGGTCTACCATACGATGATGATGCCGCCAGCAGACAATGTCTACCTGCTCTCACAGGTGACATTAAAGGATAAAGATGAGTTATATTTTGTTGTGTTTTAGGAAAGCCTTGCTTCTGAGAGAAAAATCAGCAAATCACAGCAGAGGACAATAACGTGTCTCATTCAGGCAGTGGTGCTGTTGTCTAGAAAGGTCAAGGTCACTTCAGATCAGTTCCATAAAACACAGGCAGAGCTGAAACAGATACAGGTTGGTTGTTAAATACATATATAATGTTTAAAGTGGACACTTTTCAAACTCTGTTCTACTGTGGTATCATTTAATTTAGCTGGCACGAAATTTCGCGCAATCGCTGAAAAAGACTGTTTTGCGCGGACGTAAATTCACGTTTCTGAGCTAATCATGTGTGAGTTGGCCCCCTGTCAATTACCACTTCCTTTGTTAGTCAATTATTGGACCGCTGTTTATTCTGCGCCGCTAATTGTTATGGGACCGGTTTGATCTATCTATAAGGATCATTCACATCATAATTGGCATGATAAATGTCGTACCCGTTTTATGTGTCAATTTATTGCGAAACTAAGCTTTGAGTTATTCAAAAAAGTGTTGATAAATTAAAAATGAGATGACAATGATAATGTTTGGTAAAACGTGACCTGACCTGAATGCGCGGACTAAATTGTCGTTCAAGTTTTGAAGTAATATTTAACATATTCCAAAAGAAATTAGACAGTTACAACTAATTTTATTATCTTTATTTATATAATTATTCGATACTTCAAATTTATATCAAATAGCGATACAGGAAACTATATTTATAAAGTGTAGGTCCATTCTGACATAGCACGTTTCAGATACGTATGTGGAACTTTTTGGTTAAAGTTTAGCGTAGGTTTTAAATTCGCGCACTGGCCCGAGCGCAAAATACGCAAAAATTAAGCCATCGCTAAATAAATCATGTAGCCACTGTTACTGTTTATGTATGTTGTCAATTCAATTAATTCTCTTGCTCAGTTTCTTCTAAAACAGTTTTAACAGTTTTCTGTGCTTGGCTATTCTGACCCTGTGTTTTTCAGTATAATTCTTAGAATGGCTTTACCAGTATATAACATGTGTGCATTATCATTTTCAGCGCAGACAGACATTTTTACAAAGTCACCAGAAGAAGCTCTACATTGGCATCTTTGTTCTTGTAGTGTACAATATCTGCAGTATGGGGCCAGTGAGGGATAAACTCAAATCTGTGTAAATATAAATCTCTATGATTGTAACCAGGCATTGATTTGGGAGACATGGGAGAAATAGTCTTCCAGGTCCCAATCCTGAGATTTGAGAGTAGTCTCAAAGATCTGATTTTTGATAGGTCGAAACTGAGCATCTCAGTCTCCAAACAAATGAACAAAATGTTTGAGATTTCAGTCTGCAATATTGTGTTTTAAGATCTTTGGCCCAGGTATAATGTTATTTAAGGTTTATTTATACTGAATGGGGAAAATAGGTAAACCATCCCTTAATTAGTAAATAATCCTTACACAAGGTTAGTTAGAAAAATGAAATAATCTGTTTTCAATTTTGATGCTTTAATAATTGACGAAAAATCTTACATCATCAAAGGAGTCAAAAAAGACACTGATATTCAAGAAAACAGTGACCAAGAAAGCAAGGTTATCTTCCTTTATGTGAAACAGATACATGCTTTATGACATTAAACTGGATAAGAAAGGAAAAAAAAATTACTGTAATTTTCTGTATTATTTTGAAAAAAAAAAGAGAATGTTTTAGACACTGACATACTTATGTTTTTTTTTTACATTAGAAAGTTGTGAAATAAATATTTTCATAGAAATATTGTAAAAATTCACAAGCTAAACATGTTATTTGATTTTATTGTATTTGTGTGAACTCTGGCAATTTGTTTTGGACCAGAATCTGGCAGATGGAGAGCAGAATAAGCTAAGACACTATTATCATGGTTTCAAGGTTTTTATTAATGACTTTAATAAATAAAGATTTAATCGTAAAATATGTGTACTGTCTTCTTGATCCAAATTCAATGTAAATGCAACAATACTGAGAGAATAGAATTCAGTTTGGCTTATTTTATTTTCAGGTTGAAGTTTTTTGGTATTGTGGAAAACATGAGAAAGATAAATAGGTATGGATGTCAGAACCTGAATTATTTTAATTGTCTAAGTACTGTTGCACATGGAAAGCATGGCAACTTTGTAAATTTTATACTGTATAAATTGAAAAGGCTATATATATCCCTTAAAGTTATTGTCACATTTTTGACCAGTGTTAACACAGATCAGCATGTGCATGGATGCAGTCTGATTATACAGGATTCTCACTGTTTGCTTTTCAGTTTTTGAATTCACTTAATAAATTTCTTTAAAACAGTACTTTTAACAATGATTGCAGTGACTCATGTTGATAAAAAGGCAAGTCCATTACGAGTATATTGACCAAGCAGGTAAAGTGTTAACCTAATATGTGTAATATTGTGTTATTCTTCCTGTTCATTTATCCTATTAAATTTTCATTTTTAGTACAAGAAAAATGATTGCGGAGAATTGGCGAAACATTCCATCACTGCTGACAGATTTTTGGAGAATCTTCATTTTTCGGTCAAGACCAGAATTGAAAAGATCATAAAGGACATAACCTATGAGCCTTGTTAGATATCAGTCAGAAAAACATAAATGGATATTTTAAACAGCTTTTAAAGGGTAGTTTGAAATGTGGTTGTTTATATATTTAGTAAGATTTGATAGAATTATAAATGGTAAGAAATTTTTTTTTCTGGCTGCATGACTGAAAGGTGACTTCATAAACAGGTTAACCCTTTCCTCCATATATATGCATTTTTACACATGTGGGACCAGTGTTGATCCAGATCAGCCAGCACATCCATCCCATATGATCAGGATCTGCACTGGTCACTTTTTGGTCAGAAATAACCTAACAAATCAAAAAGCGAACACAATAAAACGGACACAATAAAGATTTATCTATGGAGGAAAGGGTTAAACTATATATAATTATGTGCAAAAAACGTGGGAACAATAAATTGTTTTAATTAGAGTTCCTGCTTTTCTACAGAACTGAAAATCATGAAATTGACAACCGGATCGGAAGCGGATCGGAAGCGGACCGCAAACCGATCCCGTCAGGAGCGCAATCGAAGCGCAATCGAATTGGAAACGGAATGGAATCGAAGCGAATCGTTTTGAGTGTTTGGATCGCTTGGAGTGAAAAGACCGGGGCATTTTGACCGGATCGGAATCGCTTTGAACGTTTGGATCGCTTGGAGTGAAAAGACCGGAGCGTTTTGACCGGATCAGAATCGCTTTGAGCGTTTGGATCGCTTGGAGTGAAAGGACCGGAGCGTTTCGATCGGATCGGATCGCTTCTATTTATACATGTAGTTTTTCAGTTATATATAGTAGCAATCCGAATTGCTGAATCGCTTCTTCCGATTCTTTTAACGACTTTAAACAAAGCAATTTTGACAATAATTTAATTGAGTTTTATGCTATCAAACACTAGTAATAAAAAAAACTAATTTAACGATAATTTTGTAAATAGAACTGAAAACATATAATAGTAAATGGTGTGTTTGTCATTCACACGCATGATATTGAAATTAAGTTCGGAACCTTTTTGTATAAAGTGCTCTTAAGCGAAAATACGTAATATTTTTTCTTACACAAGGGAAGAAATAAGAAACATTTACATTCACCCGTGCTTCATTATGGAATTAATGTGTTTTTTTTTTATTTAGTAAGGAGATTCACAACTGAAATGTATTTAATGCTAAAAAACATTTTTGAATGTAAACATTTATTAAGTTCAGTATGAAATATAAACCATTAACGCTGTCCGAAACTAAAAGAGAAACTATTTTTCCTTAATAATTTCAGCGCGAGAGGCGTTATAAGTAATGACCAATGAAAAGCGGGAGCGAAAAGATCGGGATCGGAAGAATCGGTTTGAGCGTAAAGATCATTTGGAGCGCATTGTTAATGACCAATGAAAATCGGGAGCGAAAAGATCGGAATCGGAAGAATCGGTTTAAGCGTAAAGATCGTTTGGAGCGCATTGTCTGAAGTGAAAAAATTGGAGTGCAATCGAATTGGAATTGGACCGCAATGGGAATGGAATCGGATCGGTTATAGATGACATTAGGATCGGAAGCGGACCGGATCGGAATCGGAAAAATTGTCAATTTCATAATTTTCAGTACTGTAAGAATACCTGGTTCCTTAATAGAAGACTACCACTCTACATATATTATGTTAATGATTATTATGGCCCCCCCCCCCCCCCCCCCCGCCCCCTCTGGGAGACAAATTGTTTTTGCCCTGTCCGTCTGTCACACTTCGTTTCCGCTCAATATCTTGAGTACCCTTTGACCCAGAGCATTCAAACTTCATAGGGTGATAGCCCTTATTGAGTAAAAGAACCCTATTGATTTTGGGGTCAGTAGGTCAAAGGTCAAGGTCACAGGGGCCTGAAGAGTGAAAACCGTTTCCGCTCAATAACTCGAGTTCCCTTTGACCCAGAGCCTTCAAACTTCATAGGATGATAGCCCTTATTGAGTAGAAGAACCCTATTGATTTTGGGGTCAGTAGGCCAAAGGTCAAGGTCACAGGGGCCAGAAGAGTGAAAACCGTTTCCGCTCAATAACTCGAGTTCCCTTTGACCCAGAGCCTTCAAACTTCATAGGATGATAGCCCTTATTGAGTAGAAGAACCCTATTGATTTTGGGGTCAGTAGGCCAAAGGTCAAGGTCACAGGGGCCAGAAGAGTGAAAACCGTTTCCGCTCAATAACTCAAGTACCCTTTGACCCAGAGCCTTCAAACCTCATAGGGTGATAGCCCTTATTGAGTAGAAGAGCCCTATTGATTTTGGGGTCAGTAGGTCAAAGGTCAAGCTCACAGAGGGGCCGAAGAGTGATAACCATGTCTGCTCAATAACTCGAGTACCCTTTGACCCAAAGCCTTCAAACTTCATAGGGTGATAGCCCTTATTGAGTAGAAGAACCCTATTGATTTTGGGGTCAGTAGGTCAAAGGTCAAGGTCACAGGGGCCCGAAGAGTGAAAACCGTTTCCGCTCAATAACTTAAGTACCCTTTGATTCAGAGCATTCAAACTTCATAGGGTGATAACCCTTATTGAGTAGAAAATCCCTATTGATTTGGGGGTCAGTAGGTCAAAGGTCAAGGTCACAGGGGCCTGAAGAGTGAAAACCGTTTCCGCTCAATAACAGGAGTTCTATTTCACCCAGAGCCTTCAAACTTCATACAATGGATGTACTAATTGAGTAGAGGACTCCTATTGATTTTGGGGTCAGTAGGTCAAAGGTCAAGGTCACTGGGGCCCAAAGAGTGAAAACCGTTTAGGCGTAATAACTGGAGTACCGTTTGACCCAGAGCATTTAAACTTCATAGGGTGATAGCCCATATTGAGTAGAAAAATCTTATTGATTTGGGGATCAGTAGGTCAAAGGTCAAGGTCACAGGGGCCCGAAGAGTGAAAACCGTTTCCACTCAATAACAGGAGTTCTATTTGACCCAGAACCTTCAAACTTCATACGATGGATGTCCTTATTAAGTAGAGGACTCCTATTGATTTTGGGGACAGTGGGTCAAAGGTCAAGGTCACAGGGGCCCCGAAGAGTGAAAGCCGTATCTGGTCAATAACTGGAGTACCGCTTTGACCCAGAGCATTCAAACTAAATAGGGTAATAGCTCTTATTGAGTAGAAGAACCCTATTGATTTTGGGATCAGTAGGTCAAAGGTCAAGGTCACAGGGACCAGGGCGCAGGGTGGAGTCATGCGTTTTTCACAAAAAACATCTAGTTATTATTCCACTCGTTAAAACATGCACTTTATAAGATGATTGTTGAGCATTCAAAACTTGTAACTACACAATACTTGTTCCAGAAGAGTTGTGTATGTGTTAATTTGATGATACTTAGATTGTTTTCATAGAAATTTTATCTTTAGTGATTTTTGCATTTTATACACTTTCATTATGATAAACAAATCTAAATGTAGACTGCTTGAAATTGTAATTTGAATTTTTGTAATGTATTGCATACACAAAATCTTCATCACATTTTATTCATGTGGACATTGCAGTTTGAATCCAGACAAGCTAATCTGTGATATAATTTACAATAGATCACCTTCAGATGTACATTATATCTTTATCAAAAGATAGAAATTTTTGAAATTTAATGATGTTTCTTATGACCCCTACCAATAAACATACTGATAGCCTTGTGGCACACCACTTCACACTTGAACAGTTGAATGGCTGATTGGAACTAAAGAAAGACTTAAGTTTATTGATTGTAGATTGGTGCCATATTCTTTTGTTAACTATTTTCCTTTGTTAATTTATTCATGATTATTACATTATGTTAATTAAAAACTGTATTAATTTTATCAGTTTTTATTTTCCTTGTATTCCTCAACGTTGGCAGTAAATACATAGGATTGAGAAGAAAATCTGATACTTCCCGATGTGATTGTGTTATTATGATTATTGTATTAAGTAACCTAATTCCTCATCAGATTAAAAGAAAACTTGCTCAGAATGTTAACCATGACAATAGACGGGTAAGGATTAAATGGCGATTGTTTGGACAGCATGGCAAACAGAGCTATGGTAAACTTTCGTAACATGAATGAGCCCATTTGCTGCTGTTAGCATTTCAGGATTATAATTGATCCCATTTTCAAAGCTGAAATAAAAAGGCTAAAGGTTTGTGTACATTAAAGAAGACTTAGTGATCACGTTGTCTGTCTGTCCATCTGTCAGTTTATCTTTCAATCAAAAGTTGTGTCCTGTGTGGAAAAATAAATGTCAGTGACTAAAACTAGTCACATTCAGAGTAAAATCTAACTAGAACAGTCACCTTACACAGCAGATATATAAATGATGGCGATTGGATTGGTTGGTTATAAAGGAAAAACGAAAACCCACATGTCCCCGGACCGAGGTTTAGAGATGGTGTGACGTGTACAAGGTAAAAACGTAGAAGTTTCTTGTCCAGGTTATAATTTCCTTATGGGTGAAGGGATTTCAAAATAAAACAGCGCGCGTGATCACTATAACAAAACTATGTGTCATGGAATCTCCTGTCCTCAAAGTCAAGGTCACATCCATTAAAAATTGAATTATCTTCGAGCTTATATTGTGTATTTGAAGTGTAATTTCTACAGTTATCAACCAGATACTGGCGTAGACGTTATGCCTCTTAAAATGCAGCGTTTTCCGAACATTTATATAAATATTTTTAACGTAGTAGCAGTCAGAATTCTATATATCAAGCCAAACAATGGATGGTAGTATGTCAATATAATATAACGGGATCAATTCCATGTGATCTTGACCTTTGAGATAAGAACGTGGGCTTTAGACGCGACACTCCGTCTCACTGAGGTTAACATGCATGCAAAATATAAACAAGATTGCTTAATACATGTCAAAGTTATTGGCCGGACAAACCATGACATAATCTTTGATTCCCAACGCTGACCTTAACATTTGAGATGGGAACCTGGAGTATGTGCAGGAAACTCCCTCTCACTGAGGTTAATATTCATCCAAAGTATAAACAAGATTGCTCGTAGTATGTCAAAGTTAGTGTGCGGACAAAGTTATTGACCGGTCAAGCTCTTTGACCACCCAATTTGACCTTGACCTTCGAGGTGGAAACCATGGATTTGTGCGCTACACTCCATCTCACTTAGGTTAACATTCGTGCCAAATATAAACAAGATAGCTCAATGCATGTCAAATTTATGGCGTGGACAGATCTGGATGGACGCACTAACGGACGTATGCCTACAGACCAATCCACCATTGTGACAAGTTGCAGCGAAGTCCAGCTTACCGCAAGCGGTAAAAAAAATTTCACTTTTTAAAAATACTGAATTATTATTTTAGTTATTTGTTGTGAGTTGTTTTATATATAAATAATACAGATACATGTAAACTACAGATAATTCAAAAAAATTGTCTCACGTAGTTGTCAATTGATGTGATTTGATTTGAACGCAGTTACGAATAAAAGTATCTGTCATAAAATGTCATAAACTGTTTTATTACTTTTATTATTTTTCGTAATAAAACAGTTTATGACATTTTAAACCATTTAACCATGTTTGACAAGTACGTAAACTAGTTTTTATGAAGTTTTCACCATACTGAACGAGAACAGCCGCATATGGTATGATATGCCCAATATCACGCGCCAATATATTATCAGCTGTAACCAATCAAAATGGGTGTACTGTACACCGTTTTGATTGGTCTAATAGTGAGTTAGTTAGTGGTCGGAAAACCCAAGCTTCACGATGCCGAAATAATGGAGAGTTTGCGTGGACACTATGTTGCTGTGTGTAAGGTGCCTTTGAAATGCACAAAGGAACAGATAGCCGGTGAAGTTAGAAAACATTTAAGGAGCGGACGACTCTTTGATGCAGAACAAATTTCTGGAATCGAAAGTAGTCGCGATCTAACTAGATGGGTTTTATGGTTAGAGTCACAGGAAGGTAATACCAAAGTTATTTAATATTGCAGAAATAAACATTTGACAAAAACCTTTAAAGTTTCCAGCTCTTAAATTATCAGAGCACTTTATTTCCTATTTTCTGTTTCGTTTTTTTTTCAAAATCGAAAGTAGGCCCAACATATTTTTGAAAAACAAAAAAAAACGCCCATCCTAAATCACATTAAAAATTATAAAAATAAATCAAATTCTTTTATTCATTATTCATTCGAACACCGATCTTACATAACGTCTGGTACCGGTATATCTTTTTATGTCATTCAAATGAATGAACTTCGTATTCTCAGTTTCTCGTTTGTATGAGCATTTTCTGTTCAAATGTGGGATATGAAAAACTGACAGATTTTTAGCCCAAGTGCCGTTCAAATATAAGGAATATTCATTAAATATAAAAAAACTCAATATCCCCGTATAGCGATTTCATATTTATTATAAATTATAGTATCATTCCATTTGTTGAGAAAAACTTCCTGAAATATAACAAAACTTATTATCCCCGTATAGCGATTTCATATTTATTATAAATTATAGTATCATTCCATTTGTTGAGAAAGACGTCCTTCCTACCTATTGCGCTGGAGGTGATGGGGTTGGAAATATTGACCTATCGTTACATCGAAACGACCCTAGTCGTTCTGCTTGCATTGGTAAATGTAGTTCTTGTAACCAAAGAGTTCCAATGTTCCACTTGTCCTGTATTCGACAATGGTGATTTTTTCCATCGACAAGAACGGTCTTGCACCCTAGCCTGTCCGACCTGTGAAACAATGTTTAATTTTGCACATTTAATTTTACGCATCGAATTTCAACAACCGTATTGTAAAAGTGGTTTTAGTCCTCTATTTACATTTTAGTCGTTAATGTACATGAAATATATATTATCTGCAGTTCTCTATAGGGCCAGTTTTACGAGCATTAAATTTATGTTGGTTTTGTAATACCACGCTATTCGTAAAATACGAGCGAAGAACCGTTAATTGTTTACTTTTCCCCTCATTTATCGGTTTTTGTCCGTCCGTTCATATATCCGTCCGTCCGTCCACACATTCTTTCCCGGTCATTCAAGAGAGGGGATGCAGCGATGTTATTCAATATTTCATGCATGAATTTTATTTCATTAAGAAACAGTTTACGTTTGAAGAAGATGTGACATGCCTTATTGAAATGGTCCTGTACAGTTTCATACTCGGTATCATAACATGAATGATGACATGAGGAATAAACATGAATTGAACTGCTACTGGATCAACTACTAGAATCATGTTCACATGCTTAGACCTCTCCGCAAGATTATTGTTATGCAGATTCTAAAGTTTTACATTTGTCTTCTTTATTTTGTTAAATATTTAGAAATATAAGTTTTAATCATTTAAACCTGGTATGAAGATATAAAATTTGGACAGGCAAAGTAACAAACACGCATTAGCTTAATCTTAACTAAGCCTTTGTAAAGTTGTCGTTAGTCCTTTCGTATTTGGTAACTATAGTGATCTTGGAAACGATGTTTGACTGGTTTCAATAGATAGTCTAAGTTGAGATTTCAACCTAGTAACAAATATGGTATTCCATATTTGTTATTAATATGGTATTCCATATTTGTTGTTAAATGTTTAACTATATAATTTGGATTTTCCAAATGCGAATATTGTTATTAATTATTGCAAATGGTTTACCATTGTGCAACGAATTTATTAGACGTTTGAAATTCGGAATAAAATTCGATATTCTTCTAGAAACAAAACAGTTCTACAAAAGGAGCACATCATTATTATTCAATTTGTCAATACACGTCTTTCCAAAAAATGCAATGTCACTTTCGTGTACTCCTGAATATCAGAAGCTATAAATAGGAACACTTCATAGATATTTGTCTATTTATCTAGAACAAATACATGTGCGCTCATTGAATAAATTATTTATCAATATGCATTAGTTGTCGCACAGTTGGGATAAAATTTATAGTTAAAGCAGTTTTGAAGGGAGCGATTGTTCTTTTACACATTATTTTAAATGATTTCTCCTGTTCATCTGCTTAGTTCTATCTGATAAAAATAATATTTTACAATTTATTTGTCTGTTAAAGTAGAATAGCGAGGTCTGTGTGCTCCCTATGCCAATTATTTTTTAAACTAAGGTTGGAGACCAGTCTCCAATCTCAAATCTCAAGCATCTGATTGCGGGCTGGGATGGCGACCAGCCGCCAATCAGCTAATCAGATGCTTGAGATTTGATACTGATCTCCAGTTTTAGTTTTATGGTCTTGGGCCCTGGAGTATTTGCAATGTATATCTCCTTGTCAGAACTTAAGTCATAGGGCAAGGCACAACAACGTCAATCTTTTCTGCGAATAGATGTATACCCACCACACAATTCATTTTTTTTCTAACGTTGCACTGTCAAAATTCTAATTTTGATTTGCGAAGGGTTAGAACGTTCGTCGCTACGTTCTACGTTTGCGTAAAGTACATGTTCGCACCAGGTAATCGAATCCAACGTTGTTTCGTGCTTAATGCTGTTTGTAATAAAATACATGCACAAACAAACTGATTTGGGTTTCTTATTTATAATTAAAACATATTTACAAATATGACATGAATCGTTTCTACGGTTAGGATTGACAGGGAAGTCATTTGTAATTCTGAGTTGTGTAATGTAATAGGAAAATTATGATAATAATATATGTACAAATACTTAGTTGTTAAACAATTACATTTTAAAATATTTATTAAGAGCCTTGTTAAGACTAATATCCTTTTCTGGATAACATCAAAACTCTTGTAGGTATTTTAGCCACAGGTCATTTCATGTCTTCACCTGTAACTTTTAATTACATTGGACTCGATCTTGTTATGATTAAGCAAGACGTTATATAACTGTTACTGTAGTTTTATATATTCTTCATGTCAAACTGTTATCTTGAAAATGTAATACAGTCACGAACAGTCTAGTGTAAGGTATTAAAAAACCCAGATATTTTATCTGGAATGTGGAGAGAAAACGGCCGGACGGCCGGAATGGGCCACGTAAGGCGTTTAGGAGATGTTAGTCTCGTGGCTAAACTTTAAATAAGAGAAACTTATGACACTAAGAAATATATTAGGTAAATTTATACTTATGAGAAAGAACTGTTTATGTTTTAGAAAGTCGGTTTAAACATTAAATAAACTGTTAAAAGCTTAAAGATATATAAAGTTATTTCGGAACTTAAAAAGTGTTTGTGTTATTACACCCTTAGACCTTCTAAGAAATAACCACTACGTTACAGTTGTATTTTGTAAATTTTAAACTTGAAACAGTCACTTGATATACAGCTGTTCAGGTAGTAGCGGATAACTAAGCAGACAACTGCTCAACGGGTCTTTAAAAGTAGAAATTCTACAAACTTATCAATATCATTCAACAGACAAAAGTGTTCTCTCTTAAAAACTGGCTTCTTTTTAAATATTTGTGACAACATTCCTGCTCGAGGTTTCATATATGATATGCATGGATAGAGCCAGTAGCGGATAGCTTCAGGGAGTATGGGATAGGTAGTGTTAAGTCACTTATGGGGCTTCTCAAACCAACCAAAATGTTGTATTTTTATTATGGCATGTACTGAAACATGTTCAGGGGTTTATCAAATAAAAATCAATACTGTTTGAACTGAATTAAACCGGAAAAATGCTGCTAACTGCATCGGAAGAAAATTATGATACAATAGGTCATAAAAATTTTAACACCGATAAATAAATTGCATTAAAACCTGATGACAGAGAAATCAAGAGGAATATACAGTATTATTATATCAAATAGAATAAAAACTAACTAAAATATCTTTACTTACTGGCGATAACTAAACTTGGTGGCCAGAAAAGCTAGGATTTTTTCTTACACAGTTCATTCATTACGTACATGTATGTGAGTTCTCAAATTAAAAGAAAATATAGCACAATGAAATAAAATACTGTGAAAACATATTCGAAAACTGGCCAGATTGAAAAAAGAAAAGAAGAAGTCAATGAGTAAACCTTCAGCGCATCTGACTCCGGTATTCTTAAAAGGTTTCAACAAGGTCTCAGTTGAAAGCATTGACATTCAGTGTTTCCTCCGACTCACCCATTCGCTGATACATATAAATATCTTCAGTACTACAGTTACAGTATATTCACTACGTTGCGTTATATTAGTTCAGTTGTTAATCTTCAAAACACATCATACAGTACATGTACCTAACTTTCAACTCGCCTCTGACAGCGATTTGACACATCGAGCTGATTTGGAAACGACCCCTTATGTAGCCTACATATGCAATCCGTTACTGACTGGAGTGCATGGTGGTTATTTATAGCTCTGTTTGGTGACAATTTGCAGGCCATTATAAACCCATGTTTTTATTAATGATAAAAATGTTTATTTATACACCAAACCAAACCATATTCTTTGATAGCTTACAGGCTTTTGATATAAAACTTAATGTTTATTGTTATTTTCATTAAGTAAAAACACGGTGTTGGTATCGACTTTCGATTGCCTCGTTCTACTTCGTTTAAGATAAACTCTCATTGCACAATTTGAAATCACAACAAAATACAGGAAAGTAAAAGGGGACAATTCACTCTTTCTTTTGGTATAATTGTTAATTATTCTAAATGTATAAATAAAGAAAATGACCAAGAAAAGAAACGAGCTATCCGCTATACCCCGAAATCCGTAACTGCCTTAATCATCCTGATAAGAGCAGACAAGTTGAATATACGTAATGTATGAACAGGCGAAACTAGGTTGTTAGTTTTATGTTCTTTGTGTAATCATAATCATGTATGTATCTGCACAATAAATGATTTTTTTCTAGATGCGAATGCTCTTTGCGATTTGGGAAGAGCGGACATAGAAGTTGAAGGTGAAAACCATGTTGTTACCTACGAAAGACCATTAGTATGCCAGGTCCCTGAACAATGGGAAAAGGTAAACTTTTCAATTAAGTTTAGTTTGACCAAGATATAACAACCGGTGGTCTGGACACAATTATAATTGAATGTTAAGATTAATGGCACCAGCAATACAAAACTGTCATATGAGAACGGTACTCAATCGGGTGATTGGTCAATCATTGAATAGGGTTAAATATGCGCGTCAACAAATGCCACATTCACCACATACAGCTCCTTCACTAAGACAGTAGTAGCTTGGATCCAGTGGTGCATTCTCTATTTAAATCTTCGCGTACTGGTCGCCTGAATAAATGCAATTAAGATGACATTTTGATGCATTTTAAGCGTATTCCTTATTCTCAATATGTATATTGATTTATAGGTATATGCAGGTTGTTTTTAATTAACCGGTCCATCTAATGGTACTAGTAAAAATTGTTAAATGCAAGTAAAATTTCTTTTAAAAGTAAAATTAATTGTTTGTGTCGCAATACATATTTTTACGTGTTTTAATTTTGAATTGATACTCTTGAATTTAATTTTATTTTAGTGGTTGGTTTTTTTTTTATCTTATAGTTCTATACTTTAATGTAATAAAAGTTTTAAGCTCACAGAAAAATCATATTATGTTGGGCATTTTTATATTTAAATATACAGAACCTGCAACAACCGTTCATCACGCCGAGGCGTCGCCCACCAAACCCAACAGTCCATCAGCAACAACAGTTTCTTGGACCATTGGGCATGCAGTCTGGTTTTTATCATAATATTGATCCGAAAGAACAAGTTCCAATACCACCGACTCGTTTTGAACAATATCCTGGGCAAGGTCAGTTTTATGGACAACACATGCCGGGCCAAGGAAACTTGCCACCAAAGTACGATGATCGATTAGCCGGCCATCAAAGTGAACCTCATGAACCAGCGTATGAAGCTTTGCAACCTATGCAGAATTTACATGTTGAAGGAAATTATGAGGCCCTCAATCAGTTTAGTGGTGGTCGGGAAAATCAAACATCCGGTCAAAAATATAGCCATCCCCAAATGGGAAGTAATACGCAAATGCCAATAGGGAGGCAGCCCAATATGCCACAAATGCCACTGCAACCAAATCAGCCACGAATGACATCGCCAATGAGGCCTAATCGACCAGGAGGTTATCAAAGGATGCCTTTTCAAACACCAGGTCATCATAACATTCAGTTCCCACCCGGATACATGCCTCTTAGTTATGATCCTCACACTGGACAACGATATCCGATGTCATCTCAAAACAATATGCATCCATATAACCCAGATATGGTCACTGTGCCAGGAAGACCATCTCCGTCAAATACACCAGGAAGATCAGAATCTGTACCAAGAAGCAATTTAGGTCAAGAATTTGGAAGTCAAATGCAAGGAGGTGATACTTTAGGGAACAGTCAATCGCAAATCGACGTTGAAGGTAATGCAAATAGAACAAGAACACGAAGCTTATAAAAGTACAACTTCTACGTTTTAAATATAGTTGCACAGACTCATTGGATTTCCATAAATTTTGAATCCTTTAATGGATCTTTTGTAAAATTAATATTTTTTCAAGAAGAAGCAAAAGAGCCTCTCTGTTGCTTGTATGAAAAAAGGTAAAGGATTATACCTTCAAAACAAACGATAAATTGATCCTGTTATTCCCATCATTTTTAAATAATATTTTCTCGTATTTATTGAAATATATAAGTTTGAATAAATAATTATGATCAATGAAGTTTGACCGTTACAGAGAATTAAACTTTTTTTCTAGGAATCTAATTGATTGCTTTTACAAAATATAGTCTACATACTTATCTTACCTAGTATCTTATTGTGTAAAAAGAAATATAATGTTACAATCTGACAATTTACAAGGTACGTAAGTATTTTCGCGACTATATGCAGATTTCATGTACACTTAAATGACCCTTCTTAATTCTTGTTAGAACTAAAAACGTTGCCATTTACCGGTTGAGTACCGTTCTTCCTATCTTGTCATTGCAGAGAATACATCGGGATTGGAGAAACAAGTGCGGCTATATACAATAGAAGTGACAGGTCCGCCAGATGTGATTTGTAAACAGGAACGAGAGACTATTGAGATGTATTTTGAAAACAAAAGATCTCGAGGAGGACCCATAAACGACATGGAGTTTAAGGAGAATGCTTTATATGTGACATTTGAAACCGAAGAAGGTAACCCTTATCAGTTCACATTTTTTTTATTTTGGAACAAAAATTGTATCGTTTAAACAAACTTCTTCAGCCCACCCAAATCAGCAATAGGCATATTTCCTATATGCGACATAGAAATTTTCTGAAAGCAAATATAAACTTTACAAACAAACAATCAATCAAACAAACAAACAATCAATTATTAACAAACAAATTAGCATTTCTCATAACAACAACAAAAAAGTTGATGTATGTATTTCTTTTAGTTGCCAAACAAGTTGCTGAGAAGGGAGATCACGTGATTAAGAAGAAACCAGTATCAGTAAAGCTGTTCATACCGCCGAAACCAGGTAAGACATCACTGAATAATTTGAATAGAAACATGATATAAAAATGAAACAAAAGATTATCGACATTACAAGATCAGACAACTTGAAATTTGCATTTCTTGCAAGTAGATGTACCAAATTAGAGTAGAATGAAGAGGGTTTATCATTACCAGCAGACATTCATCTACAAACTTACATTTAACATTCCAGAAAAACCATTAATGCAAGAAAAATTGGGCTTCTGCACAATAGTGGTAAAAGGACCAAACAATGTAATTTGTGAAAGCGAACGAGAAATGATCGAGATGTATTTTGAGAACGAGAGGTATTCTTCAGGAGGTCCAATTGAAAGTGTTTGTGTCAAAGAAGGCGTAGCATATATAACGTTTAAAGCGGAGGAAGGTAATAAACATATTTATTGCAAGTTTATCATTAAATTAGACGAAACGTTAACCTCGTATAACAGTTCAAACATCCAATGGTTCTTATGCTATCGAGAGTTCCAAAGCCTGTTTTTACATTTTTATGTGCATTACCTGACCATTCCTATGAGATGAGTTGACAGTAACTCCTTTTAACATTAGTCATTTTAACGTATAACCTCGAAAATGTTTATTTTTTCAGTTGTTTTTGATATTTAATAAGTTTATCTGCTTATCTGCTTATGGCTTATACTGTAACCGTAAACAGTCGTAACAATAAACGAATTTGTAATTATGTTACGTTCTACTCGGTCATATACCGGTTATTTCTTTTTATATTTTTTCAGTTGCAAAACGAGTTGCAGAAACGACAAATCATGCGATAAAAAAGTGTCCCGTCGCCGTCACGCTATTCTTTCCCGAAACTCGTAAGTGACATTAACATTAAAGTCATACTAAAAAAGTATGGTTTTGTTGCCTAAATAAAATCTCATTAGTTATCTGGTTACATAAATTGCAGTTCAATGTTTACCTTTACTTTTTAAAAAGATAATTGGTTGAATATTATGTTACTATTTCCAAAAAGGTTCTATTTACAGAACAACCAGACGAACCGTTAACAAAGATATTATTGTCAAATCTACCGGCAAGTATCCATGAAGAATTCATCTCACTTTTCTTTGAGAGCAAAAAGAAACTTAATGCTGGGACTGTGTTGAGCGTCGATTTCGATGAGGAACAGGGTACTGCCATTGTGGAATTCGAGGATCCTGCTTGTAGGCTATTTTCTTTAACTTCTTTGTTACTGCATAATGTCAACTTCCTTAGCACTAGATATTTGGGACAAAACTTCCCGTTTGTTTTTTTTTATACTTGTCTTGTTCCGTGACTTTAAATGCTCTCTTTTAATTAAATGCATATTTAAGTTTACTGCAAAGTTGCAGTTACTTGGCAAGAACCACATAATTATAATTTATATTGCTTGTCTTTAGATTCCTGAGTTTCCTTAAAATGGACAATCTGGTAAAGCCTGTCATTGACTTATGTTAACGCTTGTTTCAAGTTGTTTGTATAACAACATATAAAAAGTTAAAGAAATAAAAACTGCAAAATACCGCTCAACTCGTTAGATATCACCTTACGTCTTTTAATAATGTAAAAAGTAACACGAATTCCCTTTTTTAATTCAAACTGTATGTAAAACATTTTGATGATGTAATGTTACCAACAGTTTCTTTGCTTACTATGGAATCTTATGGTTCCACATAGTGTACCTATGGCCAGTTTTCTTGCATCTAGAAGCAGATTAGCAGAAGTCTTCAAGAACGGTGTGCCTAGAAAGCAATGCAGTCCTGTATCACCATTTTAACAGGCCGAGACGTTTTGTGAATTCAACGTTTGGATAAATTGTAAACAATCGTCGCATTTTATTCTAAAACCTGTCAACGTCTCTAATGTTTTAACTGTTACTATATATTCTGACCGTCATGAGAAAAAAAAAACACTTTTACCATAGCTTTCACATTAGTGAAATTCATACCATTCGGTATTGCAAAGAAGCAGTAATAAATTCTTGTTTTTTCAAGTAACTTAAGTCTTGTCAAGCAATAAAATCAAGGAGACAAAATAACATAACAGCCAATGGAAAAAAACATGTTAAAGGCTGCCTTACTTTTTATTCGCGTCATGAAAAATTAAATATACTAAGAAAGTTTCCAATGATTAATTTTAAGACTATCTCAGCTGTTTAGTTGATCAATGTGTGAAAGCGAACGAGACAATGTGACAATGTTTTAGCAGACGGCAGTCGGGAAATTTGCAGGTAACCGAAAATTGGCTTAAGAGTGACAACGCCGGAATGCTGTTCTTGATTTTGATCATAGTGATTGTTTCTAATTCCATCCTAAGTAATATTTTGCAATATTTAAACACGTTGGAAATTTTTGTTTTCAGCTATTGACGTTGTAATGAATAACCGCCCGATAGAAATGATAGGACAGATAGTCGATGTTGAAATTTACAATCCACAGCCTTTGCGCCGGTGTACAGTAAAAGTTACAGGACCACCTGATGTTGTTTGTGAAAAAGAAGAAGACTTACTTTCAATGTATTTTGAAAACGAAAAGAAATCTGGTGGAGGCCCTGTTGAAGAAATTGTGTTTGAAGGAAACACAGCTTTTGTTACGTTTGAGTCCAAGGAAGGTAAATATTTTGTGACACAAATGAGAGTAATAAATATATATAATTAATGTCGTTATTAAGCTGCAAGCAAAACTAGTATTTTTTAAACTAACTCCTGTAAGGTTGTTTATAGAAAGGAACATGTTTCTTATTATTAACATGATATTAAGAAGTAACACATAAGAAGCTAATAAGGCTTATTAAATTTATTTGTATTGCAGATGCACAAAGAGTTGCAGATAAGTCTGATCATGTGGTTAGAAAGAAGTCACTTACTGTTCAGCTGTATATTCCTGAAACAGCCGGGAAAGAGAAACCCAAACAAGGAAAATACAAAAGTGATGGAATGAAAAACGAAGATGAACCAGCAGTTACGGTCAAAATAAAGGGAATAAAAGATTTAAAGTCTAGGGATACTTTAGAATTTTATTTTGAAAATACGAAAAGATCAGGCGGTGAAGATTTAAAAGATTTCCGAATAGACGAAGAAGATGATGATGTTTTGTATGTGGTTTACGAAAGTCCAGAAGGTAATAAGGATGGAAAAATAATTGCGTTTAAAATATGGTTAATTGCTTTAATTCTGTCGTAAGTTGTATAACATTGTTTAAATAATCAATAACCGAGTAGTTACAAAAGAATTTCGGTGTTACAAATGATTTAGATGTAAACATACATTTTTGGCAATAATTTCTTCTTTTTTTTAAAATTAATTTTTGTTATTCTTTGAGAAAAAATCTCAATGTGTTGTATCAATTTTTTACAGTTGCAAAGAGAGTTGCAGAGCGTGGACATGTCTTGGATGGTGTTAATTTAATGACTTCGCTTTACGTTCCACCAAAACCTCCGCCGTCTTATCCGGACAAAGTTCTCATTAAAGGACTTAAGCCAACAACAACAGAAGACGGACTGTTCAATTTTATAGAAGCAAAATCGGGATATATTCCGGTACCAGGAAGTATGGTCTTTCATGCTGAGGAAGAAGGCGTTGTGATGATTACGCTTGATAAAGAACCAGGTAAAGTCAAATAATTTACATTTACGACAAATCGACACATATCAGGATTGGAATTTTCTTTTTTACGCACTTCTTTATTATGTTGTTAGTAAAAACGATAGATAGACTTTGTCCTAATATTATAGCTTTAAATCTTCTATGATCATATAGATTTAATGTTATGTTTTTGTTTATTTACTAGCTTATTTCACAAACCGTTTTGGATCACCACTGTTGATTTGCAGGAAACGCTCCTGAATTTTATTATCTTTTCAGACTTTGAAATCCTTGGGAAAATGTGCGCCAACAATAAACTGGATGGGGTTAATATAAAGATGTCTCAAGTTCCCATATCAAACTGCATATTAGTATCAAATCTACCATCTGATGTGACAAGAGACACACTGGAGTTCTACTTTGAGAATACAAGAAGATCTGGAGGAGGTTCGGTTCAGGCGGTGGAAATGAATGAAGATGATTCCTGTTTTGTTTACTTCAAAAATCATGAAGGTAGACTTGATACTTTTAGTAGTAACAACTTGCAATATTCAAAACATCAACCATATGTTCGTATGTGTCTGGATTTTTGTTCATATTGAACTTTCTTTACACTTCTCGCCATTTTGTTGTTTTTGTATAAGGCATAAATACACGACGTTCTACAGTAAATAAAGCCTTGGTCTAGACAATGTTTAAACTTCGAAAATAACCCAACAAGACGAGAAAACATCGCGGCTTGGTTCGGTTGAAGCTATTTAGGGGCTGAAATGGAAATGTCTTTTTCAACTCACACCGCCTAACGCTAGGTTGAGCGCATCTCAGTTTTTTACACATGTAACTAGTACACAAGTTGATCTTTTCCAAATGATGGCCTGTATGTTGGTGATGAATCTTCAATGCGGATTGTTTAGGCCAATACCGTTTCTTAAACAGAAGCGTTTTTACCCCATAGAGAATGGGAATATTACAATAAAACTTGACTTTGGACGAGCAATTGTAGTATGTACAAAGTATTTTTGTCACAAGGTAAAATGGTGACATATGTTGACTTTGACATTATTTTAAAGCCCCAGCCCTAAGTAAGAATATACTATTGAAAAATCATATTTGCCCATATAGACTCCAATATATAAACTCTGTAACAGAACACAAAAGGTCCGATCGAAATCTTTCTTATAGACGGGGGATTTTCAATGATATTGTTAAATTATAGTTAACGAACATTTAAGAAGCTAAATATAATGGAGCTATATTTAGCACAGACGAAGAGACCACTTCATGCGCGATCTCGATTTATGTGACGTTTCGAAAATCCTACTTTCGCTTTTAGTCGCGCGGACCAAATTTATTTTAGTTAATTAAAATTTTATTAGCCCGAACTAATGCTGCAAATTTGTGCCTATAGTTTCAAATCTATGTATGTTATATTTCATACAAGAGCGGGTTAAATTGAAGTAATGCCGCTTTAAACCTCTAAGAAATAATGAACTGACAGGCTACGATAAGACCCATAAACGGGGCGGCACTTACTTCAAAATTGAAGTAAAATAATTATCGAGTTAACTTTTCATGTCTGTACCGTTTATAGAAGTGTTAACTTACACATGCTCTTCTTCTTTGAAGATGTTGACAGTGTGTTGAAAAAGGAACACTCGTTGAACAGTCAGATTGTGGATGTGAAAAGATATCAGAAATGTCTCGGGCGAGCAGAAGGAGAACCGGGAGAAAGAAAGTTGCAAATACCAGAACCAGTATTGTTTACAGATGCTGGCACTCAAAAAATAAAGTTTGTTCGCTTGTCAAATACGAATAAAGCTTCAGTAGACAAACAAATGCAAGACTGTCATACTGCTATTGTGTGGTCTTCTGAATCAGATGAAATCACCTTGCACTGTACGTTATCGAAAGATGATAAGGACTGCTTTAAACTGGTTAAGACATGGAAAGATTGTGCTATGAAAATACTTAAAGATTTCTTCGATGGTATAACAGTTCACCGCATTAACATTCTTCAAGACCTGTGGCAAAAAGTAATGGAAAACCTTAAAAATATATCTATTGAAAATCCAGAAGCAGTGGCTGTTTTTACTGACAAAAAAGAATATATCATAACTGTTGTAGGAATGAAGAGCGAAGCAGAAATTCTTGCAAAGAATGTAAATGAAATAATTAAAAAAGTCATGGATGAAGCTGAACTGGAAAAACAGAAAGTAAAGGAGTCAATGACCAATCTTCGACCAATTGAGACGCATATGCTTCTGGCCGAGCAGTTTCCAAACAAGATGGAACACCTGTTTCCAGGCCTGAAAGTAAAAATCAACAAAAAGACTAACGAAATTTTATTCGAAGGGCTGATGGCGAATGCGAGGGATGCTAAATTGAAATTGTATGAAATGAAGGCCGCTTTTGCTGAAAGGAAAATAAAACATTTGTCTGGTTCAGTTCTACGGCTATTTCAGTCTAGAGAAGTGAAAGATTTTATAGTTAATAAATTGAAAACACAACAAGTTGCTGCTGTATGGGAAATCAAAGAAGAAACGTTGGTGATTGTAAGTTCATCTAATGTAACAATCGATAAATGCACAGATATTATTAAAACATCCGTTACGGAAACAAGCATTGGGCTATCGAAAGCTTCGGCATCAGTAATGAATTCTGAAAGGTGGACGGAACAAATAAGGGAATGGCATGAAAAGTATGTTGGAATATCACACGTAGCAGTTGACGATACGTTGACAAAAGTAATCATATGTTCAACCGATGACATAAACATTGATCTTTTGGAAAAAGTAAAGAAGTTCTTGCGTCTGAACACTGTATATGAAGAGACAGTGTCTTGTGACAGAGATGTGCAGCGACTAATTGAAACGAGACATAAACATGAAGTTATGGATTTGTGTAAAGGTCTTCAAAATTATTTTGTGGAGATAACTTTTCTTCAACGGTATGGTGGTTTCGGTCTCAAAGGTACAACAGACGGATTGGAAACAGCCAAATCTAAAATTAATGAGATGATTCGGAAAGTTAAACAAAAAGACCACACAGTTGAAAAACCTGGTTTAGAGGAACACATTAGATCTAAAAAAGGGAAAGAGAGCTTAAGTACAATTGAAAGTGTAATGCCTTGTGTCATTTCAGTAAAGGAAGACGCCTACGAAGAACAAGAAATTGAAAACAGTTACGAAGTTATTACTTCACATGATGTTTCGGATAGTGGAATGAATATCAAAGCAAGCTGTAGAGCAGAAAATTTAATGAACGTTTTCGCAGCTATTGGTGATATGACAGAACTTGCGGTAAAGGTTATTGTTAACACAACGGACGAAAGACTTGGTCTTGGTGGGGGTCTTGGTAAAATCATAGCAAAGAAAGGTAATTTCTACATTATTTAGTTTTGGTTGCGATGGTTAGAATTTAGCAAATAGGTATTAGAAGGGGCAAGTAACTGAATAAGATGTTTTCGATCAGCTGACACCAATCCTCGAAATGATGTCATACATTTGTAAAGTTGAGCAGACGACATTGCTTATTATGCACTTTGTGGTTTGAATAAAAATAACTGTCAAAATAAGAAACACAATCAGACATTAGTTAAGTAAAGCTAATAGATTTTAGCTAGTCTGGTTTAGGTGGGGGACTAATACAAACAAGGTTCATGCTATGGGCCCATAAATACGGTAACAATAGACATTAAGCAACATAAAGCAATTTTATGTCGTTTATTGTGTTTTCTGTTTTAACAATTCAACAGTGGTTACTATGCTGATATTGTAAACAAATCACTTCACAAAAATAGAAATTTGCTACAGAAAGATTTGAATTATTACCAAAAATACCTAATAAAAATAATATAAATTTGGTATTGGACAGCTTGATTTAATAGGGCGTTACAATAAACTCTCCCCAAGTCTCTTATGGGTAAGATCTGTAACTATTTGCTAACTGTCTTACCGGGATTTCCACCAAAGAAACATATATCGACAAGTTCTTATATATAACTAAAATTAATTTTCATAATGTTAAATTATGTCTTATTGGTAGTAGATTTGCTTAACAAAGTAACAATAAATAAAAAAATCGAAGATGAAAAACCAAAGATATAAACTATACCCACCCCTTGTATGTTTTTACACCAGTATTCACTGTTGAAAATAATGAACCTTGGTTTACACAATTTTACAGATCAATTTTGATGTAACAACAAGTATGAGCTTTACAATACAAATTGTTTAAAGTAAAATAAATCAAAACTACTACAAAATAATGGCAAGTAATTTTTCAAAATAGAGTTATATCTTTAATGTCAAAAAATATCACCTAAGACAAATTCTCCAGTGACGTGACATATATCACAGTGGCTACAAAATGAACAAATTATTTGCTTTAACTGGTGAATAGCTATATATATAATTTTTTTATAAATTCAATTGAATTCATATCATTATTTAATCAAAGTACACAAACAAAATTTAGGGTGGAGAACGCGCTTAAACAAAACGATGTTTTATTTCACATATTGTTAAAATATTGTTGAATATATATTCACAATCAAAATCTATACAATATCCGGGAAGACCAAACATTCTGCTACAAATACTCTCCAGTTGTGTCCCATTTTCATTAAAATGTTATTAATCAAAATATGCAATTGTCCATAGTAATCACTTTAAAACTACTTAAGCCATCAACTTGAAACCTGGAATATATATTCACTGTCATAGTCTAAACCATAATCAGGAAATCTATACTTTGCTACAATTATTTTAACATTATTCACATTTTTTTCCATTAAATTTTGTGTTTAAAGTATTTACGCACTTTTGATCCTTAACGTTAAAAATAATAAAGGTATCGACTTCAGACTTGAAATACATTTTCACCATCATTACCTACATCCCTTTCACCAAGGCCTAAGACCTACACTATTTTAAGGTTGTGCCTATTTTTTACGTATAGTTTGAGTAAAAGTTACTATTCTTTTGGTCCATGTCTTTAACACTTTTTAATGAAATGATTGATATGAAACTAAAAAATAAATCTCAAATTATGAATTTCTTCATTTTCAACTAACCATGCAACTCTTCAAAAGTATTTCCATAGGTTTACACCTTTTCACTCAGTGTTTTTAAAGTTAATATATTGATTACAGTCATTCCCGACTTAGATTTCGACGTCCCTAAGAAGACAGATCTTCATAGTTTATGATTATGTTTAAATTATTAAAATATGTTCGAAAATTTAAAGTCAGATTTTAAGTGTTTCGTAAAGAAAACAATAGCATTGTGTTTTACTTTATCAGGCGGATCAGCTGTAGTTGAGGCCTGTAAAAACAAGATCCAAAAAGATGGAAAGCTGTCCTTGGGTGAAGTATTTTTATCTCCGGCTGGAAAATTAAAAGCAGACTTCATCGTGCATGTTGTTGCACCAGTTTGGAAGGGAGGCACTAATAATGAGGAACGTCTTCTAGAAGAGGTTGTCATTAAGAGCCTGAAGAAAGCAACCACAAAGAATTCAACTTCTATTGCCTTTCCAGCCATCAGCTGCGGGGGATATGGGTAAGAAGTTCTGTTCGATCTATTTGAATTTAACAAAACAAAAAACTTCGTTAGCTAAATTTTGCATCTAGATCCAAAAACATCAGACAAGTTTTAGCTAGTTTATTTTAAATTACTAAACGAGGCAAAACTAATATTCAGTAATTTTCGTTATCATTGATTTTCAAGTATGTTAAACACGATGTTATTATTTATCATTTAATATGATCTGAAAATTTCAAAAGGATTTTTAATAGGCTGCTTTTTGTATTGTCGGCTAATGTTGTTGTTTTGGGAATTGTCAGATATACAATGTATAATGGTATAATGATTTCTGTCTTGTCACACTGCATTTTGTGATTTTGCTGAGTATGGCATGATAAATAAAAAGTCCTTTGTTTAAAGTGTATGCAGTTTATCTTCCTAACTAAGAATAAACTTTGTCTGAACTGCTCTCGGTGCTACAGGTAATGGAATAAAACACGCAAATAACACAGCATATTGCTCCGTTAAGTAAAATAGGTATTTACTCGATGCCATTTCCATATCCAGTGCACCAACTGTAAAAGTAAACAATAGAGACAAAGTTATGTTTCTTTTTAAATTTCGTTAAAACCACTAAAATCATAAATTTATTGTTATCAAAATGGCAAAGTTTTCTGGTTGACATTCTCTGACTTTAGTGGCTTGACACTGTAACCTTGCTGGTTCTAGTTCGATAACAGGTTTGTGCTGAAGATGATAAAACTGAGATTTGAAACCATTCTCAAATCTCAAGTATCTGATTGGCTGAAATAGCGACCAGTCGCCATTTCAGCCAGAAGATCTTTGAAATTTGAGACTGGTTTCCATTTTGCGTTTTATGATCTTGAGGACTGATCAAAATCATTAAAATGATGCAATAACTGTATGTACGAGATTTTTTCGTAACCCTCTGAAACAAAATCCGACACCTGTACCATTTCACTGTTTGTTATGTCACTTAAGCCGTAATCGATACAGTTAGTAAAGTTATGTCATTAAATGTCAGTTTTAAGTCCATATTTCGAATTATCAAAAACATTTCTTCACTTTATAGAAGTGGTTGTAAAATATGGTTCATAATTTTTTTTCTCGCCATAGTTTCCCGGTCAAGAAAGCAACATCTGTTATTGTTAGAGCTGTGAAAACATTCTTCCGTGACGAGCAGAACAGTCCGATAAAGGATGTCTATCTATGTGATGTAAAGGACGAAACAGTAGACGCTTTCACGCAGGCACTTATGAGCGAGTTTGGCAAGTCGAACGTGAATAAAACTGGTAATGGTAAGAGTACAACATTTTAAGTAGGCCAGAAGTCACATTCACATGAATTTTAACTAATAAAAACGGACCGGTTTCATTAAGCCATTCAATAAGGATCGCAAAATAATAATCTCACACTCACATGCGTCAGTAGAAATACTTCTTGAATCCTCACTCAACGGATAAAACTTTTATATCATGTGCGAGAAGTGTAGATCAAGTCAGTTAACATTGAACGAGGTCAGCGTTGCAGTTACCGTACGATAACAGGCCTTTATCGAAACGATACTGCACATCGTCTTGTCTATCCAAGAATTGAAGAATGAGTTTTAGATAAAAATATTTAAGATTAAGGTTAAAAATACTGTAAGCCTCAAATGTTAATGGTTTAATTTTAGACAAAAGAAAAACTAGCAATGTTGGGGAAGAAGACTACACGTATTACCGTTCTTCAAGTGATATGAAAGAACCACCTCCTGCAGCAAGGAGAGGTAACCTGTGCATTTTTTTAAACTAACAATTTAAACTTAACGCGGTCTAGAAAAGTGGGTAGTAATATGCAATTCCTTTTTCGTCCATAAAAAGACCCAGACAAATCGAGCCAGCAGTATTTTAAAATGTGTCATGTACGGTGGCTTTCAAATGCCCTTTTCATTACTAAGTTATTAACTTATTATTGCTTGTTCCTTATACACAGTTAAAACACAACAAGCGTTTAAACCGAAAAGTAAAAAAAACCTGAATCTTAAATCAGTTTAAGTACTTTCATTTAATCTGCATTTATGGACTTAGTAACAAGTTGAATGCCACTGTAGGAATTTATCTGTAATCTTAAGAGCGGTATCCGCTGAAATGGTAGATGAAAAAAAAATGTTACGCAAGCTATATTATTAAATTTTTGAAACTGGTGGACATCGGATTTTACATATTACATCATAAGAAACCCGCATATAAATTGGGGTTTTAACGTTAGATTACAGCCAAAGAAACTCGTCAGACAGTATTGATGAAGAAGATGACAGCGACGATAATGCTGGTTCAGGTGAAAAGAAAAAACCATCGGCTGGTGCTGTTAGAGGTTTGGAATTTTTATAGTTTTAAATGCGAGTTTCAAGAGGAAATCTTTTTTGGTCAAAGAAATATGTTAACATGTGTAGAGTATTTATTATCATGCTGATCGCATAATGAGTTTTTTTTGCGTACATTCTCATCAACATCTAATCTTATGGCTGAAAAGGAATGAAACTCAAATTAAAAAAAATCTCCTTTTTACTAACGTATGTTATGGAAAACATATATTTTATTATGCTAATGTAGAACATGTAGGTTTGGGGGGGTGAAATTATAAGTGATAACAACTGTTCAGATCACTGTATGGTAAATAATAGATTTATTCCGGTTTAATACAGTTCCATATCAATTCAACTCTGTTCAGCACACTCAAATACTGAACGGTCGAACCCTCGGCACTGAAATGATAAAGATTAACAATTCCAAAGTATATGATATAACAATCATTTAAATAATCTATATGAATAGAATAATATGAATACATGATGATAACAGATTTATAATCCATAATAGATGATATAATAGCCATATGATCTATAATAGACATATAAACATATTAAAATATAGACTAGCTTCAGTGTAGTGGTCTTAGACTTTACCGTAAAACTCCTAAAACAATAATTACAATGACTATGCCTGCTGTACCTTGTACTTGTTATATACAAAGGCTTATACACACAAAAATAGATACAATGAGTAAACTTACAGATCTATGGGATCTTCAGCCCTTTGCACATTCAGAAATGGTGTAGAAAACCTCAAGCTCACATCTATCACCTGGATCTCACTGTGTGCTGTGCTGTGAATAACAATTAGATATTAAGAATCTAATCATGCAAGAGTTATAAACATGCAAGTTAAAATGAGAAAGATAGAAATAAGTTAGGTAGCCATGTTGGATTTTACTCTGAAAGCTTTCTTGCATTTACTTTCCAAATCATAATAAATACCAAATGTGAATAATTTACAAAACACCAGCCATTGCAGAAAGGTTACCTTAAATCAAATGGAAAGTCTGAACCACTAAAACCCCTAAAATGACTGAGCACCGATAAGAACGCCCAATACTTTTCATCAACCTTCTCCTTTGAAAACAACTTGTGAAGTGACAATGAGGGCACTTAATTTCCCGCCAAATCAAGGGAAATAACTCCAAGTAAAAAAGTAAATTAAATACCAACAAGCAAGGGAACATCTCAAAACACAGATTTCCAAAGAAGCTAGACCTGGCTACATTCTCTCCTGGTCTGATAAAAATGACACCTGTCATTTTCCAAAACAAAACCAAACCATTTCAATCTAAAGAACTAGTGAACCATCTTAATATTAACAGAATCACCTTAACAAGAAAGATGAATCACCTTAAGGCTAAAACAATATGGTTCAAGTATATATATGTATATACAACAAAACTTTCTCCTAGCTGTTGTTCATCAACCTGAAAAACAACTATAATTAGTTCCCTTTTCATATTTGATAAATGTACTCTAAACCAGACATCTAACAGTTGGTCATCTGAAAAGAAATTTCATTAATACAGTCCCTCATTGAAAATACCAAATGCAGCTTTCCTCCCCTGTTAAAGAAAACATTTGCATTCTTGCAAATGAGTGAAAACTCAATGGTTTAAATAAAGTGTTATGGTTTAACAACCGAGTAAGCTGCATTCTCCATCCCACTTGTTCCTGTTAAAAATAAAAGTAATAAAACATCTAAACTTCAAATTTAACTGATAAGGAGTGATGTCAAAACAACACTTTTAGTCTTGATATAAGTTTATTACTTATTCCAAATAGAACTTACTACTTTTTGAGTTATCTCAGAGCTCATGTCTTCCAGAACTCCTGATGCAAATAAACTGTTCAATGCTTGCAATTTTGCATCAGTTTTTCTGGTAGTCATCTGGTGTGTGTGATAGTCAGAAAACCAGGCTGTTTTTTTCCTTACTCTCTCTGACCTTCTGACCTCAGTTATCTCTACTGTGGGCTCTATGTCTATTACCTTGACTGCTGTTTCCTGCTGCTCTTCATTAATGCTTCCAGTGTGGCTGCTTGAAGAATCAGCATCACTTTCTTCAAGATCTTCTCTGTCGGTGTCTGTGACCACTTCTTTCCTCGTGGTAATCTCTTCAGGATGGGTAACATCTAAATCTCTGGCTTCTGTTCTCTCTACGTTTCTGTCTGAGTGATCAGTACCTGAAGCCTGGGCGTCCCCAGATGTTGTTGTATATTGTACAACCTCATCTTCACTACTGTCACTATCATCTTCTTTTATGATGTCGACATCCTTCTCTGAAGTTTCTCCTGCTTTTCCGCTTTCTTCTGGAGTACTCCCTTCCTTTTCCAATGCAGCTGCTTGGGTTTCCTCCATGTCATTTGCACTAGTTTCCTTGTTAACTGGTTCATTGTCCATGAAACCTAAAGGAAACAGGTGATTTCTATGAAGTCTTCTGATGCTCCCATCTTTTGATCTTACATCAAACACATGCATTTGGTTGTCCCACTATAGTGCAAGTGTCCTGCTCAAATCTGTCTTGTATCTTATGTTTCCCTTCAAAGGCTAATATCTTTATATGTTGATTCTGACTGCTTTTGCCTTGCGGTCATAATACTCTTTCTGTTTGAGTTGAGCCTTTTCAGTGATCAGTTTCACAACCTCTTGTGTTGTTCTCATCCTCTGTTTTAACTGTTCCACATAGTCTTCTGGTGATACAGAATCATTTGTCTCTGCCATAGGTATGTCAAATACAGCATCAATTGGCAGTTTAGGTTTTTTACCGAACATAAGTTCATATGTAGTGAACTTTGTACTCTCGTGCTTGGTGCTGTTATAGGCATGTACCAAAGTTGGGAGGTACCTTTTCCAGTCTGTCTTTTGTTCTGGTTGTAATGTGCCTAACATATCTAGCAGAGTTCGGTTGAATCTTTCTGATATGCCATTTCCCATTGCATGATATGGTGTGGTTCTGGATTTGTCTATATTGAAATTATTGCAAAGCTGTGCAATGACATCAGACTCAAAATTTCTCCCTTGGTCTGAGTGTATTCTCTCTGGCACACCATAATTTACGATGAAGTGTTCGTAAAATGCCTCTGCAGTCGTCTTTGCAGTCTGGTTGCGAGTGGGTATGGCCAAAGCGTACTTCGTGAAATGATCTGTAATGACAAATATTTTGCCTAAACCACCCTTACAAGGATCCACTGTTAGAAAGTCCATGCAGACTAGTTGAAGGGGGTATGTGGACTCAATGTTGTTCAGAGGTGCTCGAATGTTGGTTGGTGTTTTGCGTCTCAGACAGCGTTCACATGAGCCAACAAAATTTTCCACATCTGCGGTGACACCAGGCCAAAAAAACCTTTCCTTGATCAAGGAAAGTGTCCGATCCTTTCCAGGATGGCCTACCTCTGTATGTATCCACTTTAAGGCTGTATCTCTGTACACAGCTGGCAAAACTAACTGTCTGACAGTCTCTTGGGTTACATTGTCCTGTATCTCTCTGTATAAGACTCCTCTTATAATCCTGAAATGCTCAAAATTCTTTTTCATCGTGATGTCACTTTTAGAGTGAAACTCATTCTTATGAGGTAATCTCTGATCAATTACAGCTCTTATCCACTTGCCGATGACTGGATCTTCTCTCTGACTGCGTCTTAGTTCCCTCATTTCTATCTGAGCCATTGGTTGACCAGGTGAGTCAGTCACCTGAATGATGTTAATAGACGCAGTTGGTAGTGTCTCAACAAGCGGTACAGCTAGTTTAGAGCAAATGGCTTTCACTGTCTGGTCTTTAATACCAATCATATCACCTGTGGTGTTTCCTATGATGTCATGAGGGTATCTATACATTGCATCTGCGTCTGCATTTCTAAGTCCAGCTCGGTAAACAATATCAAAATTGTATTGACCGAGGGCTGACGCCCACCTCTGTCCAGTAGCATCCAATTTGGCAGATGTCAAAACGTGAGTTAGTGGGTTATTGTCCGTATAGACTATGAATTTGTTCGCTGTGAGATAGTCTGAGAACTTGTCTGTTACCGCCCACTTCAGGGCAAGAAATTCTAGCTTGAAGGCCGAGTAGTTTTTTTCTGCCCAGTTCAAGTTTCGACTTGCGTATGCTAGGACCCTCTTGAGTCCATCCTGTGTCTGATATAATACTGCCCCAAGACCCTTGCCTGATGCATCTACATGTAATTCAAATGGCTGTTGAAAGTCTGGGTAGGCAAGTATTGGAGGTGATATGAGTGCCTCTTTAAGCCTGTTGAAGGTAGCTTCTGTTCTGGTCCCCAATTTCATGGTATCTGAGCCACTTTAGCTTTTCCTTTCTTCGTAGAAGTAGGGGGTAACATGTCAGTCAAGGGCTTTGCTATCTTGGAGAAATTATTATTATTATTATTAATTACCAAACTTATATAGCGCCCTTTTCATACACACGTTCAAAGGCGCTTTACAATGATATAAACTAATAACTGATTACAAGCAATACAATTAAAATACTAAAACAGCATTCAAATAAGAAGATCAGAAGACTAGATCTTGATCCATGATCTTCCAGGAGATCCCCCAAGCGTTTAAGACTGACTATGATGCAACTAGAAGTTGCCTGTATGTGACTAGAAGTCACCAAAAAACGCAGCAAGTAGTCGCCCGTTTGTAACTAGAAGTCACCTGAACGCGACAAGAAATCGCATGTATGTGACTAGTAGTCACCTGAATGCAACAAGAAGTCGCTCCTATGTGACTAGAAGTCAACTGAATGCAACAAGAAGTCGCTCCTATGTGACTAGAAGTCAACTGAATGCAACAAGAAGTTGCCCGAAGCCCGAATGTGACTAGAAGTCACTTGTATTTGACTTGACATTGCCTTCATGTGACTTTATAGCCACAATTACTTGATGTATCTCCACCTGAATCCCGGATGTGACCCAAGGCCACCAGGTCTAATCCGGAAGTCCCTGTCCACTTTACAGCATTCAATAATAAATCTACGACATATTTAGAACAAGGATATGAGACAATCATTTAAAATGTGGTATTAACCTAGTCGTTTGAAATTAAAATATTCTAGCGAAACTTATAAGATACTAAATAAAAAATAATGTATTTTAGAATCAACATCTTAAGTACTTGTAACTGTCATTAAAGACATTAGCCGAAATAAAACAAATTTTAAAATTATGGTTGATATCACACTATAGTCACACACTTTTCTAAAAATCACTGTCTCAGATTATCCACGATAAAAATACTATTCATAGGCTTGTTTGAAATAGTGTGTTTTAAGTGCACGTTTGAAAGAACACAATGAGCTTGAGTCTCTGACATCAGACGGCAGATCGTTCCACAGTTTCGGAGCTGCATATTCAAATCGTCGGTCGCCATAGGTAACAGTTTTACTTTTTGGTATAACTAAAGTAAGTGCTTTGTTCTGGGATCGTAGATTCCTTCGTGGTTTGTAAACGCATAACATTTCTTCCATATATTCCGGCGATTTTCCGTTTAAAGCTTTGAAGGTATGTGTTAAAATTTTGAACTGGATTCTGTATTGCACCGGAAGCCAATGTAATTCTTTTAGTACAGGTGTAATATGATCGTACCGCGAAGCTCTGGAGATGATGCGGGCAGCTGTATTTTGAACAATCTGCAGTTTGTTGATTAATGTTTGAGGTACTCCATACAATAGTGCATTGCAGTAATCTAGGCGCGAAATGACCAAATTAAGTGTGACCGGCTTTGACAGCACACCGTTAATGTATACTGTCTGTTTTCTATCTTGAAGATATGATGTTATCCATTCCAGTGGCTTTTTAGCAATTCCGAAAACATTTTCCAGTCTCTTTAACAAAGTCTTGTGATCAATTGTGTCAAAAGCTGCTGATAGATCTAGCATAACTAACACTGTAACATTGCCTTGGTCAAGGGATTTTAGGACATCGTTTTGGACTTTAATAAGTGCAGTCTCTGTCGAATGGAATTTGCGATAGGCTGACTGATACTTTTCTTGAAGTTGATTTGTTGTCACATGTTCATCAATGCGAGAGTTTACTACTCTTTCAAGTGTCTTCGATACAAATGATAAATTTGAAACAGGTCGATAGTTTTTTAAAATGTTTTGATCCAAAGTTGTTTTTTTCAGAAGAGGTTTAACATAAGACCTTTTAAACTCTGCGGGAACATTTCCTGTGCTGAGAGAGATGTTGATAATGTTAGAAATAAATAGTAAAAGTTCATCAAGGCACGATTTTAATAGCCATGTTGGTATAGTATCCAGTTCACATGATTTGTTTGAAGAGCTATTTATTATTTTCTTAATTTCTTCTTTTGATGCTGTTTCAAAGCGAGTCAGACTATATTCAACACCCATCTGTTCTGTTTCTACTTCAACTGGGTTTAGAACTAATTTTGATTTTATTTCATCTCTGATGGTTTCTATTTTCTCAACAAAGAAATCACTAAACTCTTGTGGCAATTGATCAGTTTCTATATTTGTAGGTAAAGATGTCTCAGTTGGACCATTCATTAGGTTATTTGTAATTTGAAACAGTTGTTTTTGATCTCGACCACAGGATGCTACCTTATCAGAATAATGGTTCACTTTAGCCTCTTCCAACATTTTATTTACTTTTGCACAATGATTTCTGTATATTTCGTGGTCTATAGTCAATTTAGATGATTGCCAATTTCTTTCTAACTTGCGCCGCAGATGTTTTGCGTCATGTAGCTCCTGTGTATACCAAGCACAAGAGGGTCGTAACACTATTGTTTTAGTTTGAAGCGGAGCATGTTTTTCGAGTAAGGTGGAAAGAACATTCGTATATACTTCTACAAGTTGTTCGAGATCGGTGTTTTCAAGATGGTCTCGTAAAATTGTTGATGATTCAATATCACTCTTAAATGAATCTATATCAATTGAGTTGAGTTTTCTATACATCACTGACTTTCGGAAAGGTGGCGGTTTTTCCGCAACGGTATTGAATATAACTGCATTATGATCTTTTAGAAATCCTTTATAAACCTTCTATAGTATCCTGCAAATGCGACAAATGATCTCAATGCGTCAGCATCTGCTGGGATTGGCCAGTTCTTAACCTTGTCAACTTTTTCAGGATCTGTTTCAACTCCATTTTCTCCTACAATATGTCCAAGGAATTTCACTTTAGACTTGATGAAAAAACATTTGTCAGCAGAAAGTTTCAGGTTGCATTCTTTTAAACGCGTCAAAACAGTATCAAGTCTCTCTAAATGTTCGTTGAAGTCCTTGCTGAAGATGATAAGGTCGTCTAAATATATTATGCAAATCTTCATGTTTAAATCCCCTAAACATTCCTCCATGACACGTTGATAAGTGGCTGGGGAATTCGACATCCGAAAGGGCATTTTGATGTACTCGAAAAATCCGAGGGGTCCCACAGTAAAAGCCTTTCGTTCTTTGTGAGCGTCTTCTATTTCGATCTGGTGGTAGCCACTCTTCATATCGATGGTATTAAAAATCTTGGACCCTTTGAGAACATCAAACACCTCCTCAATCCGTGGAAGGGCATAAGCATCCTTAATGGATCTTTGGTTGAGCATCCGATAGTCAACACACATCCTTAATTTCCCATTTTTCTTACTGACCAAAACTACATTTGAACACCAGGGTGATTTCGACTTTCGAATAACACCACTGGCCAGTAACTGTTCTAAGTGTGCCCTTACTTCATCTATCATGGCAGGTGGAATACCCCGATGTTTCTGCTTGAATGGAGTTTGATCTAATAAATCTATTCTATGCTTCATAATATCACAATGTCCAATATCGGTTTCATCCTTTGAAAATATATCTTTATGTTTTAGTAGGAGTTCCTTAATTTTTTCTTCTTGGTCAGATGTAAGTGTTGATTCAATAGTTACTTCCTTGAAAAGGTCAAACTTGGCGTTGCTTTGTATTGTTTCATACACAGTTTCATCAACGGACACAGGCTGTAGCTCTGCAAGTATAGCTCTGGGTGCTATCGCTACGGTGTTTGTTGTTAAATTGGAAACATTAACTAAAACCTCTCCATTCCTGCTATAATTAAACTGAACCACTGATGGAGTTATATCAATAAAATCGGGAATGTTTGACTCCTCTGTCTCATGAATTATGGCACAAGTTGGCGGCTAATATAATTCCTTGTCAGTTGTTCCTTTAATGTTGCGAGTCTGATTTGGACCTAAAATTATCATGGATGGTTCCGCACTCCGTATAACTGCTATCCTGTTTTTGTTTTTCTTAACTTCCTGATTTGGTTCCGCACTCCGTATAACTGCTATCCTGTTTTTGTTTTTCTTAACTTCCTGATTCCTTACTACAATACTTCGAAATGCCAAATACCAGGGAGTGTGTAATGATGCTTTTTGAAGAAATAAATGTCCAAAGTTTTCTTTACATGAGGTCATTAGTTCCTGTATGATGTTAGTTCCCAGAAGAATGAGAGTTTTGGAATTGTAGGGTGTTTCAGGCACAACTAAGGTAAGCAGGTAAGATCCTTTTGGTTTGGAATTCCATTGGTGTTTAAAGTAGCTTCAATATATCCTAAATATGGAAGTGTGTTACCATCTGCACATTCAATATTTAAAATTTCTAAAACTGGTCTAAGTTCTAAATGCTTCAAGTTATTGTTGTAAAATTCAATATTAACAGTTGAAACGCAACTCCCAGTTTCTATGAGTGCAGTAGATGGAATTCCTTCTATACAAATTTCAGCCTCATTGGTTTGTCCTACTAAATCTGGACCATGTTTGGCCTTGGGTGCTGGCATTAGGTCCTATCATGGCAGCACTTACTCGTTTTACGGACAATACTTGGCTATGTGTCCCTCTTTCTGACATCTATAGCATGTAACTCCCTTTGCATCTTTTGATGAAGGCTGAAATGTAGACCCGCTTGTTGGACGTGATGGTTGATACTGCCCTCTACCTCTAGACTGGTTTCCACCTCGGCCTGATCTACCTCTAAAGTGTCTTTGTCCTCTTTTGTTGAAACCTCCTCTTTGATTCTGTTGTTCTTGTCCCTGTTCCTTTTCCATCTCCAATTTCTTTATCCTTTCATTCATTTTCTGAAGTAATGCTTTCATTTCTGTCCATTCAGTTTGTTCAGGTTGCTTTATCATAGCCTGACTCGTCATCCTTCTTTGTTCCTTTTATCTTAAGTGACATCTCTTTCTCAATTTTCCTACATTCAATTTTAAATGTGTCATAGTCGTCGACTGTTTCAAATTTGTAATTACACTGCTGCTTTAATGGTTGTTGTAATCCTTGATAAAACACACTCTTTAAAGCAACCTTTTCCTGTGCAGGGATTAGTGCTTTTAACTCAACTGCCTCTGCGAAAATTTCTTCCACCCTCGCTGCATATGTTATAAGTGATTCATCCTTATTCTGTTCACAAGAGTATAATTTTCTCAAGATAGATACTGGAGTGTCCAAGTCTCCGTATGCGGCCTCAAACTTTTTCAAGATTTCATCTACACTTAAGTCTGCATCCAAATGCCTCATGATAGCAGACGCCTGACCTTTCACAGAACGCCTGATACCAAGACGTATTTGATCAGGAGTGTAAGCCTTCTCCTGTTGCAGACATTTGATTTCATACTTCCATGTTGCATATGTGACTTCTCCTTTCCCTTCTTCCCCGAAGAACAGTGAAATGCGCGGAAATTTAGTTGTAATGCTGACAGGATCCACTGCTCTAGCGCCATCAGCTACCTCCTCTACCTTAATTTTCTTTCCACCTTCCGCAGCTGCCAATCCAGTTCCAACATGTTTGATATAGTTTATAAGGTCATATTTTGTTTCAATTCCACTTGTTCCTTCTAATTCACGAAATGCCGCTAGCAGTTTTAGATCTCTATCTGTCACCTTTCCTTCCGACATGATTACACAATACACTCACTTCACTATATAAACAATTTAGTTTCACAGATTTGTTGTCCACTTATTTCAAACTAAACACTCACTATTTCTATAAGCACTAAGTGTCAATAATTCACTTTTAATTCACCACAATTTGTGTTTTTGTTTCAGAACACTATCAAAATATCAAGTCTCTATCTTGAAATAAGTTTGTTCAAATTATAATAATTAAATTTCAAGTTCACACTCAAGCCTCAAACTAAATTGAGTAAATACTCAAACTCAATACTCAAATCTCAACTCAATACTCAAATGAGTTAAGTATACACCTCAACTCAAAACTCAATACCGGTGTCAACCCTCAATGACTTATTTACTTCAATTGTTATTTCAGCACCGATAAGAACGCCCAATACTTTTCATCAACCTTCTCCTTTGAAAACAACTTGTGAAGTGACAAAGAGGGCACTTTATTTCCCGCCAAATCAAGGGAAATAACTCCAAGTAAAAAAGTAAATTAAATACCAACAAGCAAGGGAACATCTCAAAACACAGATTTCCAAAGAAGCTAGACCTGGCTACACTAAATCTATTTTACATGTACTCGTACAGTCAATTTGAATTGAATTCAGCTGAATTTATTTTGAATTGAATATATACATTTAAGTTCTTCTAATATTGACTCAATGAATAAGACAAGGCTAAATAAAACTCCCATTTATTCTAGAAAAGTTGTTTGTCCTCTTCCAATCTCATGCAAAATGTGATTTTAAGCGTAAAATGAATTGCTGTTATTGTTCATACACATGTTTAAAAATCGCGAGATTGATGATATTCCCATGCTGACCATAAGTATGTATATCCGTCAATTAACTTTTGTGGTTTCCGAACAATAACAGAAAAACAGGTCACCAGAAAAAACAGGTCTTGGGGGGAGATCATCATTTTAACTTAAATTTAAAAACATGACTTATAGCCGATAACTTACGAACAATGTGAACTAAATTCCCCAAACTTGTAGATAGCCTAAGGTCTCTAGTCGTCCTTGATTGATATTTGGGTCAAAAGGTCAAATGCCAAGATGGCAGTGACATTCTGTTGAAAATTGGTTTCCAATATATAACTATGAATGGATAGACATGCAGTCACAAAAACTTGCATTATAGTTTGCAAGTTAACTAATAGTCATAAAATGACACATATTGATTGAATATTGAAGAGGGAAAGGCCACTTCCAAAATTCATTTCCAATCAATAGCTAAATTACGTTTCTGTGTTATAACTTGAAGACAGTTTTGATAATAAATCATCTATAATGTTACATCCAAAGGCGAAACTTAACTGCAGAAGTTAAAACTGTGCCCCAGGGGACGCCCGCCCATTTTTTGAAGAAAAAGATGGTTAAATTATATTCTTCCGAAGTGGATAATTTGGTCGGTTTTTGTCTTTTGTATATTCTGACATTTTCCGAAGTCATGTTTTCCTGAATTATGGTTCCTACTTAACGCACACGCAATCACACATACGCACATATGCACATATGCACACACGCCCTTTATTTACCTCAGCAACATTAATAGTTAGAAATATTTAATGTCTTCAAAACTTATCTTCAAAAATCAGCGCAGTAAACATCAGCATAAAATCACCACAGCTGCAGCTATGTTATGGCAAATATAAAATTTCGATGTCCTGTCAACAGATATTTTAGCCGAACGGAACAATTGATGTTTTGTAATTGTTCTGTCCGCTTAAACATTATTTTGTCATTCACTCAAATAGTCTAGAAGTCAGAAAAGTGTTTTATGTTTTCAGTTTTACCTCCCGAAACCAAACCAAGACCGAAATCCAAATCAAATCCGCCAAGACCGGATTCGAGTATCGACCACAAGATCTCATTTGGAAAAATATCCGTTTCTCTCAAGAAAGCTGAAATTGCTAAAGAACAGGTAAACCGGTTATTCAAATAAAATATTTTCCTCAAGATTTAATTAAGAATTAGAGTGATATATTGTCCGGGAATCGGAGAAATGCCTTTTAATTGAATATCTTAAATGCATTGATCAGCGAGATAAATACATGTGTTCTTTTGCTTTGTAACAATAAAATTTCAAGCCAATTTATTGTGAGACCAGCTGATAATATTGATGATTACACGATTAACATTTAATTTAGCAATGTACACTTTATGAATGTACCAAGGAAAATAATTCAAGTTTACAAATTTCAAATAAAAATCACATTCGATATACAGGTCGATGTTATTGTCAACACTACCGCAAAGAATCTAGACCTTAAGAATGGCGCCGTCTCGGCATCGCTTCTGAAAATTGGGGGTCCCAACCTTCAGACGGACGTCTCTGCAAAATACCCTAACGGAATAGACCACGGAGAAGTAGCTGTATCTGGTGGACATAACCTAAGCTGCAAAGCTGTATTTCATTCAACGATTCCCAATTACGATGCAAACAATGAATCGGCTTGCGTTACAGTAATTATTTCTGCTAACATAATAGTTTATCCCTATTGCCCTTATAGTATGGAACTCAAAATAAACAATATCAAATGTTACTTATAGTAACTTATAGTAGGCAGTGTTTTTTGTTCTCCATGTGAATTTTTTTATTTGAATGTCTAAAATATATTTTATTCAAAAACTGTTATTTACTGCATTCGTTGTAAATCATTCACTATGACTTGTGTAACATTGTCAGCTAAAACGGTGAAATGCGCCGCGTTCAGAAAACACGGTCGACTTATAAACCAAACAGTAGATGGAAACTGAGTTCATAATATGACGACACAAAACACATAAAAGCTGATAATTCATAGATTGCAATTGAGAGTTTAAAGCAAGAACCTCACGTTAGCCCCGTTAGATTTTCGTATGAACAAGCTGAATTGGTAGGTCCTTGATTGCCTTACAGAAGAGATCAGAGCACATAAAGTTAAAAAGGCAGACATAATATGGAAGGAATAAAATGAACTTATCGAGCATTAAGGTTTGTCTTTAAGGTTTCCATCGGTACCTGCAAATACTCGTAACTCCTGCTACCATAATGTAAACAAAGGCTAAGCAATTTAAATATTGCATGGGTTATTCAAGTCCCCATCTCTTAGGTTAATGTCACTATGGCTAACTATAAAACGCGATGTTTCCGTAATGTTACCAGTTGGATCGTTGCTGAATTCTCTGGAGTTATTGCCCTTCAATTGCCATAACGTAATCAAAATTATAGCAATGTTCGCACACTTGTTAAATAATTTGGCGATAATATGCTACATATCAAGTTAACCTTTATTTTGCCAGGTTTTACACACACTGATGACAAACTGCTTGACTGAAGCTACGAAACAAGGTCACCAATCAATTGCATTTCCTGCAATCGGCACGGGAAACTTAGGTTTCCCTAAGGACAAGGTTGCATGTGAGATGTTTAGAGCAGTATCAGAGTTCAGCACAAATGTTCCTACTTCAAGTGTGCAAGATGTTAGGTTCATTGTTTACCAAAAAGACGCTCCAACAATTACGGTAACATTTAAGAATTAATTATTATATAGATGATTATCTGAAGATATTTATAACAAATGTTCGTTGCCTACCCATATACAAATGTTAATGCCAGGCGTAGAATGTTTGTAAGTAAATGATAATGTTATAAATGAGGCTTAAAGCCACAATAAACTTGCCAAAACGTTTTTTTTTTTTCATTGTGAAAATTAATTAACCACGTTGACCCTTTTCAAAAGAAAGTATAAATGACCAACTATTTATGTCCTCAAATAATCCCCAATCATTGAGACCCGGTCCGAATAGTATTTTTGTAGCCCACAAAATTACTAACCAATGTTTACAATCACTCGGCGAAAAGTTATCGGTTTTTTCCGTAAGTGGACCGTAAGAACGCAGTGAGGTCATTCTGTATAATTAGCGACCTTCGCCTGCCGAGAGTTGCCGAGAATCAGCTCGGAAAGATTCGCTGTTTGTTTTGTAAACAAAATAAATGATCCGAAAAACGCCCAAAACATGCTGTAAATCAATAAGATAATACCCTTTTCTTATTGTAAGGTTTATTTTTTGTGTTATTATTCATACAGGTGAAATCTAAAATGTTTTGGTTAATACAAAATATGCTGTTTGGCAAGTTTATTGTGGCTTTAATATAAGATGGTTCAAATAAAGAAAAGATCCCCAAAAGTTTTGTTAAAATGACGAAGTAGAGGTTCATATAGGGATTGATCTTTTTATAGATAGTACTTTTTAAAGTGTATATGTCTGAAGAATTTAAAACAGACTTTAACATTTGACAGTGTTTTATTGCAAAACATTCAAACGGCTAGCCTAAGGAGACGTCGTCGTATTGGTATACTCATATGTGTGCTAGTTCAGTGTGAACCTTCATTATAGTTGAGAGACGAATTAAAATGCAGTGTGTTCTGAAAATTGTAAAAAATAACTAAAAATGATATTAATAGTCATAATCTGAAAACTCCGCCACCCCACATAGCCAAACATTCAAGACGAAACTTGAATGTTATTTATTTATAAGATGCATATATTTTAATGACGCTTCTTCTTATCAAAACAGACAGAAATTTATCATAAAATGTTGCCGTAAGATTGTTTAAATTTTCTTGTTTCTTTCCAATAATAGTTTTGTAAATTCCAGGCTTTTGAAGATGAGCTTGAGAAATGTTCAAGTGGACAAGCAGGTACTGCGAGCAAAAAGATGAGGCGTGATTCTAGACAAGTAGAGGATACTTATGGCAGATTCTCCAGAAAACAAGAACAACGGACAGGTTTGTAATATCCTATAAGTCATTTCGTTTCCCCTGTCCAAAGGAAAAACGGCGATATGAATTGTTCACATTGTCCGTCTGTTTCAACAACTTCACATTGGCTAAAACTTTGATTCTCTTCAAATTATTTAACAATATGTTGAGGAAAGTATATCTTTTATCATGGATTTGTCGTGAAAACTGAATGTTGGTGTAACTTCTAAATTCATATCATTTTTAATATACAGTTCTTACAACAGGGCCCTAATAAAGCTTAAAGCTGGATATATTTAAGGTAAAACGGACAGAATAATGTGAATTTCGTACTGAAATAGATGAAAAGGGAACTTTGCAAACGTGAAGATATTGCAGGTTTAATTTGATTAAGACTGTTCCTGACAGTTACGGAAATTCATAATATTGCCTACGCCGCCTAGCATGTTTTAAGTCCAAATAATTATTTTTCCATGTAAACAGTACACATTTAATGTAAACAGTACACAATTTAATCCACCCATAACATATACTGTGAACATGAACTTTGATGTGGCCAGACTAATACCATTCCATGATCAGCGGCATACACATTGGACACATAACCGTCGAGTAGGTATTGTTAGACTAATACCATTTTATGATCAGCGGCATACACTTTGAATACATAACCGACGAGTAGATATTGTTAAACTAATAACATTCCATGATGAGCGGCATACACTTTAGACACATAACGGTCGAGTAGGTATTGTTAGACTAATAACATTCCATGATCAGCGGCATACACTTAAGACACATAACGGTCGAGTAGGTATTGTTAGACTAATAACATTCCATGATCAGCGGCATACACTTTGAATACATAACCGTCGAGTAGGTATTGTTAAACTAATAACATTCCATGATCAGCGGCATACACTTTAGACACATAACGGTCGAGTAGGTATTGTTAGACTAATAACATTCCATGATCAGCGGCATACACTTTGAATACATAACCGACGAGTAGGTATTGTTAAACTACTCACATGCTATAATCAGCGGCATACACCTTGAACACATAACCGCCGAATATGTCTTGTTAGACTAATACCATTCCATGATCAGCGGCATACACTTTGAATACATAACCGTCGAGTAGGTATTGTTAAACTAATAACATTCCATGATCAGCGGCATACACTTTGAACACATAACCGTCGAGTAGGTATTGTTAGTCTAATAACATTCCATGATCAGCGGCATACACTTTGAACGTATAACCGTCGATGAGGTATTGTCAAATTAATACCATTCCATGATCAGGGGCATATAGTCACTATAAAAAAGAGTGGATTAACTTAAAATGTTAAAATGGGCGGAACTATACAGAATATATTAGAATATTAGCTTGTGTTATTCTGCTTATTTGTACGAGGACATATAATATACCAACTGCAAACGAGTCCAGTTAGAAACTGGGTTTAACTTGTTTTATCTGTAATGTATATACATTGTAATGTTTTGTAAATAACCATAACGGCCGGAGCTTTGTTGTTTATAAGAAACCGTGTCCTTTTTCACATTTGTTCCAAAACTTTATGAGATACCAATAAATTGTAACGTGTATCTATTTATAACTAAATGCTGTTTCCTAGAAAACCATCTTTAGAGCGTTTATTCAATTCCCGACATTGTATTTATACATAGGTGCTCTTTTTATTTTAATACATTTCAAACATTTTACCGTCCGAATTGACACTTGACACCATCGACATATCCGATGTTCTGTAATCTTTGACTATTATTCCTTTAATGCAGTTAGCAATTTAACTTACGAACAAACAACACTAAATGACTAAAACATAAGCATTCAAGTGATTGGCATAATGTATCGAAATCAGACTGTACCAAAGTAATGACATACTTAAATATAACTTGTTTTTAATTTTATATCATATATTCTTTTAAAAAGCATGTTATATGAATAAAATTTAGAACTCAGTTACTGATTCCCAGCCCCGTCATTGTCAACAAAATAGTAAAAACTTTCAATAAAAGCATACAGCATGTCTTCTTCAGGTTACTGACCTGCAAACACCTGCAACATGCATATTTTAGTTTTAAGCACCTCCCTTAGAAATGTATATTAATGATTGTTTTAGCACCCTCCTCGCCCCCAAAACACCTCAGCTAATTAGTACGACAGCTAATTTTGTTTATGATTACTTTCTCTAATTTTAATTTCTTTTTGATCTGTTCTAACCTACATCTTGCTTGATGTCATCAAAGCAGAAAGGAGACTTGCACTTTAACAATGGATTGACTCTAATATGTATAACACTTCGTTAAGCTGTATGCCCTCTGTTTTGTTGACCTATTAGCCATGTTATCTTAAGGGCCCTCTATAGTGTTGTTTTCACTGTCATCGATATAAAGAAAGATTATTTAAATTTCTGTAACCGCAAGATGCAGTTCAGCAAAAGATACCGGCCATTTATGGCTCATGTTCAATGTAGCATTACTCCATTAAATTTGGATACAGCATATAAATGGTAATCATGTTTTGGATAAAACTATCTAGTTGTGTAAAATCTGTAACAAAAATGTACTTGCAAAATATTGTTCCAACCCATAGAATATTTCTGTAATCTCAAATCAACGACTGCAGAAACCTTATCCAGGTAATTCTGATTTTATGTACTCTGCTGAATCCTGGTTTTAGTTGAAATACTTTTTCATTTTGTACTGCCAAAGAAATCTACACGAGCAGAGGTACTTAACTGCAGTCCGATGACGTATTTCCAGAATGCGTTGTGATAGGCTGATTAAGATATAATGCAAATAGATGAAAAGGGAGCTTTGAAATTCACCGAACACGACAAATGTTCGGTTTGTATGAGCCTGTTCATGAACAGTAAAGACATATTACTGCCCGCGCCGCATAGCCACGGTTTTGCGCTGATTTGGGCACTGATTTTTGACAAAACCAAGAAACTGTCGCATCTGTTAAAAGTTACCAGAGAGAAAGTGAGAAATTGTAAGAACGCACATAGAGCTAGGTCTAGGTCGGAAATGTTGAGGTGGTAGCAGAGTATCTTTTACTGACTTAAAACATTCTGCGGAAAGAATAAAAACGTTTCATCGAGTGAGCCTATTCAGAAGCAAATTAATGTCTTAAAATGTATTGTCAGTTTGTTTGTTATGTACCCGTATTCTATTTACTGTTAAGGGCTTACCTCACTCCTCCCAATCATGTTCATCGATAAAAAGAAAATTATCAAAATCTCAATAACGGCAATATGCCGTTTAATGACACTTTGCACAAATGCATAGTTATTAACGTATCTTTATTTTGCAGACGGTAAGACACGTTAGAACAGTAAAAGAAAAATAGCGAGATCTAAAAATTCCCTCAACTTCTTTTTTCATAAATTCACAAAAACTAAACAACACAAAACATCATTTTAAATGCCCACACGAGTAATATGATACTGACAACAATTTATTGTGTCATCGTGACTTACATTGTACTTATGTAAACTTTACGAGATAATAGTAAAAGTGTGTTTGACCTTAAATTTTCAGGTCGCTTCCTGGTCGCGTAAACGGATGACAATCGCTGATTTCTCTTTTAGTAGTTGAAAGTGTTTTAAATTTTCTTGTCAGTAACATTGCACTCACGTGGGAATTTAAAATTATGTTTTGTATCGCTTAGTTTTTGTGAATTTTTGTAAATATAATTTTAAGAAATTTTAATTTTAAGGTCTAGCTGGTTTTCTTTACTATTCTAACGTGTCTTACTGTATGCAAAATCAAAATACATTGGTAACATTCATTTGTTCAAAGTTTTTGCCTTCATTGAGATTTTCGATAATTTTCTTTTTATCGATGAACAGGATTGGGAGGAGTGTGGCAGAGTAAATAGGAACACACTATGTAAGCATAATTCATGTGAATGAGGTGAAGATGGTGAATGTTTAAGGTGCTATATTTTTCTTTCATAATCTCATTAATTTACTGTTACCATCACGATATTCATCAGGGCTCCGCTATTTTACTGACTAACCCGTCTGCAGTTGATCGCTTTGCTTGCACGATAGAAGCATAAGAGTTTATGAAGGATTTTAGGGAAATATTGAAAAAGAACATAGAATGTAGGTCTGTTCTCCTTAAGGTTACATTTTCGCTAATTATTTGTGATTGAAGTCTTTCTTGGTAGCGACCAGTTTGTCAACTTATACTCTCTTGTTCTAGAGTTAACATAAATTGGACAGCTCCCTTGGATTTTGAGAGGTTACAATCTACTTACAAAGTTCCCCTTTCATCTATTTGGAAATGATTTATATTTATATTATTTTTTATATCGAACCAGTTTGACAGACCTTCCAAAACTTAATTGTCTTCTAGTGGTTAATTAGCGAGTATCTAAAAACATACTCCCACCACTACATACGCAATAATAAATTTAAAAATGTTCTGTTCATTTACATGCGATTTAATGTTAAGCCCAATTTGTAAGTTTTTGAAATTATCAAGATGCATTGTAAAAGGTAAAATAAGCATATCAGGAATAGTACAGTTGATATGTGGAAAACAGGTGACCAATAGCTGATATCGGGGTTACATGCAGAAAACACAGCCTTCCACACACCCACACGGAAAGGAATTTTAAAAGGACATTTAAAACAAGAACAGAGGCGTTAACGTCGGCTAAGTACTCTGCTAATGGGAATTAGAACCATAATCTCGGGTGCACCAACCTTACAATTCCCACGTTAATTATTAACAAAAACAGGAAAATTCACACAAGTTTATAATGAATAATAGATGGCGTTTGTTCGCAGTAAGGATAAACGTAATCTGTGTTTACTTTAAAATATTCAGTACGCATTTTACAATATTATGACAAATTATTATTAAAGAGATACGACGGAGAGAATGAATTGCATGACAGTCTGTCCATTAAAAATACAAAACGCTAAAATACAGCGATACTATTTCTATTCCTATTTCATTCATGTTTGATTGTTTAATACAAAATGAGTGATACTAATTGGAAGGCTAAGGAAAATCTTGCAACATTCTAATTATACTAAGTATTTGAAATCTCAGTTTGTTATGTCAATCTGAGTAGAATTCTGAGTAGAATTTTAATACATAGTTAAAAACTTGATGTTGCATGTGTTCGTAACTTAATTTTTAGATTGTGTTAACTACATAAAGTTGATAACTTGATAATGCCTTAATTCTATCTAGGCTTTGGTTCATTTTATGTGAATCATCAGGTAAAGTCTCGTTAAGTTTCGTTTATACAATTGTTTGCCAGATTATGATGGAAGATCTGTCTTCGCTGACGATAAATACTGGTCGTCCAAAATAAAAGTTAAGGAGCATCTGTTCCCAGTGCGTAATGTAACAGGGCTAGAAAGGTTGTTGCATCAAGATTACGCTCTACACGATACAGATATCGATTTAGCTTCAGGGATTATTAAGAAAAAATGTGGCCACATAAATGGTTTGCAAGACGTCTGTGTATTTTCGTTTGGTCACGGGCAAAATATGTTAGGTTCATTTATCCAGATAACGAATTATAGTGGTCATCATTGGGTGACAATTACCGATTTAAATTGCCCAAAAGGAAGGATTAAAATATTTGACAGTATGTACAGACGTGTTGACAAAAATTGCATGCGAACCGTCGTCAAATACGTTGTGGCAAAAGAGCAGTTTTCACTGAGCGTTGAGATTCCAAAATTTCAGAGACAACACAACAATGCTGATTGTGGATTATATGCAATCGCCTCGGCATTTTCATTGGCATTTGGGAAAGATCCGTCTGAAGTTCAGTACGACAGGGATAAGCTCCGCAAGCATCTTTACCAGTGTATGACATTGAAAAAAATGATAGAATTTCCAGAGTTTGAAGGCACAATCAAAACCTCGAAACGGCAGATTTTTCAAATTGACATTTGTTGTGAATGTAGGGATATATTATTTGATAACAGAGTCCGTTGTGAAGCATGTAGTAAACTTTGTCATACAGCAAACTCTAGTTCGTGCTCGATTTTAGTCAGTAATTACTGCTTGTGTAAAGGTTGTCACAACAAGATAGGAGTATTTGACATCAATGCAAGCGCATTATGAAAAGCATAGACAGATAAATTTACAGCAAACGGATTTCAAAATGGTATAGAATGTGTATATTTATATCTAGAAATTAGCACATATCAACATTTAAGAAAGTGTGACAAAGTCTGCATAATTCGACATTTAAAATATAATTTTAAGTGGCGATGTACTTCTTTTGATTTATTAAAGTAAATAAAGGTCCTGGTTGTGGTCAAGAAATGATGATTGTGCTCATTCAACAAGCAATGTTGACTGCATGTTTTTAATTAATGCTTTTCTTTCCAGATATTTTTTTCAAGATAGTACATTTTGTCAATCATAAAGCAAGTTTAATAATTCAATAGTTAATAGCTTGTTTTATCAAGAAACTCGATGTTATTGCTACACTCTCTGAAATATTAAAGAACGTTGAGTCATGAAAATTGTTTTTATGTATAACGATCAATTAAAATAATCGTATTTTGATTTTTTACAATTTTCGAGCTTTTCGTTACTTATTTCCTTGAAGCACGAAGTATTTTAAAATTGTAAAGAATTCAGCCGATAAAAACAAGATATTCGAGTAGTCATAAAGCTTTTGGCGCAAAACACATAATAATTTTGTCTTTATATAATTCTTGAATGGTTTGAAAGTTCGTGGATGCCGTGTACATTGGAGTTATACGTTTATTTCTTATTTAGTTTTAGGTTACTTTTGTTTCGGCTGTGTTAAAAGTTCGTAGTTCTTAGACATTCTTTGAATAGTTTTATTGTTAAGCGTTTTATGTTGCTATGATTCGATTTTTGTAACGGAAATATGTAAGAGTGATATTGTTTTTTATTTGTTTGTTGTTAAATGTGGGGTATGGTAGTAGGGATGTTGTGGGCGTCGAAACATAAACTCAGCATTGGCCTATATTTTATTGCCACTGATCGTTGTTTTTAGTTTCGGAAATTGTGTACAAGTACATGCTTGTGAACGTTTCAATGTATAAGATTGGCTTTAAAGCTTATATTTCTCATCACCAGGTGCTTCTGATTGTATTATGTGTCCGCGTTCCGCAACTCGTTCAGAATTAGTATAATTCTACTCCATAAGCAGAAGAACTTGCAGAAGAACTTGTACTGTTATGTAGTATTTTTCTATAGGTCAGTTTGTATGCGTAGTAAAGCCAAAAGATATCCGTCGTATGAGATATATTACCGCTTCTTACATTTTATCAGTGTTTTTAAATACTGACTTTGAAGTTCAAATAACAGGTATTCTTGTTAATGGTATTGTTGACATATGTGACTATCGTTTAAAGGTCATTGCGTAGTATTTTGATGACTGTTTAGAGTACTCCTCAACTGAGTTTTGTTTCAATATTTAGGCCTGTTCTTATGTGGGTGATTACAGTATTCCAGTCACAATAGCTTTGGGTAATGTCCAGTCACCCTTAGGATTTATCTTCTGCTTCTTAATTTTTGCTTTTGGCGTTCTCTGTGATACGCAGGATTTTTATTCTAAGATCCCCTTTCAAAATTCTATTTTGTTAAGTTCCGCTCATTTTTTTCTTGATTACGGCAAACCCACTCATTATCTAGGGACCATACGTCACTGATCATGGAATAGTTTCATTTAATGTTTACCGTCATATGCACACCGTCGTCAAATCAGTTATGTTTGAGTATTTTGTTATGTTGATGAATCATTTCAATATTGAACAATTTTTGTTTTTAATAGTGTTTTGTAATCCTTTAAATCTGTTTACAGTTTTAATGGAACCTGTTGTGATACACGTTATACAATCATTTTGTTTACATACGTATAATGATAGTTTGTATCGTTACACCGATTTTTTTCTTTAATATGTGGACCATCTATATCCAGCTTACAAATGATATGATTTCATTTTTAATGAATGTTATTATCTTCGTAAAAGTTGTTTAAATTGTTTTGCTCAGCTAAGAAATTTATCGTTGTGGAAAAAGCGTTTCCTTTTATGTTTAAATTTTGTTTGAGGATACTTTATGAAACAAAGAATAAACATTAAAATGTTGAACCTAATTCGTTGTTGTCAGACATATTTTTAATATTTTTTAATATAAGCCAAAAGTTGTTTTTCCTGTGGTATATATTACCCCTTGTTTTAAATAATATTGCCTCTACCTGGGAGCGAACCCGCACCGTTACGGCGACAACGCCTAGCCCTGCAATTCCGACGACGCAACCAATTAAGCTAACCGGGACAATCCCCAAAAAATCGTTGATCGGACAGCCCTAATATACGTTATCATCATTGCAAGACATCAGTAACGGGTTATTTTACTGATAACAGTACTGACTAAATGTACTGGGAGACTTTTTGTGGTACTGTGAACTTCAAATTATATTGCCTCCACCTGGAAGCGAACGCGCAACGTCACGGCGACAGCGCCTAGCCCTGCAATACCGACGACGCAATCAATAGCGCTAACCGGGACAACCCCCAAAAAGGTTGACCGGATAGCCCTGAATTACGTTATCATCACTGCACGACATCGGTAACGGGTTATTTTACCGATAACACTACTGACTTAATGTACGGATAGACTTTTTACGGCCGCCTCACTGCACAAATAGGGCTACTGTGAATTTCAATTGATAGTGCCTCTAACTGGGAGCGAACCCGCACCGTCACGGCGACAGCGCTTAGCCTTGCTATTCCGACGACGCAACCAATTAAGCTTACCGGGACAACCCCCACAAATGTTGATCGGTTAGCCATGATAAACATTATCATCACTGCACGACATCGGTAACGGGTTATTTTACTGATTTATGATTTTACTGATCGCTTTCGCGATTTTTTTCGGATACTAGTTTGAAGTGAGCTTGTTGGAGCTACTACGAAAGTTGACGAAATTTTGAAGCGTTGGTGACATACTGGTTTCTTGCTGAATATAAAGCTGTTTATAAATGAAAAATACCCTGTGTTTTCTCGTTAAGACCATCATGGGGCCCAATGCCGCTGAACAATGGTGGTTAGTTTCAATATTGAAAAACCTTCTGAACAAGATGCTTTTTTCAGATATATTTTTATTACGGTTCAAAATAATCAAATTTGTAACATTTTGTATTATCAAATGTATGTTTGCAAACACGAAGTGACAACCTGTATTTAAATTTAACAAGGTAATATTACCTTCCAACTTATTGAAGAATGTGCAATAATAATCAAGCTATACGCCTTTCCAATAATTCGATGAATTTTTTGGTTACCTCCCCTGTCCAGTCACGTGACTGCTCTACGGGAAAAAATGCTCGCTGTATCAACGCAATAGTGAATGTGTACCTACACCTTTCTTTTTTATCATAAAATTCTTGTTTGAAAAAAATATTTTCTCTTTGAATTAGTAATAATACATCGGCGTCATGATATTTTTGATAATAATGTATAAAACGACCAAGTTTCTTTGACTGAAAGTGTCAAGTAATTATTCCTCGCGTTAAACACTAAACGACTTTAACTAACAGCCAGTGTTCTCACCACGGCTAAATTGATTCTCGTTTCCAGATTAGCGTGTCTAATCAACTACTGACATCATGTTATGAATATGTCGGCAGCGATGGAATTTGAAGGCGGTATGCCATTAAAATGTCAAATTGTCGCGCACAAGGGGTCACCTGTCAATTACTTAAAGGGGCAGATATCATTGACCAATAGAGATCGTGTACTTACTATTTGTTAGGTATCTGCACCTCCAAATTATTAAATATATCGAAGTCTTTTAATTACTGGATGTGTCAGCAAATGTATTTGATTTAGCAATTATATGGATTCTTAATCCACATTACGAAACGTCATAGAAGCAAAAGTCGTCAATAAGAAACAAATCTTGGCAAACCATTATATGTTTAATTAAGCGTTTGGGCTTTTACGCCAAAATTACGAACTTTCAAACCTAAGTAATATAAACTGGATATGAAACCATATTGTAATATCTAAAGAGCAAAATAAACACTTATTGTTTTTAAGTTTTTGAATTGTTATATTATTTAAGATATTTAAGATATTTAAACATAATTCTAATATTTTATAACATTATATTCCAAAAATAACCATAAATTGGCCGTTAAACTACCTGGCCGTCCTGGTCCGGGCGTTGTCATCATTGTTATTTTCCTATGTTTTTGTCCACGTCGACATGATTTTACAGGCTTTGTATTGAGCTTTGTGCGTCAAACAAAAATAAAATCAAGTTACTAAGTTAAGACACTATGTAATTATAATAATGATTGTTTATGTTTTTGCCATATTTAGACGACGAAGAAAATATTTACGAAGAGTTATACGATGAGACTGATAGCTGCTTTACCAACATAACCGTAACTGTGAATCAAGGCGATATCACGAAGGAGGACTCAGACTGCATTGTTAACAGCTCTAATGAAGCACTGGACCTTAGCAGAGGTCTGTCAAATGATTCAAAAATAATATTTTCTTTGATTTATTTTAACACATTAATAATAATACGAGGTACTTAAACTCAGACATACGAGTTTTTACCTATGACAACTGATTTAAATTAACATGAGACGAATTTGATAAATTTTCAGTGTTTACATATAAGTAATTTGTTAATATATTTTGTTTTCTAGGTGCAGTTTCCAAAGCGCTTTTACAAAAAGGAGGAGACGCTATGATGAAAGAAATTCTCGATAACAGTACACGTTTAACTATTTTCTAATGGATCATAATTAGTTTTTCATTTCTTGGGTAAAAATATGGTTATTAGATTGATGTATGTCGTTGTTCGGCGTTCGTCAAAGTTTGGGCTAAGATTGTCAAACATTCATGTATACACATGGGAGGAAAGTACATACGTAAATGCCACACAGATTGTTACCATTTTTTTTTCTACAGCGTCCTCTCATCGACTTTAAATTTTGCAGACTGTTCATATCCCCGTTCCTGCAGATTTGTACTTTTGTAGAAATTTTTTTAAAGAACTTTTCTCATGAAACGCAAACTGATTTTATTTGCCTCTGTCTAATTTGCCTTATTGCATAGACTTCTCTGAGATGCTTAAAACAGGACCTAATTTCACTTTGTGTTGTTTAAATGCAGTTTGCATACTAATTTGCAAGAAAAGACTGTTTTAATAAACACAGCCTTCCATACAGTCAAATAGTAGAGAAAAGGTTTATAAGAAGTGAACCAGTTTCAGAAAGATACCACAACAAAAAAAACCCAAGAAGGTCATTGCCATAATATCGGTCAGTGGCAAATTGTATCATTTGTTACACAAAGTTTCCTGTATAATTATATTGATTTGTATTCTTAATACTATTGCAGTATTTATATAGTTCAATTTAACACAAAACTATTTTCAGGAAATAATATGAAAAAGAAAGGGTTTGCCTGGACGTCTGCTCCAAATTTGCCATGCAAGCACATCATCCACATAGTGGCACAGGATAAAACAGAAGGATGGAAAACTATGATCGACACTAGTTTAAAAGAAGCAGAAAAAAAGAAATTGAAAAGTATTTCTTTCCCAGCTTTAGGGACAGGTATGCAAAAAACTGGACATGACATTGTTTTTTCTTTTGTGTTTTTATAACTTAAATTAGAAATCGGTGAATTGGCATGACATAATAAAGGGTACAAAGAAAGCATCATTAATGCATCAAACCAAAGACTGTTAATAATTATTAATAATTGGAGAAAGTCAACACACTCTTAGTAAGACTAATTTTCCCGATCTTTTGTTTAAGACTGGGTCTTCATTTGAAACTGCAATTCATTTTGATAAAGAAAGCTACTTCTATGTATCGCACTTCTGTGAAGTGTAAGACAGAACCTTTAAGGTTTTTATTATTAATAAGCTATGCTCAAAATCAGTTTTCAGCAACATCGAAAAAGATCAAACGCAGATTAATACGTTGTCAATTAATTTATCATAAAAATGTTAATAAACAACTTAATATAATAATTTTTGTGCCGTCAATTTACTCCTGATTTCAGGTATGACAAAAACAATGGCTAAATGGTTTAGTAAAGTGACCCAAAACATCGCACTTTTTTGTATGCTAAAGAGATTTCACAAACAATATAATACAATAGGATGTTGCAAACTTGTTCATTTATGTCCCAAATAAAGCAATCGTGTCTACAAAAACTTAATGATAGCATTTAATATATTTCAGCTATGAGTACCAAGCCCGATGAAATTGCTGGGGCAATGCGTGATTCTTTGGCAGAATTCGACCAGACAGTTCCAAAATATTTAACCGAAGTGAGAATTGTAATCTTTCAACAGGAGATGGTTCAGGTTTTCAAAGACGCAATGAAAACTAAAGCTAAAGGAACAGATGGCATATTGAGTAAAATTGTAGGAGGTGTGACTGGTGAGAACATGTTTCAAGATTTACACGTACCAGCAATGTTGGTTCAGATTTAAAGAGAAGTGAATCATATTGTAACAGAGTATGTTACAATTTCACTACAACAGTGTTAGATTAAATTTGCCAGTTCGGAAAACATATTAAGCATTTAGTTACGAAAGAAAGAGTTGTTTGAAGGTCCTCAGATTCAGTAATACATAGCATTAATGAAATGTATACATTTTGTCGATATATATGTTGAAAAACACTGCAGGAAATAGTTCTTTTTGTATAGATTCAGATTTATTTTAATTATTCCCCATTAAACAGGAGTATTACCAGCAGGAGAATGCTGCAGCACACATATTCTTCTCTCTTACTTGAGAGCAATACTATATCTAACCCCAACCCTACAATCCATTTTCAGATTATGTGTATGGCCTTACTTTTGCACCAAAGTATGCTAATAGTGTTGCTTCATGCGCTCCACATTTCCGGTCCATTACTCGCACTTTTGACTTAATTAGCACTGTAAATTGTCTTTAAAATGGTTTTAAGTCTTCACTTGACTATTTTAGAATATGCAAAGGGATATTATTGTAGCTAAGTTCGATAACCAAATCAGATTATATCATTCGCTCTGGAGTAACAGCCCTTTAGTTGCAATTACTTCATTTCACCAACAATGGCAAGCTGTTTACTTATTTGTTTACTTACCATAAGTATTTGTAAGAAAACTGATCCCTGCAGTCTCTCGGTGGATATGGCCCTTTAGCTGTCAAAATTTGACTTGTCTAGGACAAATCGTCATTATTCTCTGAAATCCTTTCTCAAATGTTCACTTAACTTGATCAGTCAATGATGTGCATCTCAGTCACTCAAGAACAGTTATGTTATGTAAGTGGGTGGTCCATTTATCAAGTAAAAAGTACATTTTTATCTTAAGCAAACAATCAGTTGTAAATTCACCATTCAATGTGAGAGATTGTGTGAGGTTTGAACTACTGTAGACCTGTATAAACATTCTTCTAAACACGAAATCGAAAACCGTAAAAGGTTTATGAAGAGGGCATATATATGGCTGTATATTTATAGACTGGTGGACCGGTGGAAAAAATAAAACATCTGGAACCAAACCAAAGACCAATAAATCAGCACACCCAGACAAAGTGACATTTACAATAACTTCAATGAACAACAATGTGATTCAACAGGCAATCCAAAGACTTGAAGCAGTTTTGCAAAATGAAATTATCACGAAAAACTTTACAGACAGTGTAATACAGCGGATGGATTCAAATTTTGTAAGCTGTTTCATGCTAACCAGTTAAATGCTTCTTTTTTTTTGTTTTCAAATCGTTCATATTCGTATTAAAAACGCATAATTAACAAAAAGATATGCTTAGATGAATTGTTTTGTACATAAAACCTAATAATGTGTGGTTTTTAATTTAAGCTTACCGATGTTTTATTCATTCTTTTAAATTTCTTGTTTTGAAGTTGCTAGAAATAAATGGGATCGCTGAGGACTGTAAGGTACAGCTAAAATTGGACGCAAAATCAGGAAAGGTAGAAATTTCCGGGATGACTCAAAATGTGATAAATGCTACTGACAAAATACACAAGTAAATATTTTATTTTATCTGCACTTAACCATTGTCGCTTTAACCTTACATCTTAGTTCGTTGACATCGTTTGGATTCCTTTAAATTTTGTAAAATATATAAATTTGGCTCGTTTTCATATCTGGTTTTCGAATGTTCCAACTTTACAATATGCATTGGTGAATATTTCGTTTTTTATTTGTTAATACATGTAACTGGTATTTAAAGTGTGTATTAAATTTTCATATCTTTATCAATCGGTGATTATTAGTCAGAGCTTATATTGCGACTGGACACGCACCAAATCATTTAATGAGTACATGTATGTAGGCTCCGAATACATTTGTTTTTGTTTTATTTCGTTTTGGTACAGACCAATATTAGAATAATTGATTTCTATAAACCAATATCTCGTTCCAAATTTGTTTTATATCCAGTATTCTACGAGATGCATCATCACATGAAAAGCATATGGAGACAGTAGAAATCATGAGTAGCCTTGTGCAGTGGTTTTACATCGAAATTGATGAAGAAGGACAAAAGTTGACAGAATACGACAAAGGATTAAACTATCAAATAGAAAGCGCATTCAAATCACAAGCTCCGACATACAAATTCAAGTAAGATAATTTAAGCTAGCTCTAATATGATATTTGAAGTTTGTTTAATTTGTAAATAGTAACCATAAATAAGTATGAGCCTAGCTGCTGGAAGTTTATGGTATAATGCATAATACGATAATAATAAGTTTGTAAAGCGGAGGATTTTTATTACATCAACGCCGATGTTTTGTAATGAATAGAATTTTAATGATGATCAATAATTTCAGAGTCCAATTATTGATCATAATAATTTGAACATTTGATAAATTAATTCGAGCCTGCGTATGTTAAAAGTCCAATTCCTGCATCTAAGACCCACTGTGATGATGATATCCAAAAAAAAGAAAATCACTTGAGTTTCCTGTTTTATTTTAAAATCTCAGCAACTAAAAGAGATACGTAATATAACGTTTTCTCATATGTGAACAAGATATTAACTTAGCTTATAAATTTTAAGGTCTGTGAAAGGCGAAACGTATGTGGTTGATTTCAAGAACATGAGAGAATACTTGGAGACAGATCCGGAAGATTCTGTAAATCTGATCCGAAGAGATAAGACAAATGGTAACTTCTTCATATGGAGTATTTGTCTTTTTAATGGGACATTGTAAAATATAAAATAAATTAATTCGTTGGAAGTTTTAAATATAGTTAAGTTTGTAGCATGTACGTTAATATATTTATACCCTCACAAACGAAGTTTGAGGGGGTATATAGGAGTGAGCTTGTTGGTCGGTCGGTCGGTCGGTCTGTCGGTCGGTCGGTCGTATTCTTCGTTTCCGGATGATAACTCATGAAAGGCTTGACAGAATTAAATAATTTTGGTACACAGGTAAATCATCATAAGATACAGGTCAACTTCGATTTTGGGGCTGGTGGGGTCAGTGTCAAGGTCACTGTTACTAAAAATAGAAAAATGGTTTCCGGATGATAACTCATGAAACACTTCACAGATTTAATCCTTTTTTGGTATATAGATGTAATATCAGAAGATACAGGTCGAGTTCGACTTTGGGGCCTGTGGGGTCAATGTCAAGGTCACTGTAACTTAAAAAAGTAAAATTGTTTCTGGACTATAACTCATGAAATACTTCATAGATTTAATTTTTTTTGGGACACATGTAACATAACAAGATATAGGTTAGGTTTGACTTTGGGGCCTGTGGGTTCAAGGTCAAGGTCACTGTTATTTAAACTTCAAAACTTCGTTTCCACTCAGTAACTATAGCTTGGAATGAGATTCTTAAATGAAATTTGGTGTATTGGTGGTTTTTGTGAAGATGACTTTTGGGATTCAAAGTAAGGCCTGTGGGGTCAAGGTCACTGTTGTTAAAAATAGAAAAATAAAACTGTATGCTCAATAACTTTGGTTCAGAATGAGATATTGTGATGAAAATTGCTATATAGGTAGTGTCTGTGAAGACGAAACTTGGTATTGAAATTGGGCCTGATGGGGTCAAGGTCACTGTTCACTGTTACTAAAAATAGAAAAAATGGGTTTCTGGATGATTTCTCATGAAAAGCTTCACATATATAAACAATTTTTGGCACACAGTTGTTAGATAAAAGTTAGGTAAAGGTCACTGTTACTAACATATTCAAACCATTTCTGCTCAATAAATTTAGAAGGAATGAGATATTGTGATGAAACTTGCTATATATGTGGCTACTGTGAAGACGACACTTTGGATTGAAAGTGGGGCACATTATGCCATTGATTCGAAGCATTCCCAGTTCAGTTATCAAGCACACATGTGGGGGTATTTAATCACTTTCAGTGATAATTCTAGTTAAACTTAGACATACTGAAGACAATCGCATAAAAATAAATTTATTGAATACTATTATAATATGATATTTCTTACTGTTTTGTAGAGGGAACATTTGAATCGCCAGTCATATGGGGTGATTTCAAGGGAAATCTAAGAGTAGTTAACTTGGCGGCTGATGACAAGGACTACCAAGATATTGGACAGAAATTTCAAGCGACTGCGGGGACACCAAGACAAATAAAACTTGTAATTATTAATAATCGTATTATCTTAAATGAATCATTATTTTTTCCAGTAATATAGCAGCTATTTACAATTTTAAAACCCCGTTTACTCTGATAAACATTCATTGTAAGCTACACAAGCCTATTGAGCATGTCAAGCAATGTTTTACAAAAACATCACTGACTCATATTGATTGCACATTTAAATTAGTTTAATTACGTAGTAAATTGTTTTATCGTTGTTTAAGAACTCAGTAAAAAACGAAATACGATTTATTGAAAATTTTCATAAAGTTCTAAACAACAGACCGAAATAAAATTTAGATGTTTAAAAAAAGTTGGAAGTACAGTAAAAGGAAAGAAAGTTGTCATCCTACGTAAATTTATGTATTCAGACGCCCTTTTCTTGTTTCAATGACTAAAGTATATAAATGAGAGACATATTCTATTACGACCAAACACAAAAACCTAAGCTTCACACAACATCAGTTAAAATGCCCACATAAGCAATATCATTCTTACAACAATATATGATGTCCTTTTGATTACCAAAAATGATAATTATGAGATATTTGAAAAAATGTATTTGACCTTGAATTTCCTGGTCAATTAAGTAGCCTAGAGAACCCAATAGTTAATTGTTGACCTCGCTGTTCATAATCGATAGTTCTTTAAAATGCTTTTTTCTTCAGATCCAGAGAATACAAAACAGAACACTATGGCAACAATACCACGCAAAGAAAAAGCAGCTTGAAGATCAAAACCCTGCAGGCACCAAAAACGAGAATTTCCTATGGCACGGTACAGCTGAAGAGGCGGTTGATAGCATCAATGCGCATGGGTTCAACCGGAGCTACTGTGGTAAAAATGGTATGTTGAGGAATAATTTTAATCCTTATTTTTATAAGTACACAAACGAGCGAAAGAAACACAAATGTGAAGCCAAGAAGTAGGGCTATGAAATCCGTTTTAAAGATGATTGTTAGCATGAATAATATATAGTTTTTATTGATTATTAATGAATTTGGGTTTTGAGTATTATACTTTGAAACAATAAAATGTTGAAGTTTTTCGAAATGGAGTTGAATTGGAATAACGTTGTTTCTAATTTTAAAATCTCGTGGGAATTAAAATTTCAAATATGTATAAGAACATGTAAAATGCTTTTAATATAGTGCCTTTTATTGGATGTTTTCTATGGAAGTTTCTGAAGTTTGTAATAACAAACTAAAGAATTGAACGTTTGTTTTGACAGCGACTGCTTTGGGGAATGGAGTTTATTTCGCAGTCCAGTCAGCATATTCTTGTCAAGACACGTATTCTCGACCTGATTCCCAGGGAGTAAAGCGGATGTATTACTGCAGAGTACTGACAGGAGAGTGTGCACCAGGCAAGAGTGGAATGCGAGTACCTCCTCCCAAACCCGCTGGTGGAGCAACTGCACTCTATGACTCGGTTGTTGATAACACAGCAGGACCAGGAATATATGTGATATTCAACGATACACAGGCATACCCTGAGTATCTGATAACATTCACCAACTAATTTTATATCAAACTCAGACGATGATGTATTATGAAGACTCTATATACTCTATATCTAATTCTGATGATGATGTGGTTGGTAGATTTAATATGATCCAAAACTATGCGTCTTACTTGAATTGACATACTTATATGTCATATTTTATATGTTATATTTATAAAATCATACTCTATTTTCCTCTCTTCTTTTTTGCTGCGTGAGAAGGCTGTGTTTTGGGAGTGTGTCGATTCCTAATATGCATATTTCACTTTTTTCAATCATTTGGAGGCTATCAATGATAAATCTGATCAACTTTTTATGGTCAAATTGTTGTTTACGGACTTGAGCTGTAGATATTTAGAGCTTATTCTACCCAGTGAGCTACAACACATAATTTTGTTCTTAACTTTTAGCCAAGAATAAAGTTGTAATATTTTTCAGTTGAAGAATAGAGGTTGAATGAAGATTATTGGCAACGTAAACGTAAAGCTTTCCTCGACTCTCCAGTCCGTAATATTTTATTTTTCAACATTTACAGTACTTTTAATATATAAAAATATAAATCTGTCCTTAAACAAGAGTGTTTTTACAAGTGTATCAGTTACGTCTTATGAAGGTTTTTCAGAATGATACGTATGTACTATTTTAAAGTAATTTTAAAATTACGTTCATTTCAATATTTCCGCCAGGTAAAAGATTGGTGTTTTTAATATCCCGACCTATGGATTTGAAAATTGTGCAATCATCCAAAGGATATACGTCTTGCATTTTAATTTTATGCCTTCGGCGTTGTCTGTGATATATGTGAAAATACCGCATTGAAGGTTCCATGTTGAACGCCATATGCATGGGTAATTGAAACTGTACTGTTTATTAGTGTACGTTTGATGATGTTTAAATGTGTTTGTGTATGGTCTAACTATATATTAAATGTTAACTTTCGTCAGTAGTGCTTTAAATTTGCTGTAGATTAATATGTATCTTGTATGAAAATGTGACACTCTCAAGAAATTACTTGCTTACTTAATTCCTCCAATTTAAAATACTGAAAGTCTTATTACCCGGGGTAAACTGAACAAATCTGAAAATTAATATACCCAGCATTTTTTCACTGATTATTAAATACTTATCTGTTAAAAAGTTGCTGGTCTATTTAAAAGATCTGTTTGATGTTTGATCATTTTTGAAAATGTTGAAATATTTTTTTTTATATAAATGGTGCTACTTTAAATTAATTCAAGAAAAAGAACACAGTTTATATTTGTAACCGGTGCACGTGGTTTTCTTCGTTGTCGCTGGATGTCCTTTTTAAGGAAATTATGTATAAATGACGTTATTTCAAAAGGGCAGTAAAAAGTGCGTTTTAAAATGACATTTGAAAAAGTACCTTGTCCAATCAGTTGTGACCAGATGTCATAATTTAACACACATAATTTTACTAATTTATTTTTTTTTACTTGAGTCATTCATTGTATTTCTCATTCAAATAGTGTAACGTTTAAGTTAATTCTGAATATGCATGCATTTTTTAAGATTTGCTATTATCATTTGATTATATTGATTGTTGAAAACTAAAATTTGGATTATTTCCTTTGAAAAGAAGAAATTAAGAATTAATTGACACATTTGATTTTTAACAGCATAGTTCTAATGCGGTAACCCCTCGGGTTCTCATTTTTGTTAATTGTTAGTGGTGTCTCTTTTGAAACTGATCATTCTATTAACCATGCTCTCTCCCCCTCTCTTCTTCTTGACTGTGTGGGAGGCTGTTTTTTTCTTAATGTGGCAATTCCTGATATGCATGTTTCACCTTTTTAGATAATAAGCATTTCTTTCAGCTCATAATGGTATAAAAGTTGTAAGGACCTCGAAGCATGCAGTGTTTTTCTATCGCGTTATTCAGTTTGCAGCCATTGACGATCAAACTAATTTCTGCTAATGACAATTATATTTCAACACCGTGCAAATCTTATTGTATTAACTGTTTGGGTATGCAAAGTTGAATAATTATGGCTAACTAGAAAGCATTTTGGTAGTGATATTTACTCAATGGTGTGTTCCTTTCTATGTGGTATACATGTACAGTGTTTGATAATATTATAAGTGTGAGTTGCAAAAGAAGCTATACCGTAAAATGACGAGAATATTCTGTTTACAAAGCTTTTGTATTTTAAATATTGAAATACATAGTCTTTATCAAACTATGTGACGCTTTTTGCATAAATGCATTAGACTGCAAGATGCAAAGTAAATTGGTAACTGAGTATTTGCTTATGCATAAAATTGATGTAAACACTGTAAATTATGTAATACTATGTGAAATTAACACGGATTTCGTTGAAGCGACGAGTTTCAATTTAAAACAATTTCAAACTTTTGTTAATACGTAAAACCGTTTGAATAATTTTAGAGTAGATGAATTGAATGTATTATTTGATTTTCCATACGGTGTTACATTTTTGTAATTTAGTTTTGCATACAAAGCATGGCGATTGAATCTATATACAAGTATACTTATATTCTACATAAAAAGTAAAAGCAAACTTATTTTGCAGACTAGTCTATAGTAGTTCTTTATTGTTAATGGAATAATTAACATGTCAATCAGTATTCAATAAACAGAGTTTTAATCCTTAGTGTTACCAGATCTTCTCGAAATTTGACATTGTACCTTTCATCTACGTAAAAATATGCCACAGGCAACCCAGCTAGTTCATCTTTATTTCCAATTATGTAAACATTTCCACTATTTTTGTCTGTTACATTGGCAAATAGTAATCAACGAATCTGAATATTAAGCAAGAAAAAGCTGCACATTTCGTTTTGAGGTGTTGTGTTTGTATAAAAAAAACAAATATCAGGTTAAGCGAAGCCACATAGACATTGACAGACCTCTTCCACATGCACCAGCAGGATGGCCAATAATAAAACAGAGTTTAAATCCAATATCAAAGATAACCGGCAGATTGACATAACCGAAGACATATAACCTCTATTTTGAGTTTCGCTCAACCCGGGGCAAGGCGGCGTGAGCAGTTAATGGGTTATTTTCCATAACTGCTCATGAACAGCCTCAATCAAACCGAGCATACTATATGTTCAGATTTGTCGTGTTCGGTGCTTTTAATAGTTCCATTTGCATATATTTTTGTGATACTAGAAAATACTTTTTGCATTCATTTAACTCCGTTGAAGCTACTGAAACTGGCAGTAAAGGGTTGTATCAGGATATAAATATTTAAGCGTCATAAACTTCATAGACTGATCCAGAACAGTTATACGCAAATGACGATTATATGAAAGACTGTAAGATTATCAGTTAATATGCAATATTTTGGTTTACGATAAATGAGGTGTTATTTTTTTCAGCGTACTAACATAAAAGACTGCGACATTTTGTAAAATTATTTTATAATTAAATGAATTAGAATAACTTTTAAACACTCCTCAAGTTGGATTACTCTTGATTTGTACAGATTAATTTACAACGTGCCAGTCAATATTGTCCGACTTCACCACTTAACGTTTACAAAATGCAATATTAAAAGTTGTCTATGTTGTTCTTGTTGTTTTTCATTTAAAAATGACCACATAAACACATAATAATGTGTTCTTTTAACTTTTAAGCATGCAAACTTGGTGCACTAGAGAACTTTATTAGAGAAGTGAAATCGGATTTATTTTTAAAGTTTAACAAATGAAACATGCATATCAAAATGGCCGCATTCAAAAAAGTAAACACAGCCCCAACCCCCCACCCCCACCCCCACCCCCACACACACACAGACAAAATTTAGAAAGGAAAAGAGAACACGGTTTAAAAAAAGAAATGAAGAAGCACTATTCAACTGAATGTAATATTCCTTGCAAACTGTAGATGACAGACAAGGAAAACTGACTTTTCCGTTTCCAATATATTGATCTAAAGAACTTTTCTTCAATCTTTCCCTTACAATCAAACCGAGCCTGCAATATTTTCATATAATTATGCCGTGTTCGATGACTTTCTAAGTTAAACTTCCCTTTTCATCTATTTTAAGTATATACCTCCCGCTTTCTATAGTTTGCCTTCGGCGCTGTCTGTGATATGCTGGATTTAAATTCTCAGATGCCCTATCGAAATTATATTCCATGTTCACCGCCATATGCATACTATCGTTTTGCCTAGATGGTTCGAAAATTAAAGATACCGTTTATTCGGTGAAATACTGAGTTGCACAATATCCGGGGGTAAGCGGCGTGGGAAGTAATATACACTTCCATTATTGCCTATGAACAGGCTCACTCAAACCGAGCCTGTTATATTTTCAAATTTGTCGTGTTCGGTGTCCTTCACAGTTCCCTTTGCTACCATGCTAAAATATGGTAGCTCACACAAATATTGAAGTTAAATTGAATTAAAAATGAACTTATTTTTTCTTTTATAAAAGAAGAAAATATACTTTAATTTTAAAGTCAAATATTTATTGTGTTACTCAAATCAGAGTTTTATTATCATAATCAGTTTAATACTCAGTTGCATTATTTACGTTCTTTTCTAATTCTTTGTAATAAGATGTAGATATCCCTGTATAGTTGTTGTAGTAACATTGCCCGAGGCAGATAAATAATGAGAATTTTAGGTATTTTTAAATGTATAATAGGCATTTAACTTTTGACCGTTCATTAAGACACAACTAAATTTTAAGCAATACCGCTCATATTTAGGATTATCAGTACCACACAGGATAACCTAATAAAATATTGTGAAAATTGAGTTATTGTTATTTGTTGTTATAAATGATCAAACGGAACTAAGTAATAATTATAGAAACATTACACGTGATCTTTCCTACCGATGGAAACCCGACAGAGCTAAACCTGTTATACCGTTTCATCTGTTACAGTTTATGCAAGAAATCCAAGAGCAAAAAATAAAATTAAGAATGATAACATATATCTGTAAATGGTGCGAACAATTTAAAGACAGCGGCTCCCCTCAGACAAAAAGTAGAGAGGAAAAGATAGCAGGTGTTTAAAGGAAGTTCAGTTTCAAATAAGACACCGTAAACAATTTTAAAACGAAAAAGAGAATCTTTGGGGTTACCGCCGTTGGAAAGGTCGGTGGCAAAACAATTTGATTGGGGTTTAAACCAGGTTCTAGGGTAGACCAACCTTACACTTGCCCCAACAGGTTCTCATATGTCCCACCCAGACATCCGCTTAACAATGCTGCATGCAAAAGTAAAGAAATATATACAACATAAGAAGCTATAGGCAATATAAGGCAAAAGGGCGCACAATCACAAATAATGTATAGCTACAGATTATTTATATTGCTTCCTTACATACATGGCATCCTTTGTAAAAAGTAGTATGTTTAATCAAAGTGAGATTATTAAAATATTTGAAGATTATGTATTTAATTAATAATTTTCATTCGCCTGATTTATTTTTGCGCATAAGTGTCTTAAAGAAAATGCGCGAAATAATATCTAACCGAAATGAAAAACATGTAATGTAATCGACATTTTAAGTTATAACTGTGCGCAAGTAATGCTTCACTTAAAATGTCATTTTTGGTTTTTGCGCGAAAATCTATCTAGACGAAATAAAAAAGCCACACTTTCTTATTCAGTGAACTGTAATTTTTATTTTAAAATAGTTTTGAAGATAAATACGAAATCCAAATAACTGTCATAAATTTATGTTTAACTTAGCGTTTTTTAAGTTATATAATATTCTAACCCAGAATAGCCTAACGATTATCTCTTTTTTAGGTGAAGATCAAGGTAAACAAGGAGAAAATACATTATACAACTATATTGTCCTACTTTTTGTCCGCTAAGATAATATTCAAAATGGCGACAAGTAAGTTTATGAAATCAACAATTAAAGACTCTGACGAACTTTTTGATTTTTGCTGTTCGACATGCGCTGAAAATGGCAAGATCAACGAAGCTAGGAGATACTGTAGGAATTGTGCTGTATATTTGTGTGAGGGATGTCTTCAAGATCACAACAAGTTTCCCATGATGCGTTCTCATGTTGTGACAGGCACATCTGGACAAGATGGCGATAGCAAAACGGAAGTCGGCGGAGGTGGAGAAGAGGTTCCTAAATGTTCTGTCCATCACGCAAATGTGACAAAGTTCTGCAGGGTACATGACGAAGTTTGCTGTCAGACATGTATTGCTATGAAACACAGGTAAGAATGTGTTTTTTTAATTTATATTATTTTATAATTATAACTATTTATTCTCGTTATAATAGATTTATAGTGTTAGATAAGGTATGACTGAATGCGGTGTTTTAGTTCAATGTTCACAGTAGACTCAATAAAATATTTACATTGTAAATCATTAAGATAAATGGGAATATCACGTGACCGCCTACTTAACCCATAAGTGTTTCCGTATATCGGTTATGGGTAATTTTGTTTATTTTATTTATAGTTAAAATGATCAATATCAATCATACCACTTTATCTTTTAAAGTATTAAAAGAGGACTACAGTCTAACGTTTAAAAATGTTATTTTATGCTTGTTAAATGTTCACAAATGAGCTTACCAAATTTTCGTGAGTTTGAGCTTTAATAGTGTTGTTACAATCTTTTAAAACGCACAACCATTCGCCGTGAAATTTAAGTATAAGTTGTGCACTATTAAACGTATTACATGTAGATGTTTAGTTTATATTTTCTATTTTTAAAAATTATATTTCAGTTTTTTACTGCAATTCTCGTGAAATAAACATTGCCATTTTTTAAAATTTATTTCTTTTGTCTACCGAATATGCAATAATTTGCTGTTCGCGATGGAAGTGTCTAAGTTAGTTTAACCCCCAATGCTAACGTGCAATGCAACTATTTTGTAGTTTAAGCTATTTCGAGCATTTTAACATACGATTTTAAAGTTAGAAAAATTAAGTATCCCAAAATATGTTTACTAAACATTTTATACTAAAGGTGGTATCATTTGTCATGGTAGTTGATGTGGGTTGAATGTGTAATATCCTTATTTCATTAAAGTAAATTTGTTTTTCTGACTTCAAAGCTTCTTTTAGCTTGATTAATCATTAATAGAGCACATGAATGTTAAATTTCATGCAAAAGTCAAAATAAAAGAGAAATATATAGCAATTTCTTACTTTGAAAACAGACTTTCTGTGAGAGTCAAAACTTCTTTTACTTCCACTTTTGTCAACAATTACTGCCACAGTAAATAACGAAAGCAAAAATGTCTTCGAAGATAATTTATTAAACAACAGTAAAAATGTACACAAATAGCTCTCTCCAAGTGACTGTACTTAAAATTTTACATCCATATTTGTTTTCAAGTTTATAGAGTAGGACTTTTCCAGAATGAAAAGTATGGTGTACAATATAGAACATTACTTTTGAAGTTTCTGTTAACTGGTAAACAAATATGGATGCCAAATTATAGTGTGTTGTCACTTTGAGAATGTTGTTTTTGTACATTTCTGCTATTGCTTAGTGGATAATATTCTATGACATTGTTGTCCTTATTATGGATTGTCTTCATATGGCAGTAATTGTTGACAAAAGTGAAAGTATATGAAGTTTGGACTCACACAGAAAGTCTTTTTTCAAGGTAAGAAATTTCACTTTTATTTTGTTTTGCATGACATTTAACACTCACATGCTTAATTAAAGATATGTGAAGCCATAAGAAGTAGAAACGTCAGAAGACAAATAAACTTTTATGAAATTATGATTACACACACCCAACCAATTTCAGCTCTGATTCTTTTGTTTAAACATGTCCTCATGCCACACGAGGAATGTAAAATGCAAACATGTCATTTCTCGTTAAGTTAAAATGTCTGAATTTATTTAAATTGAACAAAAAAGTGAAATATGCATATCGGAAATAGCCATTGTAACAAATGACAAAGTACACACATTTCGTATCTTAAACAATAAGAAACTTACAGGTTATATAAAAAATTTACACTGTTTAAAACAAGTTTTGCTCCTTGCATGTTCATGTACCTTCATTTACTAAGACATGAGCACGCACATGTAAAACAACTGATCAAATTCTTTGCATAAGCAAAAAACAAACAAAGAGACCTTCTGCGAAAAAGAGTGTTTTCAACAGTTTGAACTGTTTTCATATATCTTAATAAATATGTCAAGCAAAGAACTTTATCATATTTGAAGGTCATGCCAACAGGTCATAAATATCAGCATCGCATCAAAAGATGTTTTAACATCTCCTGAATACAAGGAGAAAGTATCTTCTCTCGCGGAAGTATTGTCAGCAATGAACGAGGAGAAAACCAAACGACATGGGAGTCTGACAAATTTAGCAAATGAGGAAGAAAAATCTCTAGGAGATATCGACAGCTACCGAAAAGACCTTCACGCCAGGATAAATATACTTGCCGATGAGTCTCAACGACAGATAAAGATGAAATACAGTGAGGTTGAAAATAAAGATCAATCGCTTATATCAACCCTTGATATAGTGATCGCAACAACAACTCAAACATTGCAGAACATGTCTACACAAAATGAAATGAAGGCTTTCGTGTTAATGAAAACTAATAAGAACGTTATTGAAGATTGTCGTGCTCTCTTGCATGAGATGACTCATCTAAAGATGAGTGGTAATTTAAAATTTACAGTTAATAAGGATATTATGTCCACACTCAACGATCAAGAAACATTGTTGTTAAAAGGTAAGGACACGAATACAAATTGTTTTAGTAATGTGCAAGACAATCTATTGTTAGATATGTTTTCATTCTAAACTGCACGACTTTTTGATGCTATTATCAATTAAAACATTGTGATAACACTACATTTTCGCAATATTATCAGTCCTACAAATATAGCAAAAAATGAGTTTTGTCATCGGTTTTAATGAAAATAATTTATATATTGTGAAATGATAATTAAGATCTAATGCTTATCCGATCAAAATTAAGTAGAAGGTTTGTGTTATAGAACAGTTTAGTTTAAGAAAATAACTATTATCCAAATAAAAAAATAAAAAGTATTAATATCGGATTCACTGGCGCTTGACCAGCCGCCCCACTCCCTCCCAGCCCTTACTAATACACCCTTGTTTCCTGGTAAAAATGGTGTCAGGTAACTGAAATTATTCATTTCTATCGAAATATGCGAAAATACACCGTCAAAATCGTAGCTAAAAACTGCATATTCTATGTACGTATTTAACTGAAAGTTTTAATTATAAACGTACATAGAATATTTTGTTTATTTAATTACGATTTTGACGGTGTATTTTCTCATATGTTGATAGAAACGAATAATTTCAGTGACCTGACACCATTTTTACCAGGAAACAAGGGTGTATAAGAAAGGGTTGGCAGGTGGTGGGGCTGCTGGTCAGCGCCGGTGATCGGATTTCATTTTACAGGTCATTGTTTTATGACGTGGGTTAATGCTTCTTATACATGCATCGCGATAACGACGTACCAATCTATCATAAGCATTATTAAGATGTAGTCAAACTTACAATAGCAGACTAATTTAGGAAACTCATTTATTTCAATAACTGCGAGGATGAAAAAAGAGTGATAGCCATTATTTAAAATTAATTGCTGGTCAATTAATTAATCAGGAAAAATATTAAAGTTTAGATTTGTTTTCTTAAGCATAAAATCCGAGATAGATTCATCAATTTAAAAAATTCAATTAGTGTGAAAAAATATGTTTGAGGTTGGAACTGTTGTAGATCTGCATTGACATTCTTTTAAAACCCAAATGAACTTCAGCAGACGAAAGTCGTCAATAAGTTTTGTGCAGTGTATTTCTATATGGCTGTATATTTATAGATTGGTGTAACGGTGGAAAAAATAAAGCAGTTTTGAAAAATGAAGTAAACATGAAAATTATTACAGATAGTGTAATACAGCGGATGGACCCAATTTTTGTAAGCTATTTCGCAGAAATTATTATAATACTTAAAACAATTAAAATTAGTTCAAATTAACGAGAATGAATATTTCTAATAACATATTGTATTCGGTTTGTACAAAGAATTTAATAATGTGTGCATGTTACCAATTTAAAAAAAAAACGTGAATACAACAAGCCCGTCAAAGCAAATTAAGGAATTATAACAGAAACATATTGTGAAATCCAAAGATTGAAAAATCGATTTTTTTTGCAGGCGGAATTATATTGCATTCGAGACTTTTCTAATTTCAAACTGATGTTAAACTACTAGTGATACTTTAAAAGTGTTTATTTCTTGCTGAATAATCTAATAAGAACAAGGAGGACCACCTCGAATGGGGATTTTACAGTTTTGCATGTACAAGCTACATGTATTACTCGTACTTTTGTTAAACACAAAGTTAAGTCCTCATTCACGAACACTAACATAATGTTGTTATAATGTCATTATAATAATAATAGGAACGAATGAACAACCCAAGGTCAAAGACATGTAGTAAATGCAGTCTTTCAAATTATCTATCTTCAAGTTGTCATATTTGTAAAAGACGTAGAAACATTACCATAAATAAGTTGTGAAAAGACATTATGCTCATTTACAAAACAGTTAGCTTTACACTAATCTTTACTTTTAAGACTAGCGTATTTAAGTAATTATTTTTGTTTTGTAATTTTGAAGGTGCTAGAAATAAAAGCGATCGCCGAGAACTGTAAGGTGCAACTGAATTTGGACTTAAAGTCGGGAAATGTAGAAATTTCCGGGATGACTCAAAATGTGAGAAACGCAACTGACAAAATACGCCGGTGAATTTTTCATTATATCTGCGCTTAGCTATTATCATACTAAACTTACATTTAAGTTTATGTTTGAACATAGTTCGGGTTTCTCTTTTTAAATATAAAATAGGCACTGTGCCTTCGTTCTCATACATGGTTTTCGGATGTTTAAACGCTAGAACTTGTAGTAGTGTATTTCGTTTTTAAGTGGAAATAACTGTTATTTGAAGCATGTGTTAAAATTTCATATCTTTATAAGAGTGATAATTTTCCCGAGATAATATTACATGTACAACCCAAGAGATTACACAATCGCGACACTCTGCCACTTTAAATATTGGTCACACACCATCGAGGTCACACAACTAAAGCGAACAATTGAAGAAATTTCTAAAAATACATCTCTCTCTCTCTCTCTCTCTCTCTCTCTCTCTCTCTCACGCACGCGAACGCACCCTAAAAGACATATATTTTATGAGTGGGTAGGCACCGAATTATTCAGACCCTTAAACACAGAGTAATGGCCCTTCAAAACTAATGCATTATAAATTTAGAGCTATATTCGTGTCCGCGCTATTTCCCAGCAACAGCTGGATGGATTTCAACAAAACTTTCTGGGAACAAACAATACCAAGAGGAGATGCGCATGTCATCGTCTTGTTCCAGTCAGTCCCTTTAACACAGAATTATGGCCCTTTAATAACTTATGCAGTATGCAAATAGAGCAGTATTCGTTTCCGCGCTATTTCTCTGCCACTTCTGTATGGATTTCATCAATACCAAGAGGAGATGCGCATATTGTCGTCTTGTTCCAGTCAGACCCTTTAACACAGAGTTAAGGCCCTTTGATAACTTATGCATTATGCATATAGAGTAGTATTCGTTTCCGTGCTATTTTTCTGCAACAGCGGGATGGATTTTAAAGAAGCTTTCTGGGAACCATTAATACCAAGTGGAGATGCGCATATCATCGTCTTGTTCTGGTCAGACCCTTCAACACAGAGTTATGGCCCTTTGATAACTTATGCATTATAAAGAGAGAACAGTATTCGTTTCCGCTTTATTTCTCTGCAACTACTGGATGGATTTCATCGAAACTTTCTGTGAACCATCAATACCAAGAGGAGATGAGCATATCGTCGTCTTCTTCTGGTCAGACCTTTTAACACAGAGTTAAGGCCCTTTGATAATTTATGCACCTATATATAAGTAAAGCCTTACTTCTCCATTTGTTGTGATAGAAATAACCAGTACTCGGTGGGGATATACAATCTCTGCGGGGGATATACAATGTAAGTTCAACGAATTTGCTTGTTTGTTAAGATTTCATCATTTATTATAGTACAAAACAATCGTCAGAATAATCGATTTTATAGACTAAATTCATTCAAAATTGTTTCATATCCAGTATTCTACGAGATGCATCACAGGAAAAACATATGAAGACAGCAGAAATCATGAGCACCCTGGTGCAGTGGTTTTACATCGAAATTGATGAAGAAGGACACAAGTTGACAGAATACGACAAGGGATCAAACTATAAAATCGAAAGTGCATTCAAATCACAAGCTCCGACATACAGATTCAAGTAAGATAAGTTAAGCATGAATAATATATGCTAGCTCTAATACGATATTTAAAGTCTGTTTAATTCATTTATAGTCACCATGCTTCTATTCTTAAAAGTTAAGGTTGTAATGCATAATACGATAATAATGAGGATGTACAGTGGAGGATTTTTATTACAACAATGAAGATTTATTGTAGATAAAACTATTTTAAGCATGCGCAATAATTACAAAATCCACCAATTCATCATCATAATTTGAACGTACGTTACATTTATTCGAATCTGCGTATGTTTAAAGGAGGCAGATAGAGCATTGTTTTACTGTCACAGTGGCGATTTCTGCATATTAGACGCATTGTGATGCGGATTTCTAAAATACAAACTCACTTGAGTTTTTTTTTGTTTTAATTTGAAAACAGCAACTAAAAGTGATCAGTATTATAACGTTTTGTCATATGTGAACAAGACATTTAATTGGGTTGTATTTTTAAGGTCTGTGGAAGGCGAAACGTATGTGGTTGATTTCAAGAACATGAGAGAATACTTAGAAACAGATCCGGAAGATTCAGTAAATCTGATCAGAAGAGAAAAGACAAATGGTAACTTCCTCTCATGCGGTGTTATCTGTTTAAATTAATTTGTTAGGAATGCTTAAATAAAGTAAGTATTGGATATGTTTTAACTTTGAGATCATGAAGACAATTTAATAGCAACAAGCTATTGCATACAAATAGATATTTCTTTCTCTTGTGCAGATGGAACATTTGACACTCCAGCCTTATGGTGTGATTTTAAAGGAAACCTTTGAATAGTGAACTTGACGGCTGAGGACCAGGAGCACCAAGATATTGGACAGATATTTCAAGCTACTGCGGGGACACCAAGACGAATACAACATGTAAATGTTAATTATCGTATAATCTTATATCAATCATTATTACTTCCAGTAATACAACTGCTATGTACAAGTTTAAAACCCTGTTGACTTCGTTAAATGTTTAAATATTATCAAACATTGTAAGCTTCAGAAACCATTGAGGAAATCATTGAGCAGGTAAAAGCGAAATTGTATAATAACATCACTGACTGTATATTAATTGAAAATTGAAAATTTCCAATACTTTTATATGTTTAAACATTAAATATGAGAAATAATAATGGCGCTTTATCGGAAATTTCCGAGGATGTTCTAACAACACACAGAAATAACATTTTTACAGAACAGTAAAGAAAAAGACAAATCAGAAATTTTTCTTATAAAAAAACTAAAAAGTTCCAAGCACAGAAATAAGCAACACAAAACATCGATTGAAATGCCACATGAGTAATGTGATACTGAAAAGTTTGTTTGACCTTGAATTTCCTGGTAAGAAGATGGCAAAAAATAATAAAATTATTTACCTCTTTTCACAGTGGAAAGTTCTTGAATATGTTTAGTATGTTTACTGTTTGTGAAGGTCCAGAGAATACAAAACAGGACACTATGGCAACAATACCACGCAAAGAAAAAGCAGCTTGAAGATCAAAACCCTGCAGGCACCAAAAACGAGAATTTCCTATGGCACGGTACAGCTGAAGAAGCGGTTGATAGCATCAATGCGCATGGGTTCAACCGGAGCTACTGTGGTAAAAATGGTATGTTGACAAATGAATTTATCCTAACTTCTTTTGAGTATCAAAACGAGCGAGTGAACATATATGTGAAACCAAGAAGTGGGGCTACGTTAACCGTATATTACGAGTTATTATGATTAACTTTATATAATTGATAATTTTAGAATTTGAGTTTAGACTATTTTGCTTTGAAACAATAAAATGATGTTTTATTTTTAAATGAAGTAGAAGAAGTGAAATAACGTTGTTTCTTAATTCAAATTTGCCAGAGTTGTCAGTTTGCAGAAGTTTCAAAATAACACAAATAATAAAATAAACAAGTGCATTTTTAATTTGACAGCAACTGCTTTGGGGAATGGAGTTTTTTTTCGCAGTCCAGTCAGCATTTTCTTGTCAAGACACCTATTCTCGACCTGATTCCCAGGGTGTAAAGCGGGTGTATTACTGTAGAGTACTGACAGGAGAGTATGCAGCTGGGAAGAGTGGGATGCGAGTACCTCCACTCAAACCCGCTGGTGGAGCAACTGCACTCTATGACTCGGTTGTTGACAACACAGCAGGTCCAGGAATATATGTGATCTTCAACGATTCACAGGCATACCCTGAGTATCTGATAACATTCACCAACTAATTTTTATTTAAAACTCAGATGATTGTGTGTTTATGAATGCTCTATATATACTACAAAACTATTACCTAATCATTAGAAGCTATGCCTGATGATTCAGAATCTGATCAACGATTTTTTGGGATTATTTGTTGTTTATCGATGTTTTAGACATGTTTTACCCGGTAAGCTTCAATACTTAGGCAAATGTTCTTAACTTTAGTCAAGAATAAAGATGAAATATCTGACTTGTCAGATAAAGGCTCGAGCTTGTGGTAGGACAATCGGCAATGTATAAGAACCCAGAGCATGCAGTGTTTTCTATATTGCTCTTCTGTTTGCAGTCTTTGAATGATTCCACCTAATTTCTGCTTAGAAGCTCTATTATCATTTTACAATGTTATTTTATCACCGTTCAATTGTAATTGTATTTCAATTCTCTGTAATTGTATTGCAATATCTCAAATTTAGCTATATATTTGTTTATGCATAGTTAAATTCTTATGGCTTAGTAGAAAGAATTTCGGTAATTTTATGTGTAAATTGCAGTATGTGATAATACAATAAGTGTGAATTGCAAACGTATCTAAAATCTAAAAAGGGGTGCCACGAGGTGACGAGAATATTTGTATTAACTTTTTTTGTAGTTTAAAAACTGATTTTCAGCGTCTTCATAAAACTATGTGATAAACCTTTTAGCATATATCTAGTAGTCTTTAAAATACACAGGAAATTAGTAGTTTATAAATTATATTTGTGTATGCTTAAATATAAACATGGTTAATGAGTTACGGTAACAATATTAGACACTACGAATATAGTTGAACCGACGATTTAACTTAAAAACTATTTGAATACGTAAATATATTTAGAATAAGTTTCGAGTGAATAAATAGATTATTTGATGTTCAATACAGTGTTTCATATTTAAATTTTTTTTATCGGATTCATAATTTAATTTTAATAGTATGATTGAATGTACATGTGGTTTTTTCTTCATAAAAAGTAAAACATAATAATGAACTCAGAAAATAGCAGTTTTGCAGTCTTGTTCTATATTATTAAAAATAAAAAAGAAAGCAGTATTTGATAAACAGACAAATTCAAGTTATAGTCTTATTGCATAAAGACCTACATGTATTTAGAGTTGTCGTTAAATAATTCACCAAGTGTGAAAATTTTGTCTACATATTAAAATGGTTAGTATACAGTCTAGTATAACTGTATTTCTAGTTATGAAAGCAATTCCAGAGTTTTGTCATTGTTTGAATTTGTTTCCAATTAATTTTTAATACTATAATTTTTCCCCATTACAGTTATCGTTTTTGAGAATTCGAAACTCTGAAGGAAACCATTAAACAAATATGTATATCATCCAAATTATCGCGTATGTATAACAACTAAAAAGAAATATCAGGTTCAGAGAAGCCACATACACAATGACAATCCCCTCCACGTCGACCAGCAGTAAGGCCAATAATAATAGTAATAAACCAGAAACATATTTCAAATTGTTTCTTTACTAAAGTAAAATAACCGACAGATTGACGAAACAGAAGACAGATGGACGAAACATGAGGCACATCTTAGTCAAAATGACCTCGCTAAAGAGTTAATATAGCTAGAACGCAGAGCCAGTGATTAGACATTTCTAATACAACCATTGTCGAAAAAAAGGAATCATGAACGTTTGAAGGAAAACAGCGGGGACATCGCTTTGTGTCGTTCAGTGCCATTAGTGCGTTCAGTAGCGCAACCGATTCTTTTTCTATATTTTAGTACAGCTGCATGGCTAATGTAACTTCATCCATCCATATAAGTTTTTTTATACTTGACAGTGGTGTAGGAAATTATCATTTTCGCTAGTTTTGATAAAATCTTGGAAAGAAATATCGGCTGATTTTAAAAGCCAAATGAATTCCGCACATGTCCGTTGTTTTGTGAAGTGGTTGAAGGCATATTTTATTGCAATTTAAATACAGAAGTTTGTGATGAAATTTTGAAGTTCTGCGTTTTATAGGAAAATGCTCCATAGATCTGAAAATCTGCATAAATCTGTAAGCACAAATGGCAAATTACATCATTCCCCTGGCAATATGTGAAATATTTGCACAAACAGACTTTTAACAAATTCGAGAGGGCTTCGTGAATAGAGTTGGGGTATGGAAATAGGCAGGTCCATGGAGCAGAAGGCAAATTTATTAGCGGTGACCAGGAGCAGATATAAACAAATACGAAAAATCGTTTAATGTATTGTTTTGACACTATTTTCGTCCTCAATAGTGGTAGTATAGTATTATAGGGATAGTATTCACCGTCTGTATGTCTGTTCATGTAATAAATTATACAGAAATCATTACTAAAGGAGTTTTGTAAGCTTGTGATGCATAAACTTCTATTAGTTAACTGAATTATCGCTGGTTAGTATTCATTTGCCACACTGTTGATGATCGTTCACAGAAAATAGCACACCAAAACACCGAAAACGAAAGTTGAATGACTGAAGTCAAGTTCACCCCAGATAATGTTTAAATTCATTTCTCCGTCATTACTTTATCAATTTCTGTTAACTTAACAAAATGGTGAGCCAATTATATCTGGTTTTAAAGCAGTACAGTTAAACCTGTATTAAGCAGCCTACCTAAGTAGTGACAAAAAGTGGACGCTTAAAACAGGTGGCTTTTAAAGAAAGGTAACAATTAGAACAAGATGTCAGTTTAGGACATATTCAAAGTGATTGTTTGAGAAAGGTGGTTGGTGAATGAATGTGGCTGCTAAAGAAGGTTCAATTGTATTTGCTTTTTTCTGCACGTTGTGTTTTGGTTAAATTTGCGATGAAGTGTAGCCTATTGTTTTTACCTTTGCGAATTATGTTGATATTTTCCTATCATGAAGCCCCAAAACGCATTTGTTGTCTCAAAATCAGTAGGAAATTATAAAATATAGACTTTCTTTCACGTTAATTTATCGTAATTCAAAAACACCCAACGCAATTCCTTAATCAGTGAATGTGTATGCTCAGGCACTGAAGTTTAAGATTATTTTGGCCGAAAATTGAATTCGTTACCAACTTTACACCGTACTATCTCAATTTTTCATTTACACTATGTGTGCTAGACACTGTACACAAGGCATGGTCGCTTTTCGCAAACTGTGTTTTAGTAAATTATAACTATCTTTCTTTAAAATCATCGAAGAACGTTTTTTTCTTACCTGGTAAATGATATAGTGTACAGATGTAGTCCAAAGCTTATTTTTTTGTTTCAACTGAAGCGTGTTTTTATTTCATTCACCTCAATGACCAAATGATGGCTAACAATGTTTTAAAGACACAGGCCGGTAAATAATTCAATGCTTAATGAACTCCACAATTTTAAAATGCCCTCATAGTTTGAAGCCGTTTTTCGCCGAAAGTGGGCATTTACGACAAATAGCTGACAAAAGTAATTATATTAAAGTTACAGTAACGCACATTTACTAAGGCTTAAAATGTTAAACCAGCGATAATTCCGTTAACTAATGAGAGTTCATGCACCACAAGGTTACAAAACGCCTTTAGAAATGATTTCTGTATAATTTATGACATGAACTGATATACGTTCGGACAATACTATCACTGTGTGGCAACAAATTTTCATTTTTGAGGACGAAAAATAGTGTCAAAACAGTATATCAAACGATTTTTCGTACTCGATTTCATCTGCTCCTGGTCCCCGCCAATAAATTCGCTTCCTGCTCCATGGACCTGCCCATTTCTATACCCCATCTCTATTCACTAAGCCCTCGCGAATTTGTTAAAAGTCTGTGCTAATATTTTACAAATTGCCAGGGAATGTTTAAATTTTCCAATAGTGCTAACAAATTTATGCAGAATTTCCGATCTATGTAGCATTTTTCAATAAAACGCAGATCTTCAAGATTTCATCACAAACTTCCGTATTTAAATCGCGATACAATATTTATCATCCCTTCTACCACTTCAGAAATCATCGGATATGCCAAATTCATTTGGCTTTTAAAATCAGCCGATATTTCTTTCCAAGAGTAAATCAAAACTAGCGAAAATGATAATTTCCTACACCACTGTCAAGTATGAAAAAACTTACCGTGTCTGCGCCTGGATGTGCCGTCCGCTCCTGGCTCTGCCGGTTGACGGGTGTGTAGATATTGACCCAGCGAGCGATCGCCATAAACATCTATGAAATTCATGGACAATATACCATAACAATTCATTCCTGAAATAAGTATATGCTGGTCTACAATGTTTAGTGCGAATTCGTCAAAATAATGTTAGGGTTTTCAAAGTCACTGTTGCTAAAAATAGACAAAATTGTATAGGCTCAATACTTTTAGTTCCGAATGAGATATTGTAATGAAAATTGCTTTATAGGTAATGTCTGTGAAGACAAAACTTGGTATTGAAAATGGGCCTGGTGGGGTCAAGGTCACTGTAACTAAAAATAGAAAAAAATGTTTCTGGATGATTTCTCATGAAAGGCTTTACATATACAAATGTATAAACAATTTTTGGCACACCGTTGTTAGATAAAAGTTAAGTAAAGGTCACTAGCACTAACATATTCAAACCATTTCTGCTCAATAAATTTAGAAGGAATGAGATAGCGTGACAAAACTTGCTGTAACGACACTTTAGATTGAAAGTGGGGCAAAAGTGGTAAAGGTCACTGTTACTTAAGATAGAAAAAAACTTTTTATGCTTAATTACTTAAGTGAGGAATGAGATATTGTGCTGTAAATTCATGTTAAGGTTGCTTCTTTGAAGACTGCTTTAGATTGAAAATAGGTTTGTGGGGTCAAGGCCAAGGTTACTACTAAAGGAAATCACAATGTCTACAAACTAATAATTCAGATAATCAGAAAACATGATGAAGCAAACTTGTTTTTGAGTTTTGTCCGGAAAATTTGCAGCGACCTTTATATACCATAGAAAGATTCTGACACAGCTACTTTTGTGTACTCAAAACTGGCCGAATTGTTTAAGAGTATTTAGAGAAATAATTGATAAAAAAATATTTGAAAATCCACAATTATTCTGCAATATAACTTATAAATATATAGAAAATAACATTATAAATTTGCATTAATTTTCGAACACCCCTCGTAGCTTATATCAAGATACAACTCCATTTTGCTACCAAAATGTCTCGTCAAGTTCAATGTCAATGTTGCTTAAAACAGATAATATGTTTTCGGGTAGAAGCTTTAGTTTTTTTTTTAACTTATTGACACTAAACGTTGTATTTGGTTAGTTTATATCAAGATGCAACTCGGAGTTTCAACTCAGACCTATAATGTCTGTGATCAAATGATAGTGCTTCTAGCTGGGAGCGAACCTGCACCGTCACGGCGACAGCGCCTAGCCGTGCAATTCCGACTACGCAATCACCTGAGCTTGCCGGGACAACCCCCAAAAAGGTTGATCGGATAATCCCGATATACGTTACCATCACTGCATGACATCGATATCGGATTATTTTTACTGATAACAGTACTGGCTATATGTACGTCGAAGGTAAAAATGTGAAATGTGCATATCAAGGTCACTGTTGCGTTTGCTTTAACATATTGACATAAAACGTAGTGTGTGGTTAGCTTATATCATGCTGCTCCTTGGGATTGCTTCTCGATTGTCTGTGATCAACCTAAAGGTCACTGTGGCTGAAAATAGAAATACAGTTGCGTAAACATTTTAGTTAGCTTTGACCTAACTTTTTGTATGGATGTTTTTGTAAGAGGCAACCTGGTATTGCTAACTAGGTGTCTGTTATCAAGATCAAGGCCACTGTTGCTTGAGTTTCTGTATAATAACTTGTTTGCTTAAACCTCTTTATACTCGGTTGTAAAAAAACATGGTTTTGTCGCATTGCGGCGTTTCTTGTTTTAAAATAAGTTTAAAAAGTAGAACCTAACCTGAATTACTGTCATGCATATAAAGTAGTCTTAAAATAGTAAAAGGTTATCTCTAACTTAAGGCAAATATCAAGGTTACAAAGAAAGATAAGATATAACGCGTAAATGACCTACCTTTTGCACGATTTGGTAGTATTCAATATTCAAAATGGCTACTAGTCAGTTTATGAAATCAACTATCGAAGCCTCTGACGAACTCTTTGATTTTTGCTGTTCAACCTGCGCTGAAAATGGCAAGATCACTGAAGCTAGAAGATACTGCAGGAATTGTTCTGTATATTTGTGTGAGGGATGTCTTCAAGATCACAACAAGTTTCCCCTGATGCGGTCGCACGTTGTTACGGACGCGTCTGGACAAGATGGCGATGGTCGAACGGAAGGAAGCGGAGGTGGAGAAGATGTTCCAAAATGTTCTGACCATCTTACAAATGATGTCATAAAGTTCTGCAAAACACATGATGAAGTTTGCTGTCAGACATGTATTGCTATGAAACACAGGTAAGGTTGTGGGGTAATTATGTTACAGATTAATGGTGCTAACTAGAGATATTCTCTTAATTGTCTTGTCTGCATCTAGAAAGAGACAAATAGTGTTATATAATATATGGTTAATTATATTTTGTTTCCAGTCGCCAATGTTCATAGTGAACTGGATAAAATATAAGCATCAAAATTAATTCAGATACTTTGCAGTACGATAAATGTGAATGCCACTTGACCAACTAACTACTGATAAGGCTTTTACGCATTTAGATAATGGATAATTTATTTATTTAGGGGAGATATAAACATTCCAAATGGCGATAACTGGCTAAAATTTCAGAAATTACTTTTAGAAAAATACTCATTGCCTCCTAGATTTTGACATATTAACTTAATTATTAGAATATATCCTCAGCATGAATAAAGTCATCTGCGACAGTAAAAATAATAACTCTTGTTATATTAGTTTTTGTTATGCCCCTTTAAAATGACTGAAATATCAATAGTTATGTTGCCTATAACATGAAAATCCTTGTCCTCTTAACATTATACTATAAATATATCATCATTTGCACAAACAAAGCCATCTCTGATTACAAGATCGATAACCCCTGTTTCAATATTTTTGAGTTATGCCCCTTTTCAAAGACTTTAATATGAAACATAATGTTTCCTATAAGTTTAAAAGTTCTTGTTCGGTTATCTTAATTGTTTGAATACATTATCTGCACAAAGCCATCAGTGGCAATAAGAATGATAGCTCCCAATATTCAATGTCCATAAAATAGATTTCTATCATTTTAATTCCTAGGCAACAATATTGTTGGTGCAAAGATATGCATTCCATCTGTTCAAAAACACCCAGGGGGGTAACTTGTCATTAACCCATCTACAGTTGATCATTATGCTTACCTCTTTGGTTGCACGACGGTGGCAGGGGTTTAAGAGTTTATGAAGGTTTATGGGAAAATCTTTTCTTGAAAGAACCTAAAAGCTCGGTTCGTTTCTTTTATCCCTGTCATCGTGTTCTTGCTGATTTTACCCCAGGAGCTCCGGTCTCGGTAAGATCATAGATTACCTACCCTTTGGCTTTGCAATGCTATTAGCTTCTTATGTTTTATATGTTTGTGTGCTTTTGCATGCAACATTGTTGAGCCGATGGGTGGGTTGGAGTTATTTCACCAAGACAACTTGTGCTCGTTTTGTGAAACGAGAACCTGTTGGGGCAAGTGTGAGGTTGGTGCACCCTAGAACCTGGTTTAAACCCCCAGTGGCTATTTGTTTTGCCACTGACCGTTCCAAGGCGGTATCCCCAAAGGTTCTCTTCTTCGTTAATTGTTTGTGGCGTCCTATTTGAATTGACATACTTTTATAAAACATGCTCTCTCTCTTCCTCTCTTCTTTTTCGCTGCGTGGAGAGGCTGTGTTTTTTTTAGTGTGGCGATTCCTGATATGCATATATTACTTTTTTGTAACACAATTACTGATCTCTAACCGAACAGACCATACTTTAAACGCGGAATCGCAAAAATATACATCCGCTGTTCCCGCACTAGTTCACCTCTATCAAGATATAGGCTAGAACAAAAAAAGATATAGGGATGAAATTGCTTTCGTTTATTTTCCTGCCAGGTAATCCCTGTCAACGTTAGGCCCTCGGATGAAGAGATTAAGTTCTCATTATTAAAACGGACTATATGGACCACGAAGGAATTGTGCGTTATTTTGGTGTAATACAACTTTTAAATGAAATTTCGAAATGACAAAACTCTTAATTCAGCAAAACGAACAATAGGGTACATAAGGTAGTGCTGGTCAATTACCAGTGCACGTATTTGTTTTAAAAGCTGGCAACAAAGATTGCATTTAACGCATGCCTTTCTCGTTTAAATATCTTATATCTCGACCGCTATTTCGAATTTATCTCCAACATAAAATGATTTAAATCTAAAGACTGCAAATCTGTTGAAAATGTCGAAGTTTTACATTTCATTTAAAAATTATTTGGAGAAATGATACAGACAAACACAAAAAGTATGATAAACCGTTTGAACTTTTGGAAAAAAAGCTTAAGTGAATAACGATATCAGTTTAAACTTAAGAATACTTGGAATAATTGTGTTATATGGAATTTATTATCTTCGACCTGGTCTGTGGACTAAAGCATGAACTTAATCTTGGCTGCCGGCAATTTATAAACTGATAAACTCTTAAAAAGCTGCATTAGCATTGTCTGTCTTCTAAAGCACGTACATGCAGGTCGACTTTGATGTACCGGGAAGCGGCGCGAACTGGCCAGTCCCGACTCAGCCATAAAGTATCCCGGCTTTGCCGGTATTTTCTTACCACTCACATGGAATACTTCAAGCTTATACACATTACATGAGTGATAAAATATAAAAATTATGTAGGCTTCACTGATATGGATTATCGGTGGCGTCGATATATAAACGCAAATAACAGTTACTGTTTCGTCATTGGCAAATATTTGTTTGGAACACAAAACTAGCAAAAATAAATGTTTTTATCTCGGGTTTCTGGTTGAAATATTGTTTCTTCAACTTGTAAATGAAGCTCAATCACCATTATACTTTAAATATTTTTCTTTTCCCCCGAGTAAAAACGAAGCTTACATAGTTTTGTTATTCGTGAATAAGATCGTCTATTACTGACAATTACATGAACTTACCCATGAATTAAATCAAAATTGATCTTCAATGTGTAAAACATTCCCCGCGGAACACCTAACACTTATGTCTATTATTCTCCGGCTGAGAAGGAATACTTGTGAAAAACCTTTAAAAAAGTGACAAAGTGCCAATATGTTGGTCATAGAATTAATTAAAAACAAATAATTTTTCGTTGTTCAGTTGCAGAAAAAATCGTCTTAACAATAACGAAAACAATCAATGAGATCAGCACAAAGTTCAATTGAAAGTTTTTAATAAATTCATCAACAAACAAACCTGATTTAACCTGATTTGCGGACCCATTTAGAACTACCCTAAATGTATATGAACGTTAGTAATTAATACTGACTATGTTAATAAGCGTCGCTTGTCTGCTAAGTGTACAAATACGCATCGACTGTGGAACGTTCTATGGTACGCTATGACCTAGGAGTCATTCATGTTAGTGCATATTCATCCAGTTTGACGATACTTAAACAACTGCATTATTTCTACACGTCTTGAATAAAATTATAAATTAAGTATACAAGAAACATGATTATCTAAATCAATGTCTTTTTATTACGGTAAACGTCTTTTGTATATATCAAGCAATCAAACATCAGCCTCAACACTATCTTTTTGCATGCGTCCTAGATACCGGGAGATGGCATAGTCTAAATTATCCGTTCCGTCTGCACCGTGAGTCACTGCTAACCGGTGTTCAGGCTAAATAGCTCAAGTTTGATCGACTATAATATGTCGTCAATGACCTGATTTTTCCTGAAGTTAGGCTAATGCCGAACACAAAATTGGGTAAATTCTCCTACACATTCCTTCGATCATAAAATTAAATATGCATTTCGGTAGTCGCTACACTCAGAAATCACAGCCTCCCCACGCAGCGAAAAAGTAGGTAGGGAAAGAGAGCATCTGTTTCTTAGAATATCAATTTCGAATAAGGCACCACAAACAATTAACGAAAACGAAAATGATTGGGGTTACCGCCTCGAAGCAGTAATGGCAAAACAATTTGCTACTGAGTGTTTAAACCAGGTTCTAGAGTGGACCAATCTCACACTTGCCCCAACAGGTTCTCATATGAACAAACAAGTACAAGTTGTCTTGGGAAAAAAACTCCAAACCACCCATCAGTTTTACAATGTTACAAAAGCACACAACATATAAAACATTAGAAGCTCATAGCAGTGCAAAGCGAAATGGCGTGTACTCTATGATCTTACCGATAACAGAGCAACTGGTGTCAAATCAACAGAAACAAGATGATAGGGATAAAACAAAACAAATCGAGCACAGTTCGTATTTGTAAAGATAACGAAATTAACATTTTATATTAAATGATACGACTTTGATTAATACATGTTCATCAGATACTTAGACATGAGAAACCCAATTAATAAACTGATGCGAATATGTGCATAAGCTAATATGACAAATAGTACACTCCTTCTTTTTCCTAATCATTAAGTATGTTTTTTTATGTTTTATCGTTTGGCGATAATGAATAATGTAATATTCAAGAACTCAAACATTCGAAAGCTGTACTTGTGCAGTATTTTATAACACTAATAAAGATAGAAATACTATTATATATATATATTTTTTTTTGAGACCCCTTTTATTCACAATCGCTTGCATGACATATTATGCATTGTTAAACATACACAAATTAATACTTTCGAATAATAATTAACATTCGTGTAAGTAGTTGTTGTTTTCAACAATATAATGTCATAATAAATATGAAGAAAATTGGCATTGCATGCAACGTGTTTTTAAGTGTGAAGTCACTTTTTCAGGAAAATAAAAAAGGTCAAAATCAAGTATTTCAATGAGAAAGAATTAAAAAAAAAAAAGATAATTAAAAATAAAAAGGATAATTTGGTTGGTCATTTCCAATGTACAAGAGGCGATATATATTTTATTTATAGAAGGACCATTTTACTTGGTGTCTTTCAAGTTTGTTTTTAAGGAAAGCTACTTCTTTCTCAACGTCTATTCTAGAATCTAAAAAGGAATTAAAGTGTTCGAAATTTGGTATACTTTTCTTAATTTTCATTTTGAAGATGTAATATTTGCATGCTATTATAATATAGTTAATGCTGCTGTCTTTCATTGTTTTATTCGCAATACCTAAACTAATATTCTCCAAATTAAAGGATATATAGATAATCCTTTTGTGTTTAAAAATAACTGTAGTTGTGACCATAAATATTGGCTATGTGGACAGTTCCAAAATAGATGCTCAATTGTTTCAACCTGGCTGTTGCAAAAGTCACATGATTGTGAGATCCTTCTTAGGTATTTATATTGAAAATTTCTGAATATGGTATCAATACTTGATATAAATGTGTTTGAATAAACTTTTTCCCACTTAATATTTGTATTTTGTAAGATTGTTTCCCATTTATTTTCAGATTTCACTGGTTCAGTTTTTCTATTTCTAAGTAATATATCGTAAAATAATTTGTTTGGTGTTTTAGATGTCTTTAGTTTATCCAGGATGTAATTTTTTCTTGAACCCGTTAAAATTGTTTGGTCTAACGTTCTAACATAATTTGGTGGAATACTTTTTATTATCTTGTAATATTCCAAAAAATTTATATTATCTAGATTGAATAAAAGTTTGGCTTCATTGAATGTATAGAACTGTTTTTTACGAAAATCATATAATTGTTCAATAAATTTTATGCCTTTGTTATACATATTCTTGTTGAAAAAAGTATTATGATCGTTCTTTATTTCTGAGTTATTCCATAAAACATGTTGTTCAATTATTTTATAACTTTTTTACAACAGACTGAGATTTCGCGCCATGATGTTAGAATGTTTGCCAAGAATATATTTTTGTTGAAAATTTGCTTTATGTCATTTGGATTCAAGTTACATTCGAAGATAAGATTTCCGCCGTATTTATTATGAACACTTGAGTAGAAGTTTTTCCATATCCCCTTGTTTTCTTCGTTTAATAATCGCTTTACCCAACATGCTTTTACGGAAGTTAAGAAGCATTTAATATCTGTAACTTTTAAGCCACCATTTTCATATCTTTTTACAATTTCATTTCGTTTAATTTTATCTGGTTTTCCATCCCATAAAAATTTAAATAGTGCTTGATTAACCTCTGTAAGAGTTTTTTTCTGTAGGATTTTCTAACACTGTGAATGGATATATTAATTTTGGTAATGCAAATGTTTTTATGACGGTCACTTTACCTAGAAGCGTTAGCTTTCGATGTTGCCATTGTTTGAGACAGTTTTTGAATTCTAGAATTTTAGGTTCTAGGTTAGATCTTAAACTTTGTTCTCTATTACTGTAGAATGTAATTCCTAAGGTCCTTGCATGGCTCGAGGTCCATATAAAGTTTCTGTCTGCTGAAAACTTTATATTTGATCTGTTTAATGTTCCTACTCTTAGTATTGTTGATTTAGACGTGTTCAGTTTCAAGCCTGATATGTTTTCAAATTCTGATATTATATTTATTAATCTTTCAAAGGATTGTTTTTCGCCGTTATTAACAAAAGTTGCGTCGTCCGCAAATAGAGTCTGTTAAATTTCTTTTTTATTTATTGTTATACCTTTGATTATTTTGTCTTCATGCACTGTTTGTGAGAGAAATTCAATACATATTATAAAAAGTGACGACGATAAAGGACAGCCTTGTCTAACCCCTCTTTCAATAGAAAAGAAATCTGAAATATAACCGTTGTTAATGACTGCACTTTGGGCACTTTTATAAAATAATTTAATCCACTGTATAAACGAATTTCCAAATCTTAAGTGTTCTAAACATTTAAAGATACAATTATGTTCAATACTATCAAAAGCACGCTCAAAATCCGAGAAAAAAAGTAAACATGGTAATTTATTTTGTTCAACGTGATCAATGATTTCAAATACCGGTATTAGTCTTACATTTTCACCAATGTATCTTCCTTTAATAAATCCTGTTTGTTCAGGTCTAATGAGATAGGGTAATACTTTTTTAATTCTGTTAGCGATTGCTTTGAATGCTATTTTATAATCAACATTTAACAAACTAATTGGCCTCCAGTTGGTTAAATTATTTAAATCTTTTCCCGCTTTTGGTAATAGTGTTATCAAACTTTGATTTTGGAGATCTGATAATCTTCCATTTGCAAAAGAGTAATTTATTGAATTTATATAATATTCTTTCAACTGTGGCCAAAAGGTTTTATAACATTCGACAGTAATACCATCAGAGCCAGGGCTTTTATTATGCTCCATATCAAAGAGTGCTAAACGACATTCATATTCCGTAAGACAACCGTCACATTCTTTTGACATATTTTCGTTAAGTACTTTCATGGAATTATTAAAATAGTTATATTCGGATGTTTTGATTCCTTTAGAACTATAAATATTTTTATAAAATTTTTCTTGTTCTTTGAGTATTTCATTAACGTCTGTTATTTCTTTATCATTTATCAATAATTTGTTTATTATTTTTTTCTCTGCATGTCTTTTTTCTAAATTAGCAAAATATTTGGTATTTTTCTCATTTGATTCAACATTTAAAGCTTTTGCACGAATGATAAGACCATTTATTTTTTTCTCGTATAGATTATTTTATTCTTCTTGTTTTTGTAAAAGATTTATTTTATTAACTTCTAAATTAATGTTGTTTTGGATGTTATTTTCAATAACACTTATTTCTTTAATAATTCTATTTTCATCTTGTTTATCTTTTTTCTTTTTAAATGTGGAATACTTAATAGTTTCATTTCTTATTGATCCTTTTATTAATTCCCAAAGTGTATTTGGATTAGTTCCATTATTTTCCCTTACAGTCTGTTCAATGCTTACTTTATTAATATTTTGGTATTCTGTATTTATTAAGAGGCTGTTATTTAATTTGAAATATCCTGGTCCTTTTTTATTACAGAAAAATCTACTTTAATCACAACAATGGAATGGTCTGATTTAAAACTTGGTTTTATTTGGCTATTAATGACTTTTTTTGCTATATATTCCGAGACCAAAAAATAATCTAATCTACAAATATTTTTGGAGAAGTATTTGAATGCCAAGTAAATTCATTTTTGTTTATGTTTTGTTCTCTCCAGATGTCTGTTAAATTGTTTGATTTTATTATTTCATTTATTTTTGTTCTACATTTTAAATTGATTTCTTTTCTACCGTTTCGTTTATCCTTTTCCGGATTAATAACAGTATTAAAATCTCCTCCTATAATAATATTTTTATCATTATGTTTTAATATATACTGTTCGAGTTTTTCGAATATATTTGTGTTATCATTATTTGGACCATATATATTAATGAGCAGAAAATCATTTTCATTTATTGTTAGTTCAAGTGATATCAGTCTACCAGTTACTATCTCTGTATAATTGTTTAAGGTATAATTTCCCTGCATATTAATTAGGACGGCCACGCCTTCTTTATTCGAATTTACTCCACTAAAAAAAGATTCTTTCTGCCATTCATCTTGCCACTTTTGTTTTTGACTTTCTGTAGAATGAGTTTCTTGTAACAGACATATTGAGTATTTGTTATCTTTTAGCCATTGAAATATTTGCTTTCGTTTTTTTGGTTCACTAAGACCTTGAACATTGTAAGAGCATATCAAAATATTATCAGATGTATGAGATTAATATACAATATAATCATTGTAATTACATTAACACTGGAAATGACCATTTTTAGGGGACATTGTAAAAACATGTAATAAGAAAAGAAAAGTAATGAAAAAGACATAAGTATTAGGGTTTCGCCAGGTTTTGTTTTTGTTCACCTGCGAAATTTTTCAATAGTTCTATATTGTTCTTGTTGAATTATATTTTAAACCCAAAGGTTTTTTTTACAAGTGTAAATGTTAAAGTATTAACTAAAAAGGTTACATGATTTACAAAACATTCAGAAAAACTTAGCTATATTCAATATCTGTTTGTTTTTCATATTATGCCTTAGTAACATACAACTGTTGTCAATATAAGCAATAACATGAACGGTAAAAGTAGTTTTACCATTTAAGAGTTACATATATGAATTATATGGTGTGTTTTTTTCTCAATATTAACCCGTTGTGTAGCTGTTGTAAAGACAAAAACAAGCTATTGCACATAGAATTTTATATGCGTGTTGTTATTGTTGTTTTTACGTCAAATATTTCTAACTGTAAACAATATATCATAACTATATGCAATATCTGTTGTTATTTTTCCATACAATACCTTTTTAACATTGCAAAGACAAACATGTCATTGCGCATAGAGTTTTGCCTGCTTTGTTGATACTTTTGTACAAAAATAAGTATTAAGGTATTTCCTATTTGCAATATAACACAACTATGTGCAATACTATATGCTAGTTATCTAAATATAAGCTATATATCATAACTTTGTCCAATATCGGTTTGTTTTTAAGGTTATACTTTTTTTAACTTACAAAACTGTTGTCAATGCAATAATATCTCCATCTGAAGAGTAATGTAGTTTTACCATGTGTTACCTGTATGTAATATATGGTGTTTATTTACATTACACCTTGTTATCATACTTTGTTTGTTTATACAAAACTAGTTATAACGTATATGTTTCGTTATTACTGTTGTTTAAAACCAATGATTTAATATCTATAACTTTATACAATTTATCTACTGTTAAATCATTTTACCTCGCGCGGGTTTAATCCTCGCATATTAAGCGCTACGTCAAGAGCGCGAAATTAAAACCCAGCGAAATCAAAGCATTTAACTGTGTTTCTATATATCTATAACTTTATACAATTTATCTACTGTTAAATCATCTTACCTCGCGCGGGCCTAACCCTCGCGCATTAAGCGCTACGGCAAGAGCGCGAAATTCAAACCCAGCGAAATTGAAGCATTTAACAGTGTTTCTATTTCGGAAACACAGTTGCGCGAATTCATGCACCCGTGAATAAATTATTTAAGGGTTTTGCGCGAAAATCAGTCCACGCGACATTAAATGATACCACAGTAAACATACATTGTAAGCTATATATAATAATTATGTGCAATATCTGTTTGTCTTTCTAATTATACCTTTCTAAATTAAAAAAAATGTTGCCAATACAAAACATTTACATGAATAGTATTGTAGTTTTACCATGTAAGTGTTAATATTTTAGTTTATATTTTAAGGTCATGCCAACAGGTCATTAATATCAGCATCGCATCAAAAGATGTTTTAACATGCCCCTATTACATCGAGAAAATATCTTCTCTCACGGAAGTTTTGTCAGCAATGAACAAGGAGAAATCCAAACGACTTGGGAATCTGACAAGTTTAGCAAATGAGAAAGAAAGATCTCTAGGATATATCGACAGCTACCGAGAAGACCTTCATGCCAGGATAAATATACTGGCCGATGACTCTCAACGACAGATTAAAGTGAAATACAGTGAGGTTGAAAGTAAAGATCAATCGCATATATCAACCCTTGATACAGTGATCGCAACAACAACTCAAACATTGCAGAACGTGTCTACACAAAATGAATTGAAGGCTTTCGTTTTGATGAAAACTAACAAGAACGTCATTGAAGATTGTCGTGCTCTCTTGCATGAGATGACTCATCTGACGGAGGATGTGAAATTAGAATTTACTCTTAATAATGATATCATGAACACGCTTAACCTTCAGGAAACATTGTTGTCAAAAGGTAAGGGCGTGAAAATAACAAGTTGTTTTATATATCTTTCTGTAATATGGCGGAAAATATATTCAATTAGGTATTCGCCTATTTATGTGTTATTATACTTTAGTCTACTCGATTATTATGAAGTTATTAATCAATTAAAACCTTGTGAAAAACTGAATTTTCGAAATTTAGTCTTACATATAATAGCAAAACATGAGTTTTGTCTGGATTTCATCGTAAAATTAATGTTTGAGATATGACGTTTGTCCGATCAAAACGAAGTAAAGACACACGTTAGATGGAACTAAATCCCCGTTTGAAAGAACTTCGGGTTTCTTACGTCAAAATATATTTTCAGCACGTGCTGATATGATGTTACTAGTGTCAAAATACAAGTAAACTTTAACATGTGGCTTGTTCCTTTCCCATGCAATTATTATAAATTCATCTCCCTTTCCCGTTTTATTTGCATTATATTTTATAACTTTAATTTGCGATAATGACGTTCCTATGACCTTAAAATCAATAATATGTTGACAAATTGATTGTTATTAGTAGCAGGAATTATTAAGGACATTCATTATTGCAATGACTGTGTATGGTAAAAGCGAGTAACATTTGTTCTTGGGAAGTCGTTGTCATGAAACGTAGAGGCTTATACACTCACCAAAAAGTCTAATTGGTCATCAGTTGTATATGTAAACCATGTATGTTAGTTTCTTTTCCTCCCAATGTTAAGATAGATTTTATCTGAATTTATTGTTTTCTTAAATGAATCCAATACCATTTACTAAAACCGCAGGGTCAAAATAAGAACAGTCTTGAATTGAAATAGAGATAATTATAAAATTGGGAACTTTGAAGGGGATTCATTTAAGCAAAAACGCTAATGATTAATAAGGTTTTATTTCCTTCTTATTAATAAGGGTCCTGTTAAAATTAAACAAGCAATTTAGAGCAATTTTCTGGTTGATTGACCTTAAATTGCATGACATGCAGTTTAATCAAAATTTGGGATAACGTTCGCCTTACTGTTACATAGTCATTTGTTGCAACATTACAGACTGCATTTGGCAACTGATCACAAAGAAAAAGTTAAGTCAATCTCTTTCTCTCTCTCTCTCTTCCTCTCTTCTTTTTCGCTGCGTGGGGAGGCTGTGTTTTTTGAGTGTGGCGATTCCTGATATGCATATGTTGCTTTTTTTTTTTTTTCTAATAAAAAATAAGAACAAAACGTGGCCAATTGAAACTTTGGGTGAGTGTATTTATATAAAAATCCATCTGTTCCGCAGGACAATCGCATATTATCTCCGGAAGAACAAGGCAACGAAGACTTTTTGTTTGATTTGCGGTTTTCAGATGTATTTATTGAAGAAATAACGGGAGAAAATGTAGGGGAAAAGTTTTAATTCTTCCCAGCAAGCACAGGTATATCGGGCCAATATAGGCTTGCTGATATCAGTTTATGTTATTGGTCCGATGTATTCCCAATATAAGCGTCCAACTGTATAGTGCAATTATATTGTAAAAATATGTTCCGTTCTATATTTTATTGATATTTGCAATATTTTCCGTCAAATTTTAGCGTCAATTTCTCATACTAATTCTCATTTTAAAAAGTCGGATCTTTCAATATCGGCCCAATTGCGATGTGATATACGAACGTACATCCAAAGATCGACAACTCTGCGGGGAGGGTGTCAGATACAGAAATGAAGAAGACACGTTGGAAACCGGCAATTTTATGTTCAATATTTATTTTTAAAATTCGATCTGGTAAAAGATTTAATATTGTGAAATTATTCGGACGAAAAATGTTGAACTTTTAATTAGTTTATTCTCTTCATTCACTTCGGGAATAGCTGCGACGTATGCAAGACGAAATGCAAAATCGCAATACTTTCAGTGATATACTGGATGATTGCCAGTAAGCTTTGAAATAATACTAAATCATTTATTGTTGTTCCTATTTTCAGTAATTTTTCTTTCCGTTTTATTATGTTACTTTTGCAGTAAATGTGCTGGCACATCAGTTTACAACTGTCACAATTTTTCGCGACTTTGTTCTATGCAAAATCAAAATAGGATTAGATAAAGTTTATTAAACGATTAAAGATTTTAGATGAGCCAAGTAAAAAGATCACATTTTATCTGATTTTTTGAATCATTGTGTAAATTTTTGCAAGAATGACTGTATGATGCCAAGCTGATATAGAAATCTGATGATGGGTGGATATAAAAATCTGATGATGGGTCGATATAAAAATCTGATGACGGGCCAATATAAAAATCTGATGATGGGCCGATGTCGATTTTATCTAGGAACAATATCGGCTTGATGTCGGAAAGTATGTTGGGCCGATATTACATCAACTTTGCAAGGCCGATTGTGGGCCGATATCTATTTCTGATGATGGGCCGATATTGAAGACATTATCGGTCCAATGTTGGCTCGATATATAATGCTTGCTGGGTTGTTCGAACAAAATAAACATTGCCATGGTTGAATACCGTTCTTCCTATCTTGTCATTGCAGAGAATACATCAGGGTTCGAGGAACAAGTGCGTCTATGTACAATAGAAGTGACAGGTCCGCCAGATGTGATTTGTAAACAGGAACGAGAGACTATTGAGATGTATTTTGAAAACAAAAGATCTCGAGGAGGACCCATAAACGACATGGAGTTTAAGGAGAATGCTTTATATGTGACATTTGAATCAGAAGAAGGTAAGACATCAAAATTGGTGAGTTCAAAACCTAAGTCTTAGAATAATTTCCAGGACGCATTTGAATCTTTCAGTATGCAATATTGAACTACGTATGTTGGGCAATAAGACAGATTTTTTTTGTATTCAGCCCACCAAGCGCGATGTTCGTACTTATTCCAGGTGTTTAATTTAAGGTGGATGGACACGTTGCTCAGCCAGTTTTGACGTCAAAATTTAAATATTGTCCAAATCTTTTGAAATTTTGTCAGAATAATGTGTGAGTATCGCTTTATTGAAATATGAAAAGTATTTCCACTTGCCGACGACGGTTATTGAAAAACAACGCCATCTATCGAGGCACCCTGATTTCCGAATTTTTTTCCTGGATGTAAATATTTAACTATGTAGTTTACGCCAAAATGATACGAAATTTGCCTTGAATGTGCATCGGTACAAGTATAATATGATTTTAATTAAATCTTTGAACTGAGACTGTCTATGTACTTGAAATATCATAATAATCTGCGTAACGCGAGATTTTTTGGCACTTTTAGCGTACCCCTTCTGTCTTCGAAATATGTTATAAAAAATGAGTGTCTTCGGGTTACTTTTCGCGTAAAAATAAGAAGAACGTAAATTCAGAGTTTTGTATTCCAATTTCCTATACTATGTGCCGAACCTTTCTTCGTTTAGTTCTTTTCTAGAGCTAACAAATTATTTAATTTTGGAACTAAAATCGTTGAAGACATTTTTTAAACAAATTGTCAGAAATAAAGTTAAAAATCGTCTATTCAGCCAAACCGAGTCTGCAATATTTTCTACTTTGTCACCACCCACCCACCACCCACCCTCCCTCCCTCCCTCCACTTTTTACACCCGCCACACGGCACAAAATCTTATAAACAACAACTAAAGTTGAAATATATTGTTATTTTAGTTGCAAAACAAGTCGCTGAGAAGGGCGATCACGTTATTAGGAATGTACCAGTATCAGTTAAGCTATTCATTCCGCCGCAACCAGGTAAGCCATATCAGTGATTTCTGATTTTGCACCATTTATTGCAAAATAAGTTCAAAGACTCAGCAATTTCTGCACGGCATGCATTAAAGTCAATTTTGGATGATATTCTATATTTGGGACCTTTAGAAATTAAATTACGAATTCTAGAGTCTTTGATTAAATTAAGATCACCGGTAACAATATGACCGGCAGGCTTATAGCAATATTTAGAAGTTAAACACTCTCAAGATTTTGGTGTATTTTCAATGATCTGTAAATCCGATGTAATTTTATTGTAATTAAAAATTATATTTCTAGTTGGTTTGTTGTATTTATAACAAACCATAGGCGATTCAGTATTCTTAAAATAAATAGGAACAGCCGATTGAACTCTTTTATCTTTAAATATACTAGGAAGGTCAATAAAATCTATTCCTTTATTTAAAAAAGAAATTTTAAGGAAATGTTTTTGATGGTCCGATTCCAAGTCAATATGCGGCCTGAGAACATGCCGAGTATAACACTGAATAAGACTAGCAACCTCGTAAAATGGATGGGTTCTAATGACGATGTCGTCGGCTTCCTCATCCAGTTTCTGCAGACTTGATATAGAAAGAGAAACCAACCTAGATAGCATAGCGTGTCTGCCAGATTGTTTTAAAATAATATGTAGGTCATGAATAGAACAACGAATACGTGATTTTCTTTTTATGTTTCCATTAGTTCTGCTTCCGTGCGACCTCGATTTTCTTTTACGTATTTCAAGTAATTCAAAGACGTCATAATCAGGATTTTTAGAAATGTTGCCTTCTTGATAAATATTATCATTTAAACCAAGTGGGTAAGGAGTTTGTAATTTTTTAATCCATTTCTGCTCCGAAACGAGCCTGGCCCTGATTTTAAATGCTCTTGAAGCAGTGCTGTCAAATGTAAGTTTTTCTACTGGTTGAACGGAAATATTTTGTAAACGGTGTCCTGTATGCTTAAAGTGTTGGTATAAAAATGTTTTAAATTTGCTGTTGTTTAGAATTTTAGAACAATGTTGTCCAAAACGTGTTTTTAAAGGGCGACCTGTTTGTCCCACATATTGAATACCACAGTTATTAGAATTTCAAGTTAAAACGTAAACAATATTATCAGTTCGTCAGTCTATATCATTATTAATGTTAACTGAGAAAGTTCTGCCGTTAACTGTGGATTTAATGATAGAATTACAATTCAAATAATCACAGCATCTGCACCTCTTAGAATTGCACTTGAAAATAGAAGGATAAGGTCTGCGTCTTCCGTCATTCAATTTATTTGTTGTAGAAATATCATACTTTCGAAGAATAGGCGATTTTAAAGGTGAAAGAGTAATTTTTAAATTGTTTTTAAATAAATTAGTACAATGAACCCTCTGCAGACCTGTCATATTGATAGAGCTTACCGAAGATAAATTAATACGTGATAAACGAACCGAAGGCTGCAGACTTTTAAAAGATTTTATTTTATGCGGTGTTTGGACAGAAGACGCAGAAGATAGCCTTATTTTTCATCAAGTTGCTTCATTGATTGGACATTTTGTACAAAGCAACATGTACTTTTTCCGGATTTTTGTCCAAGGTTTTCATGACTAAACAGGTGGGAAAACAATTGACAAAATCTTGCAACAAAAGAAAAGAACATTATAATTATTTCTTTTTTGTGATAGCAATTTAAACAAAAAAACATCAACATAGATAAATGTAAAAATGTTTTATATGAACAAAATAAGTTGTGAAGTCATCTATCTACAATTAACATCATTTATGTGTCAATATGCTCTTTTGATCAATGACCTTAGTCTACACAAGTCACTTGATCTACACTAGCACAGAATCTAATATTGATGCAGTTGCAACATAAGCTGTGTATTTTGCATTGTCCATCATGGAAATTGGTTGAGAAATAAATTTATTAATTTATATGACACCTTTGATTGCATTAGCAACTCCGACTGTTACTGCAAGTGTTGTAAATTGTGATCTTTTATAACAATGTGACACCCTGACAAAACTTATTGAATTAACACTTTGGGTAGGTGTAGGGCAAAAGAGTATGACTATATCACAAATAATTTACTTTTTGATGACTGTCCAATTTGTAAAGCAAAAATGACAATCAGATGATGTTTTTATTTGTTATCGAGTTTCAGGATGACAAGCACAATTTTAGATATCAATTTAACAATGATACTATTTTTTAAAAGTTTTATGTAAATCTAAAAAAAAGCTAACTCTTTACAGTGATTGTTGTATACACTAGACTTACAAGTACTACCTGATACACTTAACAACTTTTCTAAGTATACACATTCGTATCGGGGCACTACTGGCTTGATACTGTGTTTGCTCCGAAACTTGCAATTAACATGCAATAAATACTAACTGATTTATTAGTAAAACAAATATTCAAAATGACAGACAACTGACGGCTCATAATCATTTAGAATATTGGCACCCACAGAATACAAATTCACAAAATCAGTCAAGAACGCGTAAGACCACCATCATTTCATGGAGGTAATGCAGTTCTAAACGACACTTTGGGAAATCATAGCCCATTTCGTACGCGCCTTCCAAGTTCTTATGACAACCAGACTTAAATTGCTTGAAGGTGTAGACGGACAACCGGAAAAAAAGAACTTGGCGCAGATATTCTTCAGAATTAAGTTCGCTTTGTTTAGAACTGCTGCAATCTTCGAAATGCACTTGCATTATGGACGTCGATTACTAAACAGTGTAAAATAAAGACTTTGCTGTCATATGATAGGTATAACAGTTGCTATTTCGTTCTTACAAATATGAAAATATCGGGAGGAAAATAGTGTATACTTAGAAATGTTATTAAGTGTATTACTTATGGCCTATTTAACATGATACCTCCAAAAATCACATAATTATATCATGCATGAGTAGGCTTACAAATGTTAGACATATTTTTTTTTATATTTTGGCCAAATACATGACAGATTGTCCTAAATGTATGAAATTTCAGGTTTTATAAAATTTATAGACAATAATTTGCTCAAAGTAACTACTGATTATTACCCTTTTGATTTTAATACACAGTAATATGAGATTTTAAATAAAGAGAAATTTACCCTTTTACTCCACAGACATGCCTTTTTACCCATGTTGGACCAGTGTAGATCCAGATCAGCTGGCACATCGGTGCCATCTGATCAGGATCTGCACTCTTCACTTTTTGGTCAGAAATAACCTAATGATTTAAACAAACGAACATTGCAGATCCTGATCAGGCATCGTGGATGTGCTGGCTGATCAGAATCTACACAGTTCTTCCATGTAATAAAGGTGTGTACATGAGGAAAAGGGTTAATCTACACATAAAATTATCAGTTGGGACAAAACCGTTTGACCAGAAAGCAGACTACATTTGTACCAAGAATAGCATCAAATCAAGTTAGTGCTCATTTTGGGAATTAAGTGTTCTATTATTACCATATTTTCTGTCATGTGCACATTTCAACATGATTTCATAATCAAAATATGTATGTGAGGTACACGTATAATCAAATGCACTATTTACAAGGTGTCTGTTTTGTTTTGTTTTATGTTTGCAAATTTTGTTAAATATGCATGGTGTCACTAAATTTGCTCAGCATCAAACATTGTCACTAAATTTGCTCAGCATCAAACATTTGTGTTTTAGAAAATATAAAATCAAAGCTTTCATAATCATTTAAATTGTTGAAACAACGATGTAGATTGCAGTGAAGAGGAAGAAAAACATTTCTTGCTATGTCAGCGGGTTTTTTTGGCCTCTTTAAGTACATGTGAAAATCTGAAAATACCAGTACTTGGATCTGCTTAAGCTGGACTTTTCCACAGAAAACTAATAAATACAATGATTGTTTTTCTTTTGTATGTTTATGTTTTAGCAATTGTAACAGTAAAGAAGTTTACATTGTTTAATATAAGGTACATTTTTAAGAGAAATTTACCAATTTTACAGTTACTGTAGTTCTGCCAACATTTCTGCAATAAAATCGGGAAATATCAACTGGAATGAGCTTCAGAATTTTGAAATTCTTATTTTCCAGTATATATATTACATGTATAAAATACTTACCAGACAGAGATCCAAAAGTGGTTCCCAGGTTTACACTTTTTTACAATAATGTAAGTTCTCTTAACATTGGTAATATACATTTTAAAAAATGGACCAACAACATTTTTAATGCATGATTTGATTGGCAACAGCAATTCATTTGGTAAAGAAAATAGATATAAAAAAGCATTTTCTTTCAAATCAGTTACTAAGATCTGTAAAGGAGTGTTACATATGGATAATCAGACTACATGACATTGTACATGTTTGTGTTTAATTGATTGAGATTATTTCATCTATTTTGGCCCAATAGCTGATTCAGTGAACTATTTTTCAACTTAAATGAGTAACTCTATCATGCACATTCAAGTAACTTGGCTCAAATATGTACCATATTGTCACAATATTTTTCACACAGCATCTATAGCGTCAAGATCACTGTTGTTAATAACTGAAAATTCCTTTGGCATTATCATTCCTGCAGATATTTCAAATGACTGCACAAATATGCCCCAAAATCTAGATGATTTATCACACTACATATTGAAGTCTCAATGTGGTGTTAATGTGATGTATATAAAACAGTACTTTTTTAGGTCTAGATTATAACTTTATGCATATACATCTTATATATTTTTGAATAGCATGGCACAATTTTGTGCAATTGCAAGTTACAAATTCAAGTGTAATGAAGGTAACAGTCTAAAAAATAAAATTTATTTTTTAGTCAATAATATATTAATTTTCAGGCACAATGTGACATAATTATTAGAAATTATATGTATCAATGAAGAATTTATCAATATTCAATAATGCGCTAATTCAGGTAATGGAAATCATTTGGGTTGTAAAATTTAAGCAAGAAGCCTTTGTGTTGTACACATTAAAAAACCCAAATGTTTAGTAAAAGACAGATTGCCAGTTGTGCAGCTGAATTCAGAGAAAGTTGATGCAGACTTAAATTCTTTCCAAACATCACATAATTATATCATGCATGAGTAGGCTAACAAATGTTAGACACAATTTATGTTTTAATATTTTGGCGAAATACATGACATTATAAATTATTTTCCGAGATTATTAAAGCTAGATCTCGATAAGAGGCAGTGCCTTAGTTCATATTACAGTTGAAATGGGAACTTGAAAGTCATCGAACACAACAAGCAAACTACCCGGACTTGGTTGTACTGACCCTGTTCAAAAATGGGAATGCAAGTGCTTGCAGGTTCTCCGTTTTTTTTCTGCGTTTTTTTCCAGTACATATTAGTAGTCTTTTTTTCAAACTCCAGCGTGATTTCGATGTGGGGGAGGCGGAAGAAGATGGATCTTCGCTCGTAAAGAAAACAAGTCCACTACAATAATATGTTTCGTATTCTAGCGACGGACAGTTGCAATATCAATGTAACCTCTTACGTACACGGGCCGATGTGTTTGTGTTGTCTGCGATAGCAGTTAGACACACACGGATCCTAAAGTTCTGCAGCCGCGTCGTCCGGTACTTCCGAAGCTTTAATATCAATCTTACTGTTACATATAACTTTGAAAGTACATGCCCTATTGACTAAATTCTTCGAACATACCATCTGCATGATCAAAGAAATCTGTGAAAACAAGAATGTTAACCCCTGTTTCACTACTTTAGCAAATCAAATTAATATGAAACTATACTTTGCTTATTATTGTGAAAGTACTTGTGCTGTTCATGAAATACTTGGCATATATCATCTGCATGAACACATCTGTGACAACAAGAATGATAACTACTGTTTCACTTGTTTGAGTTCTGTATCTTTATCTTGGAAGAAACTGTTCTTATAACGTTATACGTAGAATATACACTTATACCGAGAATGATACAGAATATGTATCATGTGCATAAACTAAACTTTCTTCTGACAACAAGAATGATAAGCATTTTTTAGGTAAGGTCCCTTTGAAATAACCTTAACCTGAAACCTAATGTTGCTTGGAAAGTATTTGTTTTGTTTTTTTAAAATACTTATTACATACCCATACTGCAAAAACTACCTCACCGGGTTATCCGATAAGCGAAATTTTCGCTATATAGAACAAAGAAGGCACTTACAGGTTTAATGTGCACATTTTTGCTCATCTCAATTCTTAGGTGCAAACGGTTTCATAAAATTGAATCTTTGCTTGACATTTATATATTTATTTCATAAATATTGAAGTATATTGCGATAGTCTGTTTTGAGGTTAAAGTTAACCATCTCAGCCTCCTATATACTCTATTGAAAATCGTGCAAAATCGGCGATCTGTTAGTTTTTATTGAATTAATTACACTAGTTCTATAAAAGCTTCGGTGCAAACGGATCTTAAAAGAAGACAAATCTATCTTTCAAGTGATATATTTTTTCTTTGGAAAAATTATGTTGCGATAGTCTGTTTTGAGGTTGAAGTTTGACTATTTTTTAGTTTTCTCAAAAGGAGGGAGCCGATACATATTGCGCTGAATCGATAATCGTTATCGCGGCATTTACCTTATTTCGCGGTTGAATGGAGACGGTTTAACAAGGTGCCATTTCAGCATTTAAATAAAACTATTTTACTCCAGCTCTTAAATGAAAAAAAAATGCAAATTCTTAAAATCACACGATCATGTATAATTTTTTGTGAGGTATAGAGATTAGACTCAATCAATGCTTTGTGTTTTACTTTCAATATCATTTGGCGTTGTTGTTTCACTGGTCATGCTGGTGGTAGTAAAGTTATGATAAATTTCGTAATGTCAAAATTGTTGTTGTTGTAATATTCATAAAAATATAGAATTTACATTTTGAGGCACCGAAGCTTTAAACGTGTCCGACCAGAAAAGAAACAAATTCAGAATTTATTAAAGTCATCTATATGCATTTATCTGTTGTAAATAGATGTTGCGAATCATCACTTTTGTCCTAAAAAAGTATGAAATTTAACACCTGAGCAAAGTGAATGCAAACGGAGAATATCTCTCAGGTGTGTTTTTTTTTCCTGTCAGTGAAAGATTCGAATCCACATTTTTGACATACGTCAACGGTTCCGCACCTGTCATTTAGTAACTGACACAAATTCGGATGATGGATTCTTCTAATCGAAATAACAACAACAACAACAACAACAAACCTGACTTAAGATTAAGTTAAATTATCAACGTAAAATACCGAATTTGAACAAAAATTTGCTTAACCTAACAAGATAGTTAATTTATAATATTATTCAATTACAAAGTATTGTCGAAATGATCGTGTCAGAACAGAAAATTTACTGAATAAAATCAACACTAATTCCTATTTAATATTCTGACTTGAATATGACTGAACTAAATTAATTGATTTGAACAACATTTTGCTTTATTTGTTTGATGGATTTATAAAATAAACAGTAGTTTTATTTTACAACAACTTTTTACATTTCTGTATTATTTTAATTGGCTTTTAAAGCAAAACAAAAATCTGCCCTTTGGTATTAAATATACGTCAACTGGTGTTTTATTGCACATGGTTGTAGTTTAATTGTCCACATCCGGATTAAGTGCCCCGTTAAGCAGGAAACAATTACGTACACTGACCATCCAATTTGATTTGTTTTACTTCCATGGTAAAAAAGCACGAGACAGGTACAAAACATTTTAAGTATGCAGAAGGCATTTTACGTCCTGAAAAATTTGCAAATTAATATATTCTTCGAAAAATCCATTATCGACTTAAATTGCCGGAGTGGATTTTTTTTAAATTTAAATATTAACCCTTTCCTCCATACACACATCTTTATTGCATGGGCGGACAGTGTAGAACCAGATCAGCTGGCACATCCGTGTCGTCTAAACTGTTCGCTTTTTGTTTATTTGTAAGGTTATCTCTGACCAAAATGCGACCAGTGCAGATCCTGATCAGATAGCACAGATATGCTGGCTGATCTTGATCTACACTGGTCGCACATGCGTAAAAATGTGCATATATGGAGGAAAGGGTTAAGACTGTGGAAGTAAAAACGTTAAAAGTCTTGATAAATGATCAACGTAACACGCAGTATAGTCTGCAATTCTGTTGCTTAATCGGTACATGTTTTACCTATTTAGATTTCTGTTTTAAAAAATAATTTCGCAAAAACTTGAAGTGTGTATCACCTTTATTCTAAATGATTTCGTGTGATTACACTGGTTAATAATTGATTTGGGTCTACTCGGGTCACAAAATTATTGCTATACTCGGTTCCGGATATTACAGGTCAATTATAGTATTGTTACATGAATATGGATTTAATAATTTAAACCAAACTCAGGAAAGAAAGAGAGAAACTTCTGGAGTTGCTGAACTCTAAAGTGAACATTTCAGCGCAAACAGACCCCATTCCCGCCCCCAGCCCAGTTTTACTGTAACCCGCAAAGCAGAAACAAAAGGGTGCACGCTATTTTATATGAAATCGTTAAACATACGTGTTTCTTTCCTAACATATAGCTTCCATTTCATTATGATAAAATGAACTGTTTAAAAATAGTTGGTTGATGATATTTTCTGCTAGTTACTGTCATGCATGTGTTGAAGTAGACTTTACGAAAACTAAAATACGGATATGAATACACGTGTGTTTCTTTCAAATAATTAACATATTCCTTTTTAATTTATTTAAAAGAGCATCTTAACCCCACAATCCATATTATTTTAGTTAAATAAAGGTACCTTAAGAATGTGCACGCTCTTATTTTTATCGATTTTTGCCTTAAGGGTATATCGGTTAAATAGTCTATCGCTTTGCCGAAGATCTTATAAAGAGTTTTTGGTTTTCTGGGGGCCAATAGTCCAGTGAGGTAGTTTTTGCAGTATGATTTGTATCAACAAAATTATATGTGTTTAAGTTATGCTTCTTTTAAATGACATTATCCTGAAACATCATGTTGCTTAGAAATGTACAATAATAGTTATATTTGACAACAAATATCATAATAACATATGATAGACCAGTTATTTACATTCGCGTGGCGTTTTTTCGTTATTTCGTCTTTTCGCGTGGCGCGTTTTCGTTATTTCGCTCAAGTTGGTGTTTTTTCGTTATTTCGTATTTTCGCGTGGCTTTTTTTTCGTTATTTCGCGTGGCGTCTTTTCGTTATTTCGCTAGGCGTCTTTTCGCTCGGCGTTTTTCGTTATTTCGCGTGGCGTTATTTCGCTTGGCGTCTTTTCGTTATTTCGCTTGGCGTCTCTTGGCTCGGAATGCATGTTTCTGGCAATGACTCAAAGTGCAATGCACAAGAACCGTAACTCTACCTTCTTTCGTTTTTTAATTATTGCCCTTTGATTTATTTTAAAGAGCATTTCTTGTGCGGAGCGTAATTTTCACCATAGGTTCAAATGACTCCAAACTTGGTATGCATGTTTCTTGCAATGATTCGAAGTGCACTGCACAAGAACCGTAACTCTACCTTGTTCCGTTTTTGAATTAATTTTCTTTGATTTTTATAGAGCATTTCTTGTTAGAAGCGTAACAATGTCAAAATATGTTCAAATGACTCCAAACTTGGTATGCATGTTTCATAAAAGCAGTGTTAGGTATGCTTTGCGACAATATTGCTCATATTTTGTCCCATTAATGTCGTTAAATTATTCCCCTTTGATTGACTTTATAAAGCATTTCTTGTAATTCTTTTAAATTATTCCCTTGATTGATTTTAGTGCCTTTCTTGCCAAGGACTTAACTTGTTGTGCATGTTTCTTGCAATCATACAATTAAAAGGTTATTTCATATGTGAATTTTGTGCAAATACATTGTTAATAACTGTAGATCAATAAACTAACAAAAATTTCGTTAGGCGACATATCTGACTCGCGGAGCTCTAGTTTATTTTATTTGTTAATCAACTCAAACCAACAAATGTTTTTGTTGTTGGGATTGGGTGGGAATTCAGGCACCTATCCATCACACCCCACCTGTATTTCTTTTTTTGACTTATTTCTCAAAACTCGCACCAATCAAAACTTTTTGGTGGTGGTGGTTGGGAAAAATCATTGGTACCGCCTCTGCCCTTCCATTTCTATCCCCCGCCGCGTAGCGGGATGGGGGTATAGGAATGGTCTTCGTTTGTCCGTCTGTCTGTCCTTCCCTCCTTCCGTACGTGAATAGATAATTTTACCCATATGCCCAGCTTTACTGTTGCTACACTTTGCGCATGTCAACCTGAAGGCGAAAAGACGAAAAAACGCCAAGCGAAATAACGCCACGCGAAATAACGAAAAAAACGCCAAGCGAAAAGACGCCAAGCGAAATAACGAAAAGACGCCACGCGAAAAGACGATAACGAAAAAAAGCCACGCGAAAATACGAAAAAAACGCCAAGCGAAATAACGAAAAGACGCCAAGCGAAAAGACGAAATAACGAAAAAACGCCGCTCGAAAATACGAAATAACGTAAAAACGCCAAGCGAAATAACGAAAAGACGCCACGCGAAAAGACGAAATAACGAAAAAAAGCCACGCGAAAATACGAAATAACGGAAAAACTCCACGCGAAACAACGAAAAAACGCCAGGCGAAATAACGAAATAACGCCGAGCGAAAAGACGCCAAGCGAAATAACGAAAAGACGCCAAGCGAAATAACGAAAAAACGCTATTTTGTGCAGTTAAATTGGCGTTTTTTCGCACGGCGACTTTTCGTTATTTCGCGCAAAAATAGCGTTTTTTCGTTATTTCGCGTGGCGTTCTTTTTTATTTCGTCTTTTCGCGTGGCGTTTTTTTGTTATTTCGTCTTTCCGCATGGCGTTTTTTCGTTATTTCGTCTTTTCGCTTGGCGTTATTTCGCGGCGGAATAACGGAAAAACGAAATGGCATAAATCAGCCACCATACGTTGGTAATCAAACGCACATAACATTGTGAATGAGGACGTTTAGAAAACGGGCTCAAATTTGGGTTAATGACGTCATGACGTCACTTAATAAACAAACTTTTTTGGCGTCATTATATGCAATTTTTCTGTCGATTTCGCACAAATTGTGCGCCCAAAGCATAAAAAAAGGAAAATAAATTTGTTTTCACCAGTGAAGATAGAATATACTTCACTCGTGAACTCCGGAATTATGTATTTTCACTTGTGGATTCTCTGCATGTACTCGTGAAAATACGAATTCCGGAACTCACTCGGTGAAATATATTTCTATTTTACACTGTTACAAACAAAAATCCTGTACATAATATGCTATTTATGATTTCGATGAACTAAAATACGATAGAAAGTCAAATGAAGTCCGTATAAATTATGACAAAGTCAGATTGAGTATTTGGTATGACAAGTCATGTTATATTACTTTTTTCTATGCAAAGGAGTAAATATTTGAAAAAAGTAATAAAAAGTAAGTATATGTTATAAACATAATGAGGCCATCTTTTTGTTATTAAAAATACAAAGTTTATCAAATTTCGTAAAAAAACTATTAACTTCTATTTGTGACTTAAATGAACTAAATTATAATGTAAACGTACATAAATTCGAAATGATCTGGTATGTACATGTAAGCCGGGCTAATTACACGATCATGATGATGTACACTACATAACACCAGCTGTATACCAACCCGGACTAAAATACAACACACGACACATAAGTACAAAACAACACGATAACAAACCCTGTAAAGATGTTATAAAAAGCCTTAACTGATATCACTAAATTATGAAATGCATAGTTTCTATACTTGTTTGGACTATTTTAATATCAGATTAAAATATTTAATTAATAAACCGGGATTCACTAGATTAAGTCTGACATTCCTTTATCGGTTCAATAAATTCCAGTTATAATTAATTTGACTGGGTCAATATTAGCGCTTCATTGATTTGTTCTTAAGTAATGCTTATAATAGGCGCGTCAGGGGTTAAGTGACATACTGCTTGTGTCTTTCACAGTGGAAGATTTTCAAAGTATCGTTGTAGTTTTTCGCAGGTAGCAGTTCCCACCAAAGTTTCGTTGTTTGAATATTTAGAAAATTATGAATGGACTTCTTACAAATGCTACGGTAAAGACATACGCGCAAGTGTAAGCTGTAGTTGAACAGGATATTGGGATAATTTGCATTATATGACTTCGAAATTTATAGAGGTCTGCCAAAACTCCGGACATTCCAAAATCTCAGGATTTTAAATTTCTTCTCCGGATCTCCAGATTTATAGTCAAAATGTCCGTATTTCTATGAAATTGCAAAAAGTATAGATTAATTAAACCTAATTTAAGGGCTTACCACACTCCTCCCAAGCACGTTCATCGATAAAAAGAAAATTATCAAAATCTAAATAACGGCAAAATGCCTTTAAATGAAACTTTGCACAAATATATGTTATTAATGTATCTTTTTTTGCAGACGGTAAGACACGTTGGAACAGTAAAGAATAATAGCGAGATCTAAATATTCCCTCAACTTCTATTTACATAAATCCTTAAAAACTAAACAAAACATCATTTTAAATGCCGACATGAGTAATATGATCCTGACATCAATTTATTGTGTTATAGTGACTTACATAAATTATGTAAACTTTAGTTATTTAGTTTATTAGTAAAAGTGTGTTTGACCTTCAATTTCCTGGTCGCTTCCTGGACGCGTAAACGGATGACAATCACTGATTTCTCTTTTAGTAGTTGAAAGTTTTTTTACAAAGTACAAAACATATTCTTGTCAGTATCATTGCACTCAGGTGGGAATTTAAAATTATGTTTTGTATAGCTTAGTTTTCGTGAATTTAATATGTAAATAGAATTTATGGAATTTTTAGGTCTAGCGTTTTTTCTTTACTTTTCAAACGTGTCTTACAGTATGCAAAATAAAGATTATTACATTAGTAACGGCATGTTGCCATTATTGAGTTTTTGATTATTTTCTTTCTATCGTTGAACGTGATTGGGAGGAGTGTGGTAAGCCCTTAAAGTTGTGCAATGAACGAAATAGTAATTCTATTGCAGTCGCACATTTCCTGTTTATTTAAGAAATAATCAATAGCTTCCGGTGATTTATCGAGTTCAGATGCGTAAGGATATATCACGAGGGGCGTAGCCCCGAATGGTATACATCTACGCAGCTGAACGACGCCCCGTGATTTATCCTGCGATAAATCACAGGAAGCTAATGATTATTTCAATTCTAACACGATATATCTGACTGAATAATCGAAATAATTTTAACCCAATTTAAGCGCATTGTTAGGCAGTTAGTGTTTACTCCCTAAACATCTCCATAATTAAAAAAATGATAATAATTCAAAGATTGAATAACAAACTTGAATACATGTTAATCCAACCGCGCATCCAGCATTCTCCAGACGTCGTTCGAACCTTATTTGTCATTCCAACGGTTTAATACCTTCATCAATGAATAACATAAACAACGGAAAAGACGTGACGTCGTTTAAATGGCGCGTTAACGCCACCTTAACGTTTCCACAAAATAGCCGAAAATAAATATAGTATTGTTTTTTTAATATATAAAATAAATATTCTATTACTGTGGTATCATCATATTACACGCGGGTAATAATTTCGCGTATTATGTGCTATCTTTAATGCGCGAAATTAAATCCTATCGAAAAAAATTTCACGTGATAGTTTTAAACCGACCGGTATTTCAGAATAGCCGTGCCCACGCGCGGTGATTTATCGTTTAATAAATCGTTGTAAATTCAATGGGAAAAACGTCGAGTCGTGTTAGAATACGAGATAACGAGATAACGAGGACGTGGTCAGTGACATGCTGCCTCACTGCCTCTGGCACAACTATACAATCATCATCATCACCATCATAATCATCATCATCATCACCATCATTTTTGTTTAGTCACAGTAATAGTTAACAGCAGCAACACGACATTAAAACAACAACAGCATCAACATCATCATCAGCGTCATCATTGACAAAATCTCCGGATTTTTAAAGAAACAGTTTTGGCAGGCCTGTTTATAAATGGACTTCCTGGAAATAAGAAGTTATTTTTATGCAAGTGACAGCTTTAGTTCTGCGTAATAGACATAGTCCACATTGTGACTTAACTGATATCACTAAATTAAAAAATATATAATTAGGTCTCCCCCCCACCCTCTGGGGTAGACATATTGTTTTTGCCCTGTCCGTGTGTCTGTCCGTCTGTCACACTTCGTTTCCGCTCAATAACTGGAGTACCCTTTGACCCGGAGCATTCAAACTTAGGGTGACAGCCCTTATTAAGTAGAAGAACCCTGTTGATTTTGGGGTCAGTAGGTCAAAGGTCAAGGTCACAGGGGCCCGAAGTGTGAAAACCGTTTCCGCTCATACGGTGATAGCCCTTATTGAGTCAAAGAACCCTATTGATTTTGGGGTCAGTAGGCCAAAGGTCAAGGTCACAGGGACCCGAAGAATGAAAACCGCTTTCGCTCATTAACTCGAGTACCCTTTGACCCAGAGCATTCAAACTTCATAGGATGATAGCCCTTATTGAGTAGAAGAATTCTATTGATTATGGGATCAGTAGGTCAAAGGTCAAGGTCACAGGGGCCCGAAGAGTGAACCGTTTCCGTTCAATAGCTCGAGTACCCTTTGACCCAGAGCCTTCAAACTTCATAGGGTGATAGCCCTTATTAAGTAGAAGAATCCTATTGATTTTGGGGTCAGTAGGTCAAAGGTCAAGGTCATAGGGGCCCGAGATAGATAATTTATGGGTTCTGGTTGTCTGGGTATGAGCATGGGCTTTTCTGTGATGGGTGTCTGGTTATGAGCATGGGCTTTTCTGTGTGATGCATACTTGTCGAAATGAACATTCGACTTAATTATGTCTCCCCCCTCTCTGGGGGATACATATTGTTTTTGCCCTGTCCGTCTGTCCGTCTGCCACACTTCGTTTCCGCTCAATAATTGGAGTTCCGTTTGGCCTACAGCATTCAAACTTCACAGGGTGATGGCCCTTATTGAGTAGAAGAACCCTATTGATTTTGGGGTCTGTAGGTCAAAGGTCAAGGCCACAGGGCCCGAATAGTGAAAACCGTTTCCGCTGAATAACACGAGTAACCTTTGACCCAGAGCCTTCAAACTTCATACGGTGATAGCCCTTAATGAGTAAAAGAACCATATTGATTTGGGGGTCAGTAGGTCAAAGGTCAAGGTCACTGGAGCTCGAAGAGTGAAAACCGTTTCCGCTCAATAACAGGAGTTCTATTTCACCCAGAGCCTTCAAACTTCATACGATGGATGTCCTTATTGAGTAGAGGACTCCTATTGATTTTGGGGTCTTTGACCATACATATGTTAATTTATATACATGTTCTTTATACCATTATAAATGACACAGGCTTCCGTTTCAAACAAGTGATATCTCTTCTTTGGCCTTCCTTCAATAGGGCGCATGGGGGAGACATGCGTTTTTCACAAAAAAAACCCCATCTAGTTATTATACTTGTTTTAATGATTTTGTCATAAATACACAAATGAAACCACGAGCTTCATGTTGTGTGTACTAGGTTTAACTACAGTTCACAATCAGAACATACTTAGCATCTTTTATAATCGTATTGCGTTCACCTATAGAAACCAATTAAACATCAGCGATTTTCGATTTAAGTGAAACATATGCAGTAAATTAGCTTACATACACACCAAAGCGAATCACAAGGAAGTGAAGAATCTGTATAAGTATTCTTTTTGACAAAATCAATTTACCATATAAAATTATACTGGTTTTCATGTGTAATTTATTCAAATAAAAGCGGCCATGTGACACTACTGATTGTATACAAATATAATTGCAAGTAATTATTTTTTAAATCACACTTATAGTGCTTGAAAATTCAAATTAAATCTATGATACAAGATACAAATAATTTGCAGATTATTGTTATAATTTTGGTTCAGAACCAGCAAAAACTTATATTACACTGTATATTTTTGTGTATTGGTAAAATGTTGGTGTATTCCTTTATTCCATGTATAGATGTTTAAACACAGATGCAACCAGTGAAGATCCAGATCAACAGGCTCAGCTGTGATGTCTGAACTGGAACTTCACTTATCACCTCTTCGTCAAAAGTGATCTAATGAATCTTTAAGCAAACAGTGTAGATTCTAATATGATGGAATGAATGTGGCGGCGGATCTACACTGTCCGCCCACGCAATGAAGGTGTATCTATGAAGTAAACGGTTAAACATGTATGTGAAGATTTTGTACGTATGCTAATATTGATTTTCCTTGCGTATTTTATAATAGTTTTTGACATTGCTGTATGCGTTACCATGTTGGTTTAGTATTCGAAAATTTTAGAAAAATGTTTTGGATGTGTGAAAGAATCTTGCTATTCCTATTAACAAGTACATGAAACTGTCACATAACAAGCTAATTAGATAAGAGTTTCAGTTTTCGATTGTTATAACTTGTAACTTAAATTTCTTTGAAATAGCTTATTAATAAGCAGAGTACATTTGTACTAAATAACTCAGTCTGTAACTGTACTCTGTAAGTATATATTGGCTTCTAAAGAATTTTGCGGAAACTCTACTTCCAGCTGGGTAACTTAAGCAACTTCATTAAAAATAACACGTTATCCATATAATTTTATATCAATTTTTGTGTATATGTAAAAAATTTTAAAATAATTTTATATCCATATTTATCTATATGTAAACAATTTCAAAATCTATGAAACAGTTTTTTTTTAGAAAATTTGAAAATAATGCAAAAAACATGTATTTTATTTGCCGCGGAAATTGGGTCAAATTGTCCGAATAAATTAACAATAACAAGTTTATCATTGTATGCATTTCATTTGTTATGAGAAAACATTTTATTGAAAAGATAAACAAGGGAAGTCCGCTGCTAAGATAACGAGAGATGCGTCTTTTATCCTGTATTAGGATATTTTGCCGATGATGATGACGATTCTCTCAAAACAATAATAATTACACAATATTTCATACAAACATCAATCACTCACGGTTACAATTTTACATCTACGCTAAGTATTTTATCTAATGCTATTAAAACAATAACTCTTTAATTTACAAATAATTTTATGACCCTGTTGGACATATATTTTTACACTTATAAAACTATTTATAATATGAATTAGGCTATGCCTAGGTACGGCAAAAGCGTTTTCCAAATAAAACAACTTCATTGATATAGTTCACTTTCCTTGACTTCTGATTGTAGAATTCTTTTTTTCAACCTATCTTTGATCTTGACTGGACTTAGGGATCCATTTAATACAAGTAGCATTGAACACACCATTAATTCACAATTAGAAAACATAATACTTGGTGCAGTCAGCAGTGCTGGAACCAACCTGAAATAAGAATGTCATAACACCAGTCTTTATATTATAAAAAAAAGAAAAAAAATAAATTGCAAAGATGCAGTTGTCAGGAAAGCACCTTAATCGATTTTAAGGTAATGAATTACAAGCACACAGTCGGAATCATATGCAGAATCATTGTGGTAGAAAAATACGCAAGCCAGGAATTTTTTTCAGAGACCAATGACAACTGAACAAACCCAAGTCCAGAGGAGAGGATCAAAACAATACATGTTTTAAGCTGGACTCTGATATTGAGGAGTCTCCCAAATGTTACATTTTATTTCTTTTATTGATCATGTGTCCATCATGAACTACATATATATTCTGGAATCTTTGAACGCTTTCATGCAGCACTGTAAAATGGTTGTTCCACAGTTCGTCGCCTGAATGGAACGATGCTCTAACTACCAATTTCAAGTTTTCGAGAAAACTGCTTCTAAAGTTTTAGACGCCCGTATCTCCTTTATTTTTCATCTTATATTAAAAAGAAAATATATGAGAATAATCAATTTTCCGTGAAGATTTTGAATATGAAGTTATTTATTTATATTTTGCATTGAATAAAAAAATATTTATATATTTGTGTTTGGAGATAGAGCATTTGATAAAAAATTTAATTAATTTGTTAAAGATACTTTGCTCTATCGGGACAAAGAGCAAATATCGTTCACAAAAATGAACAAAGGGCTATTTGTTTTTACTACGATATAATAGTAAAATTTGTTAAAAAACATTGATTTATTCAGCCTTTTTCACAATGCCACGTTTTACAGCCCATGTGCGTCCCGGTTTTGACACCGGGTCCATAGGGGATCACAACCTTAGCGACGCCGGGAAGTACCGCTTTGAAAAGGTTAAACCGTTCAAATAGGCGATCACCGGTTAGTTACCCTGGTGATGTTTAATAGAACCGGAACTTACCTGGAGCGCAAAAATTGTCGGTTTATTCTGGAGAAGATCTGTGGCATCACTTTAGCTCTTTCGGCGTAAATCGTCTCTCCACCGCAAGACCACCAGTTGAAACCATAGTAAACCGCTATTTGATGTGTCAAAGGTGGAGATCAAGTGACTTGGTTTGACCACGGTGTGTCACAGAGGAGAGCCGACATAGCCCTGACTTGTGCTGGTCGAACAAAGGATTGGCATGGTAGCAGCTGGTGAATACCGATAAATTAACGGTGGAGCCAAGGCTACCGTGCAACCCGGTGGGTGCCGATTCAATCTCGGAAGCCATATTTAAACCATGATTTCATATTTAAATTTCATTCACCCCGATTCAATGCGGGTTTTCTCAGCGTCGCTTGGTTGTGTTCGCAGCTGCCCTAGTGTCTAAACCGGGATACATCGGGGTTGTATACAGGGACAGTGTGAACTAGGCTTATAACCCGATAAATCTTGCCGGTTTATTCCGGTCCACTGGCTACAAATAACCGGCACGCACCAGGGCATGCACAAGGACAGTGTGAAGTTGGCTTTAAGGATTGTTTTTCTGTGTGCAAGTCCGATACATGCCCAGAATACAATTAACTTTTTTCAAGTACAACGGTATTAAATGTGAGTATGGTGTTATAAAATGACAATAAGAGTTCAAAGGTGTTTGACGTTAATTTGATCCAGGTATCTGAAATAAACTATTTTCACAAAACTTCTTACTGTTGTGTGAGTTGAAAACTTCAAATGACTTTAAATGTGGGTCCTATAATGATATAATCTTTAACTATAGCATCATTTTGTATAAATATAGCTGCGTTTAAGAACTTCGGCGAAAAGAAAATACATTTGACTTTGATTTAAAAACTTTTTAATGAAAATTTAAACAGTATTTTAACATTTAAGATGAAACAACAACAACTTAACAGTCAAACAAAAATAAACATTCATTAAGTAAGAAAATGACATGAACATAGTTATTTTACAAAGTACCAACAGTGTGGTTGTTAGAAATTGTTTTACATTTTATCATGTTTGCTTTGTTTTGTTTTAAGATTAGGTAATTTACAAGCAGAAACAATCGTACTGAAAGTGATCTGTAGCATAGATAACATTGATTTGAGCTTAACAGTTACAGTTTGCACAGTTTGTAAGCACACATTGTTTGTAAGCATCAGCATTGACTTCAAGTTTTTATTCTTCTAAATTCTACGATGTTTGGTTTAATCAGGTTTAAATAACCGTTTTCTATTGGCCGAGTCGCACATAGAGCAATATTCCATTTATCAAACAGGACATAGAGCATTGCAATGCCAAGACATAAAGTAGTCACATGTTGGAAAAGTAAGTGTTTTATTGGTTGGAAAAAAATTAAGCAGTGAATCACTCTAACTCCAGGAGGTAAAGCAATATAACTGTTACAAAGATGTAAAAATAATGGAGATAGAGCAAAATGTTACGCGGTAACTCCTTTTGTGACCTAGATATCTGAATTAAGATGATGCCATGACGTAGAACAAGTGTTCACGATTTCATACATGTAAAAATCTCGATTTTGAAAAACAATGGAGATAGAGCACTATAATAGTTGGGCGACGAGTTCTCGAATAAACGAATAGTATTTTTGTTTGCTTTTGTTAATGGTGTGTATGATTGATATGTGTATCGTGTCTGGCTATGCATATTAACATTGATATTTGATATTCTCTTTAACAATGTATCAATGTTATTTTGCAAAATATCACATGCAGCTTTAATCTCACACATTTTTGCCCAGACATTTCTTAGAATCATTGAATTGTATACGGAGTGATGGAAACATTGGTTAGGCCATGAGTGACAGTAGCAATATCTTTCCACAGAACCCAGTTCTCAGTTATATGGTTGCAGATCATAATCCTGTAGTGAAAGGTTTTAGAAACAACTCCATGCTGAGACAATGAAACAAAAAACAGTTGCCATTCCCTGGAACATCAATATTTGAATACTGAACTCCATTAATACACTTATTTTTGCAGTGGCCTTTAAAGTTTGTGAAATCAAATGACTGGCTTGTGCTTATATTTTTATTTTTCCGTAATTTTTGGATTTGCGGAACTTCAGTGTTCATTTAATTCAAATTGATTCAGTTTTGGTGTAAAATTTTGTATGTTTTGTCTGGTTGTTTTATTACTTGCTGAGTAACTATGTTCTGTTTATATTGAAGTGTCAATTAGTTGTACACTTTGTCATTTATAGCATTAAAAGTGTTTTGGTCTTATGCAATAACACTTGGATTTAATGTGTAACTATGCTCATTCAAAATGGTGCAATTTATTCTTAAAATTCTGTTAATAAAAAGAATGACTTGTTAAGTTTACATATTTGCATGTATTAAAATTTGTTATAAAATGATAATAAAAAATAAAATAAGCAATTTAAGTGATGGAATCGACCTGCATATTTATCCTCACATTTACATTAATAGGACGACTATAGGCCAAAGAATTACAAATGCTCTAATGCCTTAGTCTTAGAATGATCGTGGCTGAAACTCCCATGCAACAGATTTGAAATGATTGTCAATGTACAGAAAAATGTGTTATTTTCATGACATAAAATATTTTCAATTAATTGTACACTGCAGTAGATATTTTAACCACAAAAAATGGTATGCCACTATTTCGGTATAGCTAGAGTCTAGTGTGCGGTATCGCAAGAGTCTAGTGTTCAGCAGATGTACACCGTTACACGGACCTTAACGGGAATCGGGTTATTAGCAAACAACGTTGTTTGGCTGTGTAGCAAAATAATCATGCCGGCGTTCTGTTTGAGAACGAAATACATTGAACCGAGGAAAACAAATTTTTTGTGGGATAATTTAATTTCAGTAGTGTCTTGCTTACTTATGACGAACATCGAAAATGGTTAAAATTTTCATAAATGGAAGGGACCGTTTAAATATCTTTATAAAAAAAATAACTTCCGGAAAAAATGGCCGCAAGAAAAGGACACGGGTAAATATCCCTCTAACTAATCACAATTAGTTTTTTTTTTCAATAAATTGCATTGTTTTTAAAAAATTTCGTGTTAAATATAAGCGGCAACGCTTTTGCCGTATAATGGCGACTTAATAAAAATACAATAGTGTTAACATCTGTAGGTTAATTACTAATTTATTTTATTTTCAAAACATTAAACATCTAAAATAATAAATTAAGTTAACTTGGATATAAATGCCGAATGTTTATTGATAAAACAAAATCCTATAAGTAACAAAGCTAGCACAAAATAATTAATTTACCGAATTTTGGATTCTTACACACCAGACTCTCTTATTTTACTTCCGTACAAGTTCAAATCAATTGACGTCAAACGTCCACATGACGTCGGCGTACGACGGGGCGTGAAATACCAATCATATTTTCATAATTTCGCGCCGATGTCATACACGATGACCGCCAACTAAAATATATATTTAATGTTATATAATATTTTACAATAGAAAAGGATTTTACATTTTCTTTTGGAAGGAAAAAGTGTTTATGTTATTCTTTTCTGTTTATATACTTTGTCACAAATCCCTAAGTCTTTGAAAAATAAGGTGTGCTTCCGCCTGAGACATGCCTCAGACAGTAGGGTCATATAATGGATCATGGCACAGAAACGAAAACTTAACCCCCTTATTTCTTTTTATATTAAGAATCAGCAATCTTGTTTTCTACAAAATGATAAAATAAAAAAATCTACGAGTATAAAGTAAATTAAATGTATTAAACGACCTTAACATATCGAAAAATTACAAATTGTGTTAGTAAAATAATTGTTTATAACAATTGTATTTGTTTCCCCTTTTTTCGAAATAATTTCGAATAGACTACGATTCTATTGTTCGACAAAAAATTTTGTTATGCAAATTCATCATTTCTTTGCAGAATGTTAAAGTTTGTTATATCAATTTCTTCAAATTCGACGTTAGTAGAATAAAAAAATATCCGGAACTGTTCGATGGTTCTTTACTCTCTTGAGCGATCATCTCAAAATTTCATAGCATTTCACTTGACATGCTTAACACCAAAGAGAAAACATTGTTTTGTGACAATAAACCCCGGCTTTTGGAGGATTGATTCTATTCTGTGTTGAAAGAAAGAGGTGTACATTTTGAATAGCGCTCAACCCGGGGCTAGGCGGAGTGGGTAGTGATATGCATTTCCATTACTGCCCATGAACAGGCTTTATCAAACAGAACCTGCAAATTTTGCCATTTGTCATGTTTGGTGTCTTTCAAAATCTTTTCTATCTATTTAATTATCATAGTAGCGTTACTTTTGTGGCGTCTGTAAAAACCCTCCCCGCACATTCAATTAGTTCTGTTACAATTGACCATCTTTGTATATTTGTGTAACTATTGAGTAGCGCTCAACACGGGTCTGTTGAGTGAGGACATTAATATGCATTTGTATTTCTATCCATGAACAGGCCTAATAATACCGATTATTACGATATTTGTCGTGTTCGGTGGCTATCAAATTTCTTTTCCATGTAATCACAATTACAAAATTATCACGATCCTTTTTTCAAAATTGTTGAAAGTACTGCGTGAAATAAATATATGTTTCTGTTTTTTAAGATGTTGAAAGTGTGTTGACAAAGAATCACCCTTTAAATGACCAGCTTTTGGATGTGAAAAGGTACCAGAAATGTCTCGGGAGGCCAGAAGGAGAAATAGGAGAAAGAAAGTTGCAGATTCCAGAACCAGTTTTATATAAAGCAGCAGACGCTCAGAAAATAAAGTTCCTTCAATTTGCGAAGACGAATAAAGCTTCTTTAGAAAGGCAAATGCTGGACTGTCATACTGTTGTTGAATGGTCTTCTGAATCAGGGGGAATCATGTTGCAATGTACATTATCAAAAGATGTGAAAGACTGCTTTAAACTGGTGAAAACTTGGAAGGACTGTGCTATAAAAAATCTAGACGATTTTTTCAATGGCATAACTGTTCGCCGAATTAATGTTCTTCAGGATCTTTGGAAGAAAGTAATGGAAGAGCTTCAAGGTATCTCCATTGAAAATCCAGAGGCTGTGGCCATTATTACTGATAAAACAGAATGTGTCATATCAGTTGTTGGAACGAAAGGAGAAGCCGAAGTTCTCGCAAAGGATGTAAATGAAATAGTAAAGAAAATAATGGATGAAGCTGAACTAGAAAAACAAAACGTGCAAGAGACAATGACAAGTCTTCGGCCTCTTGAGACACAAATGCTTCTGGCCGATAAATTCCCAAATAAGATGGAACACATGTTTCCAGACCTAAAAGTGCAAATAAACAAAATGAAGAACGAAATTCTGTTTGAAGGCCTGATGGCAAATGTCAGAGACGCCAAATTGCAAATGTATGAAATGAAGAGCACATTTGTCGAAAGACGTATTGACGGTTTGTCTTCCCTATCGCAGGAATTATATCAGTCGAAAGAAGTAAAGTATTTCATAGCTGGTAAATTGAAAAAACAACAAGTCGCTGCTGTATGGGAAATCAAAAATGAGACCTTGGTAATTTTAAGTTCATCAAATGAAACCATCGATCGATGCGTTAATATAATTAAGACATCTATTAAGGAAGAAAGTGTCGGGCTCTCGAAAGCTTCATCAATAGTCGTAAATTCTGAAAAGTGGACGGACCAAGTCGAGGAATGGCATTCAAAATATGTTGGAAAATCACACGTTACAGTCGACCGTAATTTGACAAAAGTGATAATCTGTACAACTGATGAGATATTTACTGACCTTTTGGACAAAGTAAAGAAGTTCTTGCGCCTTAACACTGTGCATGAAGACATAGTACGTTGTGACAGAGACGTGCAACGACTGATTGAAACAAAACACAAATATGAAATTACTGATTTGTGTAAAAATCTTCAAGAATGTTATGTTCAGATAACTTTCTTTGAAAATTATGCTGGTTTCGTTGTCAAAGGTACAGTGGACGGGCTTAACACAGCTAAAGCTAAAATTAATGAACTGATTGGGAAAATAAAACAAAGGGAGCACACAATTGAAAAACCCGGTTTAGAGGAACATATACGATCACAAAAAGGAAAAGATAGCTTAAGTACAATTGAAAGTCCAATGCCTTGTGTGATTTCAGTAAAAGGCGAAGCATCTGAGGAGGAGGTTAAAAGGAGATACGAATTAATTCCTCCACATGATGTTTTTGGGAATAGCATTACTATCAAGGCAATCTGTAAAGAAAACTATTATAGGAAAATTTATGTAGTTGTAGGTGATATTTCAGATCTTTCCGTAACTACGGATGAAAACCTCGGTCATGGCGAAGGTTTTGGTAAAGTCAAAACAAAGAAAGGTAAATTCTGCTCTAATTAGTTTTGAATGATAGGATCAAAATAAACTACATTGATTAAATAGCAAAATAGCTACACAAATGAGACATAAATTTGTATTAACTGGCTGATAACTATATTTCTAATGTTGTCATTTTGTAGTAAAAAGTTAACTTTCAATCGTTTTTGCTAGAGGTTCATTTATTGAATTTGATGCTGTTTTGTATATTTTAAGAAAAATAGTTTACACATTTTTTTATGAGCGGCGGCTATGAAAACAATTGCTTTGTTTACACAAAACATTGAATAATGAACCACCTATTATATTTTAAGCCATTGAACGTTCGCCAACACTTGCCTAAAAGTTTTTGCTGGTATCTTAAAAGCTAATTGTTATACTTATTATTCGATGATGAAATCATTGTCGCTCAATGTATCTAGTAAAATCACGTTTATTTTTGGCTCCACCAGTCCGTTATCCTAGAGTTTATCGTCTCGAGGAAGACAGATCTTCATATTTTAAGACAACTTGCAAATGTTTCTTTCTTAATCGAAAATCTGAAGTCAAACATTTTATTTAAGTGTTTCGTAACTTTACTTTTGAAGGAAGATTAGTTGTCATTGAAGCCTGTAAAAAGAAGATAACAAAAGATGGAAAACATTCCATGGGTGAAATATTTTTATCTCCGGCCGGAACATTAAAAGCGGACTTCATCGTGCATGTTGTGGCACCGGTTTGGAAGGGAGGCACTAACAATGAGGAAAGTCATTTGGAAGAAGTTGTTATTAAAAGCCTTAAGATAGCAGATAATAAGAAAATAACATCGATTGCTTTGCCTGCTATTAGCTGCGGCGGATGTGGGTAAATAAATTCTGTTAGACCTATTCGGATTAAAAAACAACAACACAAACTTAGCTTTCAAACAAAGTTCAAAAAAGAAGAAAAAACGAGAGCATTATTAATAAAATGATCATCTTCAAATAAAACTCTACCACAAACAACGAAAAAGAAAACTTGATGTGTTTCCGCCTAGGAACGTAGCATTAATATTCTAGATCACTTATTAAGTGTATTTTCAGTTTAATGAGATATCTTAAAAGCTTTTCTATATTAGAAAAACTCAAACTTTACAGCATATGCAACTGGTCATGAAATGATATTATTTACGTGAAAACAATAAAGAGTAGACACAGAGTAACCTTTGACATCATTTTAAATTTAGAAATGTGGAAATCAACAACAGGACCAAAACGATTACTTTAATTGCCCACTAAACTGCAAGTTGATGCTCATGGTGTTGTCCAGTAGCAAAAACGTTGTAATTACAGGACTACAGTAACACTAAAAACTATAAGGGAAAAAGATATGCGGGAAAAAGAGCTTGCTGAAACCGTATGTTAATCGGATTAATCGGATTGAACAGCTATGTCAAAAGCGAGCCAGACAGCTAGCTTCGAAAACTTAAGATCGTGAAACACGAATAACGAGACCGGGAATTAGCGTGACTACTCCACGAACGATCAGTTTTAAAACACATTATTTCTCTGTGGGTTTAATTGAGATTCATTGCTGTTCCATTCTTACTCTTGGACCACCAGACTATCAAGAATATAGACTTGCAAATTGCCGTGCGAAATAGCTATATCTCAGCATTTAACATAATTCAAGCATACACTTAACCAATACACCCATAATTTGTTTCTCCTCATGTAATCTGAGCACACCCTTAACAGTTGAAACATAATAAAATATATAATTATTTATTATTTTAATGAAATTGCCATAAAACTCCAAGTGGCAATTTGACCGTTTGCCACTGACCGTTCCAAGGCGGTAACCCCTCGGGTTCTCATTTTTGTTAATATTTGTGGTGTCTTTTTTGAAACTGATAATGTAATTAACCATGCTCACTCTCTCTCTCTCTCTCTCATAACTGTGTGGGGAGGCTCTTTTGTTCTGAAGGTGGCAATTCCCGATATGCATATTTCACCCTTTTCATAAATCAATGAATTTAATCGGGGTGATGTAAAACGAAAGTTACAAAATCGACCGTAGCTTTTGTAATGAGGTTATACCGAAACCGGCTTAAACTTCTGAAACATCATCTGTCTAACCGCTTCGCAATGGCATATTTGAATATTTGCATGGAAACGTTTGAATCCATATTTAATTAAAGAGACACGAACCTTTTTTTACGGAAAATATTCGCTGACGATTTCGTTTCTTATGTTTGCTGTCAGTAGTTTACAAAAGCATGTTGGGAAATTAATAGTTAGTTCATAAAATAAATGAAATGTTTAGTTCGAAAATGATACCCAGAATCCACGCTGAGAGATTACAATTAGAGAGCCACTATCGGTGTAGTTAGGGCATTGGTTAATGTAGCATATTCCACTGTCAATTACAATGTGCAGACTCGAATAAGACTCAATGAAATTTTCATGACCTGGCCACAAAGTAATGTTTGAGATTTCATCAAAACTTTCATAAAATCAAGGTAATTTTATCAACAATTAAATCATTTTAAAATCTAAATTTTTGTATTGTGTTGTTACGTCATTCAAATACGGTTTTAACAATGATGTAAAGATTGGAAAGCTGGCTTAATAAAATGTTTCATAATTAATTTTCTTTTGCTTTAGGTTTCCGGTCAAGATAGCAACATCTGTTATTGTTAGAGCTGTGAAATCCTTCTTCCGTGAAGACCAGGCTAGTCCGATAAAGGCTGTTTATCTATGTTGTGTCAATGATAAAACAGCGGACGTCTTTACACAAGCACTTATTACCGAGTTTGGCAAGACGAACGTGCGCAAAACTGGTAATGGTATTATACTGAAAGAATAAAGTTTAGCAAGTATATACATTGAACATAAAATATCTTTCTTAAATAAAACTAGATGGGTGTTCAGTTGAACACTTGTGTCGCCCTCTGGTGCTATGTCAGAATAAAAATGCAAGTACAAAAAGGGGCATAACTCTATCGAAGAATTTGGCATCATCATGAGCGTGTTTTCATAAGCAATATAATTTTTAATTTTTGATGTAAAAGTATTAAGAAATGACAAAGTTATAGCCAATGTTAAGTTTTCGTGTAAAAATCCAAGAACAAAAAGGGGCATAACTCCATCAAATGTGACATTGACCTTGAAAATTTGGCATCATCTCAAGCGTGTTGTCATAAGCAATATAATTTGAAAGTTTGATAAAGAAATATTAAGAAATGGCAAAGTTATAGCCAACGTTAAGTTTTCGTGACGGACCGACGGACGGACGGACCGACGGACTCCATCAAAGAATTAGGCATTATCATGAGCGTGATGTCATAAGCAATATAATTTGAAAGTTTGATGTAAAAATATTAAGAAATGACAAAGTTATAGCCAACGTTAAGTTTTCGTGTAAAAATCCAAGTACAAAAAGGGGCATAACTCCATCAAATGTGACCTTGACCTTGAGAATTTGGCATCATCATGAGCGTGTTGTCATAAGCAATATAATTTGAAAGTTTGATGAAAAAATATTAAGAAACGACAAAATTATAGCCAACGTTAAGTTTTCATGTAAAAATCCAAGTACAAAAAGGGGCATAACTCCATCAAATGTGACATTGACCTTGAGAATTTGGCATCATCTCGAGCGTGTTGTCATAAGCAATATAATTTGCAAGTTTCGTAAAGAAATATTAAGAAATGGCAAAGTTATAGCCAACGTTAAGTTTTCGTGACGGACGGACGGACGGACGTTCTTACGAACGTCATTTATGTGGCTACTCTATTGTCCTCTCTATTGTTCTTTTAGCCACATAAAAGAAAAAAAAGCCACGTAACAGAACGGAATGAATAGAATTTACCGTTACCATTGTTCTCATAGCCACATAAATGGCGTGGCGTAAGCACGGACCGACGGACGGACAGACGGACAAAGCGATCCCTATGTATCGCCATTTCTTCGAAAGGGCGACACAAAAATGGTTTCTTATTACATAAAAGTGTTATGATATTATTGTTATTGTTCGTGATTTGTTATGTACTCTATGTGAAATCATTCGGGTATTTTTTATTGCCAACTAAAAAGGTCTTTCATTTTGAATATCTCCTATGGTATTTTTATTACCGGTATGTTATTTTACGTGCTAAACTTTTTTCTTTCAGTATAGTACAACGTTTAAAGACATCGGTAATTTTAGTTGACGGTAAATGTTTTGATAAAGATTATGGTTGAGTAAAGCAAGACGAGTAACTGTAAAACAGCTGTTATTGTATTACCTGAAGTTTTATAATAATTGAGGCCCGACTGCTTAATCCGTGATAGTATAATGAACAAGAAAATCAATAACTTATTAAATAACCTGACATTGGGACCTTTTTAAGCTTGTTTTTAAACAGCAAAAGAAATGCGCGCTATAGTAAGTTGATAGCTTGTAAACATTGATTGTAAAAATATAATTTACTACCGTGACACGCATGCGGTTAAACAATCTGAAGGGTCTCATAACAACTTCCCTTGGTTTGACTGTTATAAGTACTAGTACAGTCGCACGTGAAAAGCGCGTAAACATGTAATTATACAGTATAAATTGATAAGGCCGAACATTTCCCATTTAGTAGACAAAAAATCGTTTCCAAATGATTGTTTCTGTTTTGTGAAGATCATTACCCGTGATACACGAATAATCACGAGATAATTTTCTTCTGCTATTCAAGTAGGTTTGTGATACTTAAAAATCCACACGAGCTTAAGCAAGAGCTTCTGCATTTTCTAGTTTAAAACTTACTCAATGAGTATTTCCTTTTCTCCATGTGTGAACAGTTTAGATATAGATGAGCCTACACATGCATGTAGTCTGACCTAGATTACAGTTGTCCCTTTAAGATCCATTTGATTATTTCTGACAGATCGGACGGCAAGATCGATTCGGACTGCACGGATTTGCATAAATTTTGCATTAAGCAAATTGAATGTAATACTGATACAACTTTTTGCATAACACAAACAAGAATCTGGGACATAATCTTACATATTTGCACTCTATCACTCAGTAACTTTGTTAATACTCTGTAAACCTCTGGTGTTAACAACTGATAGAGAGAGAGGGGGAGAGAGCGAGAAAGCGAGAGAGAGAGAGAGAGAGAGAGAGAGAGAGAGTGTGTGTGGGTGTGCGTGTGTGTATGCATGTGTGTGTGTGTGTGTGTGTGTGTGTGTGTGTGTGTGTGTGTGCGTGCGTGCGTGCGTGCGTGTGTGTGTGTGATGATGTAGAATATCATGTAGGTTCAATTGTCTTGAAAAAGGCATACATGTGGGCTTGTGGTGTTTGTATTAAGGACTTTTTCGAAGTATTTTTTTTTTGAGTTACATTTCACTAACAACTTCCTTTGAAGTGGCTTTTTATATACCGTATTTTAGACAAAAAAAAAAACAACAAGAGTTTTAAGATCGTGTTTTTGTTGTTTATCCCACTGAGAAGATGCTTTGCAAATGATAAACATTCACGCTTTTTTTGGTTGATATCATTTTATTCCGTGCATCGATCCGTCTGCTTCATGGGTTTGTTTGTCGCAAATTGTGTTTCTCCGATAGAAACCGACTTAAAGAAGCTGTTCACTGCTTAATGAGCATGACATAATCTATACAAATGCGCGGTCACAGACAAAAACACTTAACTGTGTTAAACCTGAAAACGAAAAGTGACAATTTAGGGATTGCTACGTGAATGTTTCTTACAATTTAGATAAGCCTATTTTACCAGAAAACTAAATCGTTAAGATACCTTTTTTATTTTGTTTTTCAATTTATTTGAACTTCAACAGTAACATATAAAAATTAAGACACGTTCACCGTACCGATTCTTTTATCTTTACAAATTTATTAAAAACGCGTCTGCTAAAAATAACGTTTTATTACGCGCCGGTACGCGCATATGGAACAAATTCGTCCCATGTTCATGAAGTAAGTACAATGCAAAATATATGTACAGAAAGATATTTTTAATTTCTAAACAACGCAGTTTACAGGAAAAATCAGATGACAGACAATAACGTTATATGCAAATAAGCAATCGATAAAACGTCACTTTTTTACCCGCATTGGCGTTGTTCGAGCCTATTTTGCAAGAAAACTAGATAGTTTAGGTATGTTTTTTATTTTGTCATTTTGTTAATTTCTTCATCAACAGTAACATATCAAAAATTGAAAAACTTTCACCGTACCGTTTTTCTTATTTTTACAAAAACTATGAAAAACTCGTCTGCAATAAGTTAACGTTTTACACGCCGCTCCGGCCATTCGGAACAGATACGGCTCATTTATAATGAATCAAACACTAAGAATAAGAAATGGACGGAAAGAGAATTTAATTATCTACACAACAAAATTTACAGAATAACTATCGGATGACAGACAATAAAGTTATATGCAAATAAGTGACCGGCGTGATGATTCCAGAAGAACGCCGCTAGGGGGCGCGTTTACGGTGATTTACGTGACGTCAGAGGAATACTGACGTTGCTATGCAACGCAGGACGTCAAACTCTATCAACCTGCGAAATTTCAAAATGATCGGAAAACTTTTATATTTTACCGTCAAAGATATCGACCCACCTTAAGCGCAAAAATTCACACGTCATACGTCTTATTAGCTAAAAGTATGCCGGTTTAAAAGTTTGTCAACGTAAACAGTAACCTCTGAAAATAGCGAGGTCAGATGAAGACACGGTGTGGAGAAATGCAATCGAACTTTGCTACCAAGGGGAAATAACTCTTAAAGCGTCATACACATTTTGTAGCCATCTTATCAACACACCAAGATACAAGAATGTCTAAAAACAGCTGTAAATCGATGTCCTTGGATTTTAGCGGCTTTACCACGCGCCATATTCCTTAGTTGGAGTATCAGAAAACTACAGGATCAAGCAAGGAACATTTTTGTTGAAGATATTGTACAGATCCATGATGAAAGATAACGTATTCTTTGAAAACTAGCAGTATTTCAGGAGCTCATCACTGGGACAGATGGTTCAGTTCGTACCGCGAATGCGAAACATGGTCTGACTACCAGACGGATTATAAAACTTATCCACTAGAAGCTGTTGAAAGTGACGATTAGAACAATCTAAATGATAGTTGAACATGTGTATTACATGTTTTAAAGACTCAAATATTTCTATAATTTAACTTTACTGACTGGTTTAATGTGATTTATTACTAGATATGCAATATTACACACTCGATACTGTTCATTCTAATATTTATGTGTACATGTAACTACAACTACATACTGCTCATCTTAATCGAAACGATTGCTGCCTAGATTTTTAGTGACCTGTAACATTTTCATTAATTTAAATATGCTTTGATATCACTTATAGTGACCCCCTGTATGAATGAGAATGTACTATAATTTGCGCCCAATGCTAAAGTATTACAACATTTATGACGTCAACGTTATTGTTTTTGTATATTCGTAAAAAAGTGAGTCAATAGAATCTGAAACTTTAACAACTTCTTTCTTCTCTCTTACCAGTCCAACGGGTTAAAATCCCGTTATGGGCAATATCATTAATAAGGCATTTATGAAGTTCATGTGACCAATGCATTGTATGCAGTTTGTTCTGGTCAATTTAAAGATAAACTCCAACGTTTACATTCACATGAGTACGTGTGTCTACAATGCCGATATCATAAGGTTGTTGACAGATAAGCTTTGGTGCTTTTTAGTTCCTTCATTGTAAATCCCAGTGTAATGGTTGCCTGGAATAGAACAACAACTTTCGTGGCCCGTAATTAACTGTGTTCTATCTAAAATATTTAACAACTTCGTATTACAAATTCATTGTGTGGAAGGTGGAGTTTATCGTCAACAACCAAGACATGCAAGCGTTAGCTTTGACTGGAAGCACTTTCTATACAAATGCAAACAACCATTCAAGAGAAAATAATATTTACGAAGAGTTACCCGATGATCGATGCTTTGCCAACATAACCGTAACTGTGAATCAAGGCGATATCACGAAAGAGGTCACAGACTGTATTGTTAACAGCTCTAATGATGCACTGGACCTCAGCAGAGGTCTGTAAACTGATTTAAAAATAATATTTGCTTTCATTTAATTAAACACATACATTATATATTTACTATGTTATTAAAGACAGTCATACCAATTGTTTACCTATGACAAATAAACTAAATTTACATTAAAATACCCGATAAATCTTCAATATTTACGTATAAGTAACTTGTTAATGTACATTGTATTTTGTTGTTTTAGGTGCAGTTTCCAAAGCACTTTTACAAAAAGGAGGAGACGCTTTGATGAAAGAAATTCTCGATAAAAGTACACGTTTAACTATTTTCTAATGGATAATAATAAGTGTTTTTGTTAAAAGATATGGTTATTAGATTGACGTATGTCGTTGTTTGGGCGTGCGTCAAACATGCATGTATAGGCATGGGAGGAATGTAACAAAATTGACGCATATGAACAGCGTGATGATATAATAAAACTTGCCCCAAATGATTTCCAAAGATTGCCAAGCATCACAAAAACATAAATCTAGAAGAACACGGTCACTGATAATAAATTCTCGTAAACGTCGTTTTTGTGAGATATGCAAGAACTAAGACATGTTTGAACCGTGAATTAAATTAAAATCAAAGTTCCTTGCTGAACACTCCTTTCAGTTGTCCAGTGCATGTCCTGTTTGCCAAAATAACTGTCGGGTAAACTTTCTGCGTGACATTATTTTCAAATACACGGGTACAGTTTTATCGATATGATTGTAGAGAGGAAAAGAGAGTGTGGGTTTATACGAATATCAGTCTACTATAATTGTGGCAGAGAGAGTTAAGCCCACCCTATTTAAAAAAAGGACTTTGATAAAACAATAAATTTTCCCAGAAGAGGGTATAACCTTTGAAGGTTTATCTCAGTTCTTCTGTTTGTAAACACTGTCAAAACTACTTTTTCACAAACTTATCCACGTATTTACACCACTTTTGCACCAAGTCATCTTTAAGTAATGTTACCACGTTTTCCTACAACATCCTTACATCGACTTTAAATTTTGTAGTTCATATTTCCTTTCCGACAGAATCAAAATACCATTGACAACTTCTCACAAACTTTTGTATTCGTATGAACTGAACATGTCCGCTGCGCAAATAACTGTCAAGTTCAATCTAAAAAAGCCTTTGCAGAAACAATTTGAAAAGAATGTTTTACATGAAACGCAAACTGATTTGTATTTGCCTTCGTCAGTATTAATTGCAAAGACATCTCTGAGATTTTTTCAAAGAGGAAGATATTCCAATTTTGTTGTTACAATTCAGTTTTCATACTTCTTGTGAAAATATTTGAAAAATGTTGAATTTGCAAGAATAGCCGGTTTTAATAAACACCAAATAGTAGACATAAATTTTATAAAAATATTGATCAGTTTCAGGAAAACATCACAAACAACAACAAAAATACCCAGAAGGTCGTCGCCTTTATATCAGTACAAATTTTCTTGTTATTATATTGCGTTGTATTCTTAATACTATTTAAATAGTTTAACTAAACACAAAACTATTTTCAGGAAATGATATGAAAAAGAAAGGTTTTGCCTGGACGTCTGCTCCAAATTTGCCATGCAAGCACATCATCCACATAGTGGCACAGGATAAAACAGAGGAATGGAAAACTATGATCGACACTTGTTTAAAAGAAGCTGAAAAAAAGAAATTGAAAAGTATTTCTTTCCCAGCTTTAGGGACAGGTATGCAAGAAATGGAAAATGATATTGTTTCTACTTTTGTGGTTTTATAACCCAAATATGTATAATCGTAGTTTCAGTGAACAGAACGATGAAATCGGTGAATTTGCATTACACTTTATAATAATAATAATGAAATCTGCGCATCAGGAATTGCCACAACCAGAAATAAACTGCCTCCCACACAGTCAAAGAGAAAAGAACAGAACTAATAGTCTGTTCTGTTCTGACAGCCTACTAAGTTGCACATTAGTGTTAGGTTTAGGTCAAAACCCTTTAGGGATTTTTGATAAGATAATGTTCCGGAAATCAGTAATCATTTGCATCAGAAAGGGGAAAAGATAAATCGCAGATTAACATAACTTAATACTTATCAAAAGTATTATTTATAAACAACTTTATATAATACCTTAATTAAGGAGGTATGCTCGTTTAGACCATTTTTTCAAAATATTCAGATATATATGCATGAAAATGTAAAAAAAGTGGGGGTCACCGTGCATTGTTTGTGAGATATTTGAATATTTAACACACCGCCTATATTGAAAAAATGGACACAAATAACAGTATGAAAAATGAGGGTTACATAAAATATTTTTTTAATTTATATATTTAACACAACAAATGAAATAAATGAATATTTATTTTATCACCAAATAGTTTATGTCATATAAATTAATTATTTACACATTTCAAGTGTTGAAAATATTGCAAGTCATCCTCACAAAGAGGTAGACAAAGTTTTCATGCAGTACATTTTAACAATATGTAAAAAAGCATATTGTCCAACAAAACAACTAAATTTTACATTCAAGACTTTTCATATTTTTTAAGTTTTGAGTATGTAAGAGATCATGACTTAGACTAAAAATATAAATGAAGAAATTGTTAGGTCACCGTGCAAAATTTTTCAATACGGCTGTCTAATTGATGAGCATTTCTCTGAAAAAAAGCAACAAAAGCATCAAAATATCATATACATTAAATTTTGCACATTTTAAATGTTTTACTGATAAATGGTATTAGTAAGTTGCTATGTTCACCGCCTTTAATAGAGAAAATTTAGAACATTTTAATGCTCATAAAATTTTATGTAGTGTTAAAAGCTTGAGTTAATGTAGAATTACCCCGCCCCCCCACCCACACTTTTTATCATTTTAATGTGTTTTGATAAACATTTATAGAATGATACATGATAGCCACATTTTACTTTTTTATATACTAATTATCATCATGCCAAAGGATGGAGGATATAGATAATATTTTAGGTCTTTGTACAACCTTTTTGTATGGCTGTTCGTCTGTCTGTCTGTCTGTCCCTGACAGTTTGAAACTTAAGTCAATAACTAAGGTATTTGGAGATTAATTTGAAAAAAAAATCAGCAAAAATGTTTAACATCACAATGCAGATTGAGAAAAACAAACTTGGAAATATTGTCACTCCAAGCTGATGGTCAAAGATCACAAAATTTTTTGAACTTTACCCGCAATCCTTCATTATGTGTTGTTTTTAGTGGAATTCAAAATAACCTGCCAAACTTGTGTAATATCATAAATAAGTCTACAACTAGAGATGCATCCATAGAACACAGAAGGCCCCCAATGTCAGTTTTGAATATGTAAGTGATGATGACTTGGACCAATAATAATAATTACAAAATTGATAGGTCATCATGGAAAAATTTTCAGTTTGGCTGTCTAAATGATGAGCAATTCTTTAAAAAAAATGAACACATATCATACAAATTAAATTATTGCATTTTTAGGGTTTTAATGACAAATATTAATAGAAGTTTGATAAGTAAACTGTCTTTAATGGAGAAAAAGATTTGTTGAAAATTTTATAATCCTATAATTTTATTTAATAATAAGAGCATCAGTTAATGTAGAATTACCCCACCCACTTTTATTGTTTAATGTCATTCAATGTATTGAAATATATAGAATGATAAATTAAAGCCACATTTTACTCATCGATAAACATACTTCTACTTGAAATGTTACCTTTTTTTGTTGTTGTGGAAATGTATGTTTATTTTAGCTATTGGAATTCATTGCATTAACTTATAAACATAAAAGTAATCATATCAATGAGTCTCTTTATTTACAATCAATGCATGGAAAACTTAATTCTAATGAAATAAGTAAGATTTGTACAAAATACTGCATGGTTTTTATTTCACAAACAAGAATTAACATGTTTTGCTGAACAAATAAGAAAATTATTAATGATTAAGAATATTAAAATATCAATAAAGAATTTATTTGAGATGTGTCCTGCTAAAGGATGTAAATAAAGAATATATAATCTTATAAGTTATATCCACTTTGGTTGATCAATCAGTAAAATAAGGGGTATTCAAGATAGTCCTTTCAAAAGTCACCATGATGAGTGATAAAATGAATAATGAGGAATTTCCTTTTTCAACAGACACTTTCAAAAAATGTTTGGGGTTCTGGTGACTGTCACTTTTAAAACTTTTTGGCTTATAGGGCTGGGACGGGTAACTGACCATGCGGTTACCAATAGTGAAATAGAAGAGAATAAATTAAAACCCAAGACACGGATTTGACCATAGTTGATGTCATATGAAGCAGGAAACCACCAGGATTCTATCTTGGGATCATTGACTAACTATAATGCTTTACCAACAGGGAATCTGAAGCTGTCTGATTTATATTTAGGTTCTACTTCAGTAGATTCATTTAATTATCAATACAAACCGACAAATGCTACAGGTTTGAACCTAAACAGCTAAACTACCACATTTGGAGCTGGAGCTTTGCGCAAAGGACAATAATTGCTTGTTTATTTCAAATATGACATAAACTTGCAATCTTTACGACACAAATATTATAAAATGTGATCAGAGATGGTTCTTATAAGTTGGCCTCAGACCCGCAAGTAGCAGAGTGACAGCAAGATATTGAGATCTGCATTTACATTTCCAAATGTCAACACATTTTTTTTACAATCTGCCAAATAAACTAACCCAAAACCTGATTAAAAACTTACCAGTTTCCACAGTTATCAGGTAATGACTGTCCATAATTTACAAAACAAGTCCCTCATTCCTGAATAATGTAATAAGCCAGTGGTAATTAACAAATACTCAGAGCTAATGTAAACTATTTACAACATTGCTCGGTATTTAATTCATTACCACCAAGCCAGTCTGCCTCAAAGTATTGGTTTTTCAAAGGTCAGTGTGATTAAAGAAGTTTATTATGAATCTAAATAGTTTTACGACCTACTGTAACCATGGTTACACTACCAAAAAATGGAACGATCCACCCCCCTTAAAAACAAAAAGGAAAAATTTTAATTTGCTTATATGCAAGCATTGTGTTTGAGCCGACGTTTTATTCCGGACTTCAGGAATAATTAAAATAATGGCTAAATGGTTTAGTAAAGGGACCCAAAACATCACATCTGAATTTTATGTTAAAAAGAGAATAAACAAATTAAAAAGGATGTTGCAAACTGGTTCCTTCGAGTCTCAAATAAAGCAATTATCTGCGAAAACTAAATTACAGCATTTAGTGTATTTCAGCTATGAGTATCAAGCCCGATGAAATTGCTGGGGCAATGCGTGATTCTTTGGCTGAATTCGACCAGACGCTTCCAAAATATTTAGCCGAAGTGAGAATTGTAATCTTTCAAGCGGAGATGGTTCAGGTTTTCAAAGACGTAATGAAAACTAAAGCTAAGGGAACAGATGGCATATTGAGTAAAATCGTAGGAGGTGTGACTGGTAAGAACATGTATTAAGTTTTTTTTTCAATCTAGGTTTAGATTAAAGAGAAGTTAATAATCTTGTTACAAATCAAGTTTACTTAATCAGTGCTAGGGCTTAATCTGCAAGTTCGGAACACATGTAAAGAATTCAATCACGAATAAAAGAGAGTTGTTTAAAAGTCAACAGATTCAGTAAGATCTGTTCTTGATAACTGTGTAGTAACAACACGAAATTTATACATTTTATCCATCAATATGTTGAACAAAAACACTGCAGGAAATAGTTCTTTTTGTATTCGTTTTTTTAATCATACAACATTAAATACGAGTATTACGGGCAGGAGAATATGACGCGGTACACATATTCTAATCATGACAATCCATGGTCAGACTATTTATGGCCTTACTGTTTCGCCAAAGTATGCTAATCAGTGTTGCTTCTTGTGCTCCGGATTTAAGGTCAAATATTTGCAGTTGAAATATAATGTATATTTATAGATTGGTGGACCGGTGGAAAAAGTAAAACATCTGGGATCAAACCAAAGACTAATAAATCAGCACACCCAGACAAAGTGACATTTATAATAACTTCAATGAACAACAATGTGATTCAACAGGCAATCCAAAGACTTGAAGCAGTTTTGCAAAATGAAATTATCACGAAAAACTTTACAGACAGTGTAATACAGCGGTTGGATTCAAATTTTGTAAGCTTTTCCATACAGTTAAACACACAAAATATTTTATTGTTAGTTGTTTTCAAATCGTCCACATATAAGCGTTCAAAAAACGAATGGTTAACATAAAGGTGTTAGATGAATTGTTGTGTACATAAAACCTAAAAAATGTGGTCTTTAATTTAGGTTTACCGATGTTTAATCATTCTTTTTAATTTCTGATTTTTTAAGTTGCTAGAAATAAAAGGGATCGCCGAGGACTGTAAGGTACAGCTGAAATTAGACGCAAAATCAGGAAAGGTAGAAATTGCCGGGATGACTCAAAATGTGATAAATGCAACTGACAAAATACACAAGTAAATATTTAATATTATCTGCAAAAAACAATTGCCGCTGTAATCTCAAATCTTAGTTCGTTAACATAGTTCGGATTATTTTTTGTAAAATTTGAAATTTGGCACGTTTTTATCTGGTTTTTGAATGTTCCAACTTTACAACAATGTTGATATCAGTTACGTCCTTTAAAGTCGCTGAGCACTATACTTATGAACTGAGTTAATAATACTTCTAAAACTCTCAAAATTTGATTAATATTTTTATGATGGATGGTTTCAGTATTCCAGCCTACATAAATTTAAATATCGTTAAATAACCACATGGAGATATTTCATGCTTTTTAAATTTTGCCTTTGACGTTGTTTGTCCCTGTCAAATTTCTATTCTTTTTAGTTCTGCACATTGTTATTTTGTTAAGGGCACGTAAGAGCATAACTGCAGAATAGACTTCAGAATAATCGATTTTATAGATTGAACTCATTCCAAATTGTTTCATATCCAGTATTCTACGAGATGCATCATCACACGAAAAGCATGTGGAGACAGCGGAAATCATGAGTAGCCTTGTGCAGTGGTTTTACATCGAAATTGATGAAGAAGGACAAAAGTTGAAAGAATACGACAAGAAATTAAACTATCAAATCGAAAGTGCATTCAAATCACAAGCTTAGACATATACATTCAAGTAAGATATTAAGTTAAGCATGAATAAGGTATGCTAGCTCTAATTTGAAGTCTGTATATAATTTGTAGATAGTCACAATAACGAAGCGTGTGCCTATCTTCTTAAAGTTAATGGTAATATGCATAATACGGCAATAATGAGGGTGAAAAGCGGAGGAATTTTACATAAACAACGCCGGTTTATTGTAATGATTAGTATTTTAATGATGTGCATTGATGTCAGTATACGCTTATTCATCATTATAATTTAAACATTTGATAAATGCGTATTTTAAAAATAGTTCTTTGTTTTAGTATCAGATTGATGATCATAAAATATAAGATGCACTGTGATTTCCAACATTCACTCACTTGAATTTCCTGTTATATTTTGAAATACCAGCAACTAATGGTGATAAATAATTAAAATTTTTGTCATAAGTTAACACAATATTTACTTGTTATGAATTTTAAGGTCTGTGGAAGGCGAATCGTATGTGGTTGATTTCAAGAACATGAGAGAATACTTAGAGACAGATCCGGGGGGTTCTGTAAATCTGATCCGAAGAGATAAGACAAATGGTAACTTCTTCTCATGCAGTATTTGTCTTTTTGTTGGGAAAAATTAAAATATAAAATTATATTAATTCGCTAAAATATAGTTAAGTTTGTAGCATATAATTGGATATATTTTAAGTTATAATAAAGATAATGGAATAAAAATAAAGTTATTAAATACTACAATAATAAGATATTTCGTACTGTTTTGTAGAGGGAACATTTGACACTCCAGCCATATGGGGTGATTTCAAGGGAAATCTAAGAGTAGTTAACTTGGCGGCTGATGACAAGGACTACCAAGATATTGGACAGAAATTTCAAGCGACTGCGGGGCCACCAAGACAGATAAAATATGTAAATTTTAACTGTCGCTATATCTGATATGAATAGTAATTACTAAACAATTATATTGCTGCTATGAAATGCAAGTGTGGTACCCTGTTTATTTTAAATTATAAATGTTATTAAATATAGAGTTGAAATCTATTTACATTAAAACACAGAAACTAAGCATAACACAACATTAACTGAAATGCCCTTCATGAGTTATGTCATACTTACAACAATATGTAATGTCATTTCGTTTAACAAATGTATATAATGTGCGCTATTTGAAAAAAATGTGTTAGACCTTGAAATTCCTGGTTGCGTAAGTAGATAACAATATACATTGTAAACAAAAATCTGACCTTTCTCTACACAATCGAATGTTCATTACAATGTTTATCATTTTTTTCAGATCCAAAGAATACAAAACAGAACACTATGGCAACAATACCACGCAAAGAAAAAGCAGCTTGAAGATCAAAACCCTGCAGGCACGAAAAACGAGAATTTCCTATGGCACGGTACAGCTGAAGAAGCGGTTGATAGCATCAATGCGCATGGGTTCAACCGGAGCTACTGTGGTAAAAATGGTATGATATATTATTTAATACATTAACATATAACATTATTTATTATATTATTATTTAATCTTTTAAGTACAAAAGCGAGAGAAGAACACAAATGTGGAACCAAGAAGTGGGTCTATAAAAACCGTATTTTACATGAGTTATCATGATTAAATCTTTCAAATTGATATTTTATTAATAATTTGGTTTTTGACTATTATGTTTGAAACATAACAATGTTTTTTGTAATGCGTATAAATGGAATAACGCATTTTCTAATTTCATAGTTACCAGAGTTTTCAGTTTGCTGAAGTTAAAAATAATAACACAAATAATTAAACTTATGATTTGAACTTTTGTTTTGATAGCAACTGCTTTGGGAAATGGAGTTTATTTCGCAGTCCATTCAGCATATTCTTGTCAAGACACATACTCTCGACCTGATTCCCAGGGTGTGAAGCGGATGTATTACTGTAGAGTACTAACAGGAGAGTGTGCACAAGGGAAGAGTGGGATGCGAGTACCTCCTCCCAAACCAGCAGGTGGAGCAACAGCACTCTATGACTCGGTTGTTGACAACACAGCAGGACCAGGAATATATGTGATCTTCAACGATACGCAGGCATACCCTGAGTATCTGATAACATTCACCAACTGATTCTATATCAAACTCAGACGATGTATTATGAAGACTCTATATACTCTATATCTAACTCTGATGATGATGTGGTTGGTAGATTGTTAATATGATCTAAAACTATGCGTCGTATTTGAATGGACATACATATGTCATATGTTATATGTTATATTTATAACAACATGCTCTTTTTTCCTCTCCTTTTTCGCTGCGTGGGGAGGCTGTGTTTTGTGAGTGTGGCGATTCCTGATATGCATATTTCACTTTTTTCAATCATTTGGAGGCTATCAATGATAAATCTGATCAATTTTTTATTGTCAAATTGTTGAGCAGCTTTAGATATTTAGAGCTAATTCTACCCAGTGAGCTACAACACATAATTTTTGTTCTTAACTTTAAGCCAAGAATAAAGATGTAATATTTTTCAGTTGAAGAATAGAGGTTGAAGGAAGATTATTGGCAACGTAAACGTTAAAGCTTTCCTCGACTCTCCAGTCCGTAATATTTTTTTTCAACATTTACAGTACTTTTAATATATGAAAATATAAATCTGTCCTTAAACAAAAGTGTTGTTACAAATGTATCAGTTACGTCTTATGAAGGTTTTTCAGCATGATGCTTATGTACTATTTTATAGTAATTTTAAAATTACCTTCATTTGAAAATTCCGCCAGTTAAAGATGGGTGGTTTCAATATCCCGGCCAATAGATTTGGATATTGTGCTATCACCCAAAGGATATACTTCTTGCTTTTTAATTTTTGTCTTCGGCGTTGTCTGTGATAATATTATACAGGATTTATATTCTCAGATCCCATGTCAAAATCTATTCTGTTTAGTTCCACCAATTGATTTTTTCGTTTAAAACTAACCTATTATTTTATCTGGGGACCATAGGCCGCTGAACATGGAATGGTATTAATCTGAAAATACCGCATTCAATTTGAAGGTTCCATGTTCACCGCCATATGCATGAGATGGGTCGAAACGGTACTGTTTATTGGTGTACGTTTGGTGATTTTTATATGTGTTTGTGTATGGTCTAACTATATTTTAAATGTTTACTTAGTCAATAGTGCTTTCAAATTTGCTTAAGATTAATATTTCACTTATATGAAAACATGACCCTCGTACAAAATTACTTGCTAACTTTATTCCTTCTGTATACAATACTGAAAGTCTTAATTAACCGGGGTAAACTGAACAAATCTTATTATTAATATACTTATCGGAGAAAAAATTGCTGGTCTTGTTAAAATATGTTTAAAGTTTGATTTTTTGAAAATGTTGGAATATTTGTTATAAAAATTGTCAAATTTTAAATTAATTTAAGAAAAAAGAACACAGTTTATATTTGTAACCAGTGTACGTGGTTTTCTTCGTTGCCGTTGTATGTCCGTTTTTAAGAAATTATGTTTAAATGACCTTATTTCAAACGGGCTGTAACAAGTGTGTTTTAAAATGACATTTGGAAAAGTACATTGTCCAATCAGTTGCGACCAGATGTCATAATTTAACACAAATTTTTGTTTACTTAAGTCATTCTTTGTATTTCTTATTTAAATCGTGTAACGTTTAATAAGTTAATTCTGAATATGCATGCATTCCTTAAGATTAACTATTATATTGATTGTTGAAAACTAAAATATGGATACTTTCTTTTGAAAAGAATTTAGTGACACATTTGACTTTACACAACATACATCGCTGTTTTACAAAATAAGCATTACTTTCAGCTCACAATAATATATGAGTTGTTAGGATCTCGAAGCATGCAGTGTTTTTCTATCGCGTTATTCAGTTTGCAGCCAATGAATATCAAACTAATTTTATGCCCATGACAATTATATTTCAGCACTGTGCAAATCTTATTTTATTGCCGTAACTCAATTTTAACTGTTTGGATATGCAAAGTTAAATAATTATGGCTAACTAGCATTATGGTAGTGATTTTTCTCAATGTTGTGTACCTTTCTATGTGGTATATACTAATGTACAGTATCTAATAATATAATAAGTGTGGGATGCAAAAGAAGCTATACCGTAATATGACGAAAATATTCAGTCTGTTTACAAAGCTTTGTAGTTTAAATATCGAAATACATAGTCAAACTTTGTGACGCTTTTTGCATTAGTCTGCAAGATACAAAGTAAATTGGTAATTTATTATTTGTGTATGCAAAAAATTGATGTAAACATTGTTGATGATTTATTGTGAAATTAACACGGATATCGTTGAACCGACAAATTTCAATATAAAAGATTTTGAACTTTTGTGAATCAATTAAACATTTGAATAATTTTAGAGTAGATGAATCTAATGTATTATTTGATTTTCCAAACAGTATAACATGTTTTAATTTTATTTTTAGTCGCATACGAAGCATGGTGATTGAATCTTAGAGAGGCACGCCACGGGAAAAGGTACCTTCGGACAGTTGACGTCATTCCTTGAAACGACGTCATAAAGTTGAGCAGCTGACAATTATTATTATGCTATTCGCGGTAAAAATACCATTTATTGGCAAAATGTGTAACAAAATCACTGTTTTGTTATGAGAAAATAATAGAAATTTGAAAGTTCTTTCTAAATATAGTAACAACAAAAATGACACAAAAAATGACCGAAGGTATCTTGTCCCGTGGCGTGCCTCCTATATACATTTATACTTAAATTCTACGTAAAAAGTAAAAGCGAACTTATTTTGCAGATTAGTCTAGTGCTATGTTATATTGTTAACTGAATAATAAACATGTCAAGCAGAATTTAATTAACATAATTATAATCCTTAATGTTTCCAGATCTTCTCGCAATTTGACATTGTACCTTTCATCTACGTAAAAATATGCTACAGGCAACTCAACTAGCTCATCTTCATTTCCAATTATGAAAACATTTCCACTGTTTTGTCTGTTACATTGGCAAAAAGTAATCAACACATCTGAATATCATCCGAATTCAGCTAGAAATAGCCGCCCTTTTCTTTTTGAAGTGTCCTGTTTGTATAAAAACTAAAACAAAAATCAGGTTAAGCAAAGCCACATAGAAATTAGCAGACCTTTTTCTACGTGGACCAGCAGGATAGCCAATAATAAAACAGAGTTTAAAGCCAATATCAAAGATAACCGGCAGATTGACATAACCGAAGACATAAGGGTAAACATGTGTATTTGTACGTAAATAGTATTTGTACATAAAAAAGGAAAATGAAACGCCGGAAAGTTGTTTCATTGGTGTTTTTGCATATATTTTTGTAGCACAATATATCAGCGCTGCAGGTAAGCGGTAAGACTAAATCTGAATATTTGCTAGATATAGAGGATACAACATGAGTGATCATTTTAATACTGTAGTTTTTTAACGAGTCATCTAATATATTCTACAACACAACGGCCTTAGGTTTTATTCCACTGGCGCAAATATGCATGCACAAAATACTGCAAAAATCAACCGATATGGCACAAGGTGATTCCGCAGTAATAGCGTTCTAAACAACTCAATAACTAACTACTGTTAAATGATTAATATTCGTGCGTACTAATTTTCGGGGTTTTCTTGGGCAGAATAACCCACGAAATCAAAACGCCCTAAATACTCTTTTACCTGAACATGATCTTAAAATCTGAAAAACCACAAAATTATGAAAGAAGACGTTCAACAGAAAAACCCAAATGGTTTAGCCCGCGAATATTATTGCATTCGCAATATTTGTATTGAATGATTCAAGCGAAAACTAAATAAAATAAGTACAGTCGGGGAACTTTCCTGTTCGGGAAAGTTGGGGATTTCCCTTTTCACATTCCCGATAAGGAAATATTGTATGAAAAATTTTCCGTTCAGGAAAGAAAACGCACAGTTTTATATACATTTGGGTATTAGCTGCGGGCATCACAGAATACGTTGGAGCTACATATTAATTGCTTGTATCCGTTCTTAAAACAATTATCTAAAATTCTACCAATATTTGTTCTGTAAAGTTACGTTTTGGTCTTTGAAATTGACGTGCAACTGGGATGATGTTTTTTCCATGATCTGTTTTGGTTGTTATGTTTAGTTATTTTGGATAATGAGAAATGTGTTTTCTTTTTTTTCGAAAACGGGGATTTGTGTTCTGAGTGATTGTAGTTTCATCTTGTGATACAGATCGCCCATTTATAAGCTGAAATTTACCAAACTTGGCACTAGAGCTCTGTTAACCCTATATAGCTCTACTGACATATTGGCCAGAAAAGGATCCCTAAACAGGTGTCTGTGTTTCTAATCTGTAAGTATTTTATATTATTGTCATATACAAGCAGTTTTGAATGTACATTTTTAACTTAAAAATGATATGGCCCCTACTAGGGAGCGAGCCATTACTGTGACAGCGCTAACCACGCTACCTATTGAGTCAACCGGGACAATCCCCAACAGTTGATCGAATAACCCCGAAAAACGTAATGATCACTGCATAAAACCATTGTTTCATCTTAAGTATCTTTTATAAAGACATATAATTTTGTAATGTAAACAGTATAATTATTTACTCACTGTTTTACTAGTGTACTCGAAATATTCGAGTACTTAGATATGACAAAAATGAAGAAGACAACTTTAAATTGTGAAAGCTTTTGAAACATTTTTATTTTCGCGAAACAAACACCATAACTTTTAATTCCATCTTCAAGTGTTTGACAAATATACTAGAGGAAGCAAATTTATTTGAGCACCTTAAACATTTTTGTACATAGGCCATGAACTTTTTGATTTGGCTTGCACCTTTTTCTCCAATTCTTAGTCACCAATGCATGAATTGCATTGTGGCTCATTGTTTAGTGTGTTGAGATTTTTTCTGAACATATCTTTATTTTGTTGGGATTTGAGAGATTCGAAATAGAAAGGTTACGCTATTTTTAATTCGAGATAAGAAACGAGTTTCCGCATCACTTTATGTACTATGTAAATATTAGTCTAAGAGTAAAAAAGAAGGTTAGAACAACCACATAAACTGTATATGATAAGAAAGGTTCCTGTTGGCCAAAATTAAACGTTGACAAGTAGGAAAAACGCAAAGCACATGAATATTCATTTTCTTTTGAAAGTCATAAAAATAGAATCAAATAGACCTTTTTGTATCTATAGGAAGCATAATTTGGCAAGATGTTGAAAAATGGACGAAGTTTTAATATCACATTGAAAATAGAAAAAAAAACTTCTTACAGATTGGAATAGTTATTTGTAGGTTTAACTTAAATTCGTAGCCTAAAATCGTAATTTTGGTTACAATTTAAAGCAATTTTCAGCTTGTTAAAGTCTTATTCAAAAGGCTGTCGGTAAATTATAGTTGGAGTAGCAGGGGATAAAACTAGCTACTAATAACACAACAGCCCCTTTATTTTACGTGGATTTTTAACCCATATACCAAATTTGTTCTCGTGGAGATCTACATATACAGCTTAGTGTAATGATTCCTATTTTATGGACGTGTAAGCAAACTATAGAGATGTTATACATTTTTATACAGAACATGCGTACTAATAATGGTAAATCGGTTTATCACAACTATATGTCTATTAACAGGTATTTACAATATTGCATGCTCTGAATAGGATTTCAAATGAAAGAAACACTAAAATTGTATTACACTAGAATGTTGTTGTAGTAAAATTTCATTTGTAGTTGCGATTTTGAAGTGCAAATCTGTACAGTTTACTTTGTAAACAATAACATAAAATATAACGTTTATCTTTGAGAAATTGTGTTATAGATTATGAATTTTATCTATAAGTAGTTCACTTATCAAGCAGGAACGAACTGGTTCAATAAACTCAAATACAGTCATGTTTTAATTACCTGGTCGCGTTTAATTGAAAAATGTCGACGAGTCGGATTGATATAACGTCCGATGAACTTATAAACATCAAATGTGGTCCATGTGCGGAAGAAAACCGAACTAGACAAGCAGACAAGTATTGTCTTGAGTGCAAGGATTACTACTGTCTGCCATGTACGGGTATGCACAAAAGGTTTCCAGCATTAAAGGGCCACAAACTTCTGGAAAAGGCCGACTTTGGATCGCTGGCATCTGATGGATCTTTACTAAGTTTCTCAACCCAACGATGTTCGCTGCATCCAAGCAAGGTTGTGGATATGTTCTCTAAGGAACACGACGAGGTGGCCTGTGCTTCTTGTTTTTCTCTTAACCACAGGTAAGATATGACTTATTCTCAGACAGTTATTAATTCAGTTATATTACATTTCATTTCTGAATCCTTGCATTTTCAAACAACATCAACAACTTAAACCAATTCATAAAACAATTGATAAAACAATTCAATTGATAAAACAATTCGTTGATGTAGAGACAAGTTTAACAATAAAAAAAGATCAATTGATTGTATTACATGTACTTCAAATGCGTTCATGTTATTTGGTCTGACAAGTCCTTTCGGCTAAAGATAAATGAAAGGATTCTGTGTTAAACTGACAATACTTAAAAACATAACCATGCAGGCTTTACCTGGTTTAAGTATTGTACATTTATACAGCTGTTTTTTTCGACGTTAGCTGTATAAGCTCACTATCGACCTAGTTTTTCAACCAATGAAATGTTGTAAATAAAACTTATTATGCAGCGGGAAAATCAAACAGATTATTTCGATTGGGTGTTGGTGGGTGTTGTTTACGATTACCGTAATGCTTTGTATATTGTGCTTAAGAATTTACCTGGAACTTACATGTTCGGGCATTTTCGTTTTTTCAAGCGATAATTGTAACGGAGAAAAATATATTTACAGTATTAGTAAGAAGTTAAGTCAACTGATGGCCTTAACACGATTTTTTATGGAATATTCATATTCTGGTTAGCACTTGCGGACTATACACGGAAAAAAACGACAAAGAAGTGCAGATATTTCTAGTTCTTACTGGTTCCATTCTAGTTCCTTTGCTACTGACTGTAAATATCAGGAGAGACAACACTTCTTTGGTGAAGTTGTTATCACACTCGCCTACCAAGCGGAGACCCCGGGTTCAATACTCGGGAGGACACCTTTTTAAAGTTAATTTACGTAAAAGTTGGTAGATTTCGCTCTTGTAACTCTTGTTTTATTTATATTTATTATATTTAAAGGACATTTATTTATCTTCAGTTCTAACTCCACACAGAGGTATGTTTTGAAACTGAGTACATGTAAATAAAGACTTAATGTAAGACATTGCTTTTATAATCGACGTATTATTACCAGACGAAATAGTTGCAATAGCTTTAACATTTTTAAACAGACACATTCAATGAATTAATGGAGTTTTCATGACTCGGTCGCTTGATCACTAGGCCATAAGAAGGCAGGGATGGTTCGTCAACAGCTTTAACAAAAAATAACATTACTAAACTCTGTCTGCTTGTTCTATATTTCTTTCTTCCATGTATATAAAAATCTTTTCCATCAACGCCGTTTATCTTTTTAAAGATATTTCTTGTTTGAGAATATTCCCGAAATTGCCAAAGATATGGCCAATAAAATCACTAATATCCGATGGGCTAATATACAATGAATATGCTTTATACCACCCATTTCGCCAGCAGTTTTTGTTATTAAGAATTATCTGTCTCAACGTTCGTTATACAATGGAAGAAATTAATTCTTTCATACATTTCAGAACCTGCAAAACCATCTTTTCTATCCCAGAAAATGTTGACAACCTATACAAAGGTACCGAAATGACCAAAATAAAACAGAAAATAAACAGGACAAAGAAAGCGGTAGAGGATATCAAAAAAGCCAAAGAACAAAATTTTAAAGAACTCAAACAAGCATACGAAAAGGAGGTAAAGACTATCAACGCATTCAGAAAAGAGCTACAAACACTGCTAGACAACGCAGAACAAAAAAACAATCAAAGAACTAAAGCAAAACTTTGACAGGGTGGAGTCGTGCCTAACAAGTGAAATAAAAGAAATTAATAACCTAATAGACGCCATGAATCATGTATCAGCACAGTTTAAGAAAGCAGAAGGTAACAAGTCCCAAGAATTCGTCAGCATGAAGATATCAGAGAAGGTGACAGCCAAGGCAGAGAATGTGGAGAAACTAAAACCCGGGAAGACAGAGGAAACTGTCAGCTTCACGGTTGATCAGAAAATAAAAGCATTCTTGCAAGAAATCCAAGCACTTGGCAAATTTTCTAATTATAAGCAAAGTATAACAGATAGCAAAGATCGGCTCTACAAGGTAAAACATCAAGGAGAAATAAACGTTAAGCTTGTCAATGACAGTTCAGATTGCTTAGTATATGGCTCTTGCCTTTCAGAGGACGGGGCTCTGCTTTTGACCGATAACACTAATAAAAGGCTTAAAAGAATTGATATATCTACAGAGACGGTAACAGATTTCATTGACATACAAGCAGGACCGTATGCTGTATGCCTGGTCAGTAAGAGTGAAGCTGTGGTAACACTGGGCAATTACTCTGTCCAGTTTGTATCTCAGGGGAACAAGCTTAGTGATGCACGTGTACTCAAGATGGATATCTTTGCTATGGACTTGCTAATAAGAATGGCAAGTTGTTTATATCCGATGTTGGAGAGAATGTTTTCATCCATGATATGAATGGCCAGGAGCTGCAGAGGGTATCGACCAATGCTTCCGGTAATGCTATATTCCAGAGGTCTAAACATTTAGCAGTTAGCTCAAGTGGAGACAGAGTGTTCGTGGCTGATAAAAACAAGGGCGTGGTTATCCTAGACATTCTCTGTAATCATATGAACACCCTGACTTATCCTACACTGTCAGGGATCTGGGGATTGTTTACAGATGGTAAACATCTGTTTGCCTCTGGTGTGTCTTCAAGTAATATTGTCCAGATAGGACAGGACTACAGTGTAGGCGAGCTTGTAAAGATCAACAATGCAATTTCAGTGAGCTTTGATCCACACAAGACCAGACTAATTGTTACGCATGGCACAAACACTATTACAGTGCTAGACTTGGAATGAAGTTGGCACAAGGGGCAGCAGTATCTCTTTAGGTTGTATACTAACCTTTCTTTCTCTTCAGACACCCCCCTTCATTTCGTTTATTGTTTGTAAAGTTTATCACCTTTTACATTTGAAAATACCATATCATGTTATGATTTCATGCCATGTCGTGCCGTGTCTCGTCGTGTCCTGCCCTGTCCCGTCATCTCGTGTAATATCGTATCGTGTCGCATCATATCATATTATATATCTTATCACAGATAGTGATCCAGCAACGCATAACCGACACTGGATCAGGCGACGATTTGCATAAAGGATATAAGTAAAAATGTTGATTTTTCAGACACTTATATTTGCTCACACTATTAATGCATAGTAAATTGTTCTGCCATATTATCGTAATCTTGATGTATATTCTACTTATAAATTAGGTTTTCCACAATGTGTGCTCAAGTACTTCAGGAGACCAGCCTCAAATCTCTGAGAGTTGATTGGTTGAAATTGAGTTCAGTCTCTAAACCGACCAAACACATAACAAAGAACTTTTCAGTATGTTTAAAGAATGTAAAATCTTTTATATCAATGATATACAAAGAAACTAAGCAGACATGTTCTGTTGTATAATTTTAATTCGCCCGACTAAATTTCGTGAACAATCAACATGGTATCATTATGGGACGAGTTTTTGCGCAAAAGATATAATATCGCGGGCACAATTAATTTTGCGCTATTGTATATTTCTATTTAAACATATTATTGAATGTTGCAATTTCTCTGGGATTTAATTTTGCACATTTACCATAGGACCAAATAGTTCATTAATAAATTTAATTGGTACCAATCCGCGCAAATATTCAAGCGCAAAATACGCGCAATTTTTTATTGCGGTTGATTTAACTAATAATGTTCATAAATATTCAAGTATTTGCATTGAATGATTCGTGTGGTTAAGAATAATTTATCCACAATATCAACTAAAAACAGCCTTTAAATCAAAGCCACTCACGAGATTGTTGGTACTGAAAAAAAGTGACGAGGATGTTTTCGACGTTAGCTATCTAAGCTCACTTTTGACATAGTTTTTCGACCAACGAAATGTTGTAAATAAAACTTATTATGCTGCGGTAAAATCAAATAGATTAATTCGATCCGTTGTTAGTTGTTAGTTGTTTATGATTACCGTAACGATTTTTATACAGTGCGTAAGTATTTACCTGCCACTTACATGTTCTCCTTTGGTGAAGTGGTTACCTCACTTGATTCACAAGCGGAGCCCCGGGTTCAATACTAGGGAGGGACACTTTCAAGTTCATTTTGTAAAAGTTGGTAGATTTCGCTCTTGTAACAAGTTGTTATTATTTATATTTCTTCTATTTCAAGGATCTTGAGTTCTAAGAGGTATTTAATCGAAACTGAATAAATGTAGATCAAGACTTAGTGTAAGACATTGCTTCTTTAATCGACGTTTTATCATCGGACGAAATTGTTACAACAGCTTCACCATTTTTTGGACAAACACTTTCAATGAAGTTATGGGGTTCCCATGACTCGGTCGCTTAATCCCTAGGCCATACTATGAAGGCAGGGATGGTTCGTCAACAGCTATTACAAGTAAAATAAATTAGTAAACTGAGTCTGCTTCGCCGCTCTATATTTCTTTTTATATACTACTCAAAATTTGATAGGGATCGCTTTTCCTTTTATCCCGAATTATTGCCCTTACCAAGTTTCAACTGCTGTTCCACTTCAAAAGTTTGACGGCTTATCACAAAGATATTTCTTGTTTCCATTACTTTATGTCTACAATATTGTTTCTGTCAACTTGTATATGTGTACGTGTGTATGGGCCGGGTGCCAGAATTACATTAAAATTTTGAATTTGAATCTGAATTATGCCTTAATCTTACCGTAAAAAGCTACGTTTGCATATTTGCTACTTTTTCGATATATCATAAGAGTGTTCGCTTTGCTATATAATCACATTTTAATTGTAGAAACTTTGAAGCAAGTTTAACTATTGACTCACGAAATTAAGATGTAGCTGATCTTTTTTGTAATAATCTTATCAAAATAGTCAAGTTGCTAAAATGTTGGAAAAAGGCTAATAAAGCTGCTTTCGAATTATTTTGATCCGCGTTCGGTTGTTAATTGATTAAGATATTTAGAGAATTATTATCATTTGTTCGGTCAACATTCGCATTATGAACAATCACTAAGCAGTTATTTTGATTTTGTTATCACTAGCAATATAGAAAGGTGAACATTTGTACTGTACATAACTTGAGAATGACAGCAACAATAATGCTTAGACTATATTGACAATTGTATTTTTGTTTCACGTGTAGTTGTCTATATGTTTACATGCTTTGGATAAAAATATAAAAAGAAAAAAGACAAATGAAAATAAAACATTCAAGACTGATATGTTAAAAATCGATTACTGTCATAGCATATATTTTTGAGTAACAAGTTGTTTCATTGCTGCAGTTTTTGTTGTGGTTCACATGTAATAAAGGTTTTGATACAAATAAAAATATTTTGCTCATTTCTTACCAACAGTTTTTCCTTCTATAGCAGCAAGGAGCCGTTTAAAGACCCCTACCTATGCTCAAATTTCTCTAAAATTATATATTTCCCCATTTTTTTCTGTAAATCAGTTTTTATTCCCTTTTAGACAGAAAACAGACCATTTTGCCCAAACTTACATCGTATGTGGCGGTGCCAACATTGTTCGAATCTAGATAGTAAAATGATCTTCTAACAATTCATTCTTTGAGAAGGGCTATCATTAACGTTGTCAGAACTTGTTGCCTGACCCGTTTTTGGATTGTGAATAAGCTAAGCGGTCGAAAAACAAAACTTATTGAGAGACAAGCTTCAGTGCATGCACTTAACATAATACTGAAGATAAAAAAGAATGATTTTATCTGAACCAGAAATCAAAATCATACAACTAAATCTGGAGTCCAGTCTGAAATCTCAAACATCTAATTGTCTGAAATGGCGACTGGACGCCATTTCAGCCAATCAGATACCTAAGATTTGAGACTGGTCTACAATATTAGTTTTTTGGTCTTGGGCCCAGTATCTACCATACACGCCTCTCAGCAAGCTAAAGTGGTCCTTTTTATCTCCGCATGTGCTGGTAAAAGCTGGCGAATGGCCGTTGGACAATACTTATGTGTACGTATACAGTCAGGCGATAGTATTATAAAAAGTCCGACATTCACATGTTACAGGAATATTGACGTTTTTAGATCAGATTTAGGCGAGCAAAACAGTTTTCAAGTTAGTAGTCATTATAAAGAGAACGTGCCAATAGTCTCATTTGTAAAGCATTTCCCTGAGAGAGACATGGTATTATTTAATGTTTTCTCATCAAGGGGAAATAACGATTGCAAATTTGAAAAAAAAAACAACAACATAATAATACATTTATCATGAGGCAACTTAAAAAAACAACAACAAATAGCATTGACAAAAATAAAATCCCGATACGACATAAAATCCACAGGACATTATGACACTAAGACCTTATTCATCAATTAAACATGACATTAATACGAATACCTTTTTCATAAATAACATAAAACAGTAAGACAATATTTATAAATAATATAATAAAATATAGTCTAACAAAATATACAAACATGTTCATAATAAACTTTTATATAAAGTGTAATTTTCTTATACACCGGTCTACTCTACTAAATCGGCATTTAGAAAAACAAAGCAAAACAAAATCCTACAACGAGTACGAATATGACATATGGATATGCAGCGGTCTATCACATCTAGCTTGACGTTTAGTGATGACGGTGCTGGTTTCGTTTAAAACTAGTACGAATACGACATATGGCTATGCAGCATTCTACCAAATCTAGCTTGACGGTCAGTAATGACGATGACGACGCCGGTTCTGTGGTATTTCGAACATTAAAAAATAATTTAACTTGACTGTGAATAATGAATCCTTAAATAAAAACTAGAAACTAGAATTGGTTTCCTTGAATAGATCCGGTGGAGACAAAACATTCCACAACACATTCCAAATATGGGGTCTATGACAGAATCTATGTAATCCATCGACCTTCGGCCCAAAACAGCACTCAAGTTCAAGTTCGATTACAATTACACTCGAATTTAAGAGAGTGATACATGATAACCATTACGCTCAAATTCTACTGAGTGACAAGTGATTACAATTAGTGTTGCAGAATCGGACAAATATCATAATCGATTATCAAATCGAAATTCCTAGAAGAAATCGATTTAAATCGGTAAATAATCGAAAACTTTGACACAGGCTTTGAAGGTTAATGCCTGTGTTTTGCTATGCACCTTTAATGTTTAATTATGTTCTATAAACTAGCTACTTTAATTGTAAATAAGACAATTGAGAGAATCAATTCAATTAAACACTACACAGTCATTATGTAAATAACAGAACCTACATTCTTGTACAGCTATAATGTTAACTTGAAAATCTACAGAAGGTCAGTCTGGGTGCTATGTTGTGTGACATAAATGCTTTGCCCTATTTTTGGGGTTAGTTTTCTCAAAAACTTATTATGTAAAAGACTACAAATACACTGTGACCTTAAGCTGCAATTACAAAGGCATTGAAGAGTCTGAGCAAAATAATACAGTGCTTTTTTCTGCGAGAAATCAAGAACAACAATACATAAACTAAGTATTTTAAATTCTGCTGGTAAAATTTCCATGCTAGTTTTGTTTCAAAGTTGAAGCAGAATTCTAATAGAATTCAGTATGAAAGTGCATCAACATGATCTTGGTTGATGACTGAACATGTTCAATTGTTAATGCATTTGTAAATTATGATAGCATCACATACAGATGTAATCCCATTTGGTAGTAAAGTATTTTAAATAATCACTATTCAAGAGACAACCCTTTAACTTGAACCTTTATTTGCTAACAATTTCAGACACAATCATAGTAATGCGATATTGGTTGCAAATCATGAACAATCATTGGCTGGAATCGTTTGCCACTTCCAATGTGATTTCATTGATAAGAACCAGTTTATGAAACAGCTTAGTGTATCATTCACAAACTGGTAGTAGCTTACAAAATTACCCTTAAAATTAACATCTTTCAATTATTTTTTTTTTTCATGTACTAAACATTGAATGAAAGTAGGATGAAAGAAGAATGATTTGCAAAAAATATATCCAGTCAAAAGTGGAACAATTCAAATTTGTTTGAATCAAAATGCAAAAATCTGCACCTATTTGAATCCCTGCAAACCCCAAAACAGGTTGTAAATGGAAAAAATACCTACAAGGTCAACAAAATTTATGACTTGTACAAATAAATGACTACAATATGCCTTATTATGCTGTACTTAACAGACAGTGATAAACATCAATATAAATCGATTATGAGGGAATGACATCGATTATCAAATCGAAAAGGCATTCATAGACGATTAAGCGATTTTAATCGATAATCGTTACATCACTAATTACAATAACATTTTAGTTCGCGTGAGTGAAACTTAATTTCAACTACACTCAAACTCACGTGAATGACACTTGATTACAATTACACTCAAAATCACCAGATTACAATTACACTGAAATTCATGTGGGTGACACGTGATTACAATTACACTCAAATTTACGCTTGATGACAATTAAATTGAGAAATACCATTGGGTCTGCTGTTTATCAGTATCTAATGAGTGTCCCCATTGAAGAGTATGAACTCCGCTTTCAAAGTTGGATTGAGCGACTCAAACGGTGTATTCAGGTGGGTGGGGAGTATTTTGAGGGCCAGAGAAATCGTAATAGACTGTAAAATTTGTATGTTTTCTAAGAAATATTTATAAATGACTTACAACATCATCAACATTAAACATGGTATAACCAATTATGGGTTACATGTAGTAGGAACCCCATTGATACTCTTTTTATAGGAAACATAATATAGGATATAGGAAGAAGATTACGGTCAAGTGTTAAACGTTTTTTTCCCAATCATAAATTCTGATAAAGGCTATATGAGGGTATCAAATGTGCAAAAATCCTTTGCTAATACTTGGTTTCGCTGGTAAAGAAACATATTCGTGTACATTATAGCGAAATAATAGCACATTTAAAAAAAGTTTGCAACAAATTTAGTCAACAAATTTAGTTTACACGGAGCCTACCCTCTTCATCTAAGGGTCTACACTACTTGTCAGCCTCTACGCTGTTCCTCTGGATCTACATTGTTTAAACTGGGATCTACGCTGTTTTTCCCCGAGTCTACACTGGTTGTCGGACTAAACTGTTTGTCCTGAGTCTACACAGGTTGTCGGTCTAAACTGTTTTCCATGAGTCTAAACTGTTTGTCCTGAGTCTACACTGGATGTCAGTCTAAACTGTCTTCTCTGAGTCTATACTGATTGTCGAAAGTCTAAACTGGTTGTCGATCTTAACTGTTTGCCCTGCGTCTACACTGGTTGTGATTTACCGAACAGGATCATGGTGATTTGGATCTAATCCATATCTTATCGTTAATGTCTTTGTGTTGTTGGTTTTTTTTTGTGGAGTGTAATTAGGAATATTCAATTTAAGGAGTCTTTTATCCTTCGATACTTTTTAACAGTTTACACGAGTCTGTTTTTTAAATAAATAAATTGAAAGCAAAACTATCAGATTTTGCGTTTTCTAAAGAAATATTTATTAATGGCTTACAATGTCATTACCATTTAACCTTCTATAACTTGATTACAGTTAAGAAGGCACTGATAGTATACTCTGTTTTTAGGAAAAATCTTATAGAAGATAAATGTCAAACGGGTTGTCTTCCGAACAGAAATTTTCATTAAGGATACATGACGATATCAAGTGTGCAAAACCCTTTGCTGATTGACAAAGCAGTAATCCCCTCGTAATACCAACCCGAAAGCAAGACCATTCTGATAATAAGACCACTACTGCAATGTACCTTTTAGCATGGATTTTACTTGTTTCTACCTCAGAATTAACTCCACCCCATTATTAAGACCACTTTTTAAGTCCAAGAGGTGGTCTTAACAGAGAAGTTTAACTGTAGTAAACATTACTTTTCCGTCACGTGACTGTATCCTTATCGATAACGTGTAGTATTTCTGTTATCAGCAAGGTATATCCAGCTGACGTTGAATAAACTCACCTGATTCACTGATTATATCAGAACACAGAAGTGAAATTATCCGCCCCCAACATGGCGACAAATCGGATTGATATAACGTCCGATGAACTTATAACCATCAAATGTGGTCCGTGTGCGGAAGAAAACCGGACTAGACAAGCAGACAAGTACTGTCTTGAGTGCAAGGATTACTATTGTCTGCCATGTACGGGTATGCACAAAAGGTTCCCGGCATTAAAGGGCCACAAACTTCTGGACAAAGCCGACTTTGGATCGCTGGCACCTGATGGATATTTACCAAGTTTCTCAACCCAACGATGTTCGCTGCATCCAAGCAAGGTTGTGGATATGTTCTGTAAGGAACACGACGAGGTGGCCTGTGCTTCTTGTATTGCTCTAAACCACAGGTAAGATATGATTTATTCTCAGACAGTTATTAATTCAGTTATATTACATTTCATTTCTGAAACCTTGCATTTTCAAACAACATCAACAACTTAAACCAATTCATAAAACAATTGATAAAACAATTCAACTGATAAAACAATTCGTTGATGGAGAGACAAGTTTAACTATAAAAAAAGATCAATTGATTGTATTACATGTACTTCAAATGCGTTCAGGTCATTTGGTCTGACAAGTCCTTTCGGCTAAAGATAAATACTTTATACATCTGCTTTTTCTGCGTTAGCTGTTTAAGCTCACTTTTGACCTAGTTTTTCAACCAATGAAATGTTGTAAATAAAACTTATTATGCAGCGGAAAATCAAATAGATTATTTCGATTGGATGTTAGTGGGTGTTGTTTACGATTAGCGTAATGCTTTGTATATTGTGCTTAAGAATTTACCTGGAACAGAAGAAGGCAGGGATGGTTCGTCAACAGCTATAACAAGTAAAATAACATTACTAACCTATGTCTGCTTGCTCTATATTTCTTTCTTCCATGTATATAAAAATCTTTTCCATCAACAGCAGCAGCAACAAAGACAACAACAACAACAACCACAACAACAAAACTTCGGATTTTATTAAACTTAGAACAAATTCTTTCATATATGTTATTATCGAGTGGCATTTTTGCATTAGAGTGTCCTTTCGATTTGGGTCCGCTTACAGATCATTAAATGGTTAATACGTTGAATATATTATATAAACATACAGTCACAGGTGCAGATTCTCTGCTGATCTCGATCTACATTGGTACCAATTGGGACTGAGAAAACTTGTGATTTTCTTGCCACTATACTCCTATATATTGTATTTATTAAATTACTGTATCACAGTTTCAATGAATGGCGGTACAATACCTTAGCCAGGTAAGGCTTATACAGTTATAATGTTAAGTTTCTGTCAGTTAAATAGGGAAACTTTTCAATTATTAACTGTGGAAAGGACTTGTCCGACCACGTAAACGCATTTGAAATTAGAAAATCATTTATTCTCATTCATTTTTAAACCGTTGAGGCGTGAACATGCAAAATTGTCTAAAACTCTGAAGTCTGAATAAAGCTCTTAAGGGCTTACCACACTCCTCCCAAGCACGTTCATCGATAAAAAGAAAATTATCAAAATCTCAATAAAGGCAAAATGCCGTCCAATGAAACTTTGCACAAAGAAAAAAGCTAAAAATTCCTTAAAATTCTATTTACATAAATTCACAAAAACTAAGCAATACAAGACATAACTTGAAATTAATGATACTGGCAAGAAAATGTTGTGTACTTTGTAAAAAAACAACGTTTAATTACTAAAAGAGAAATCAGTGATTGTCTTTCGTTTACGCACCAGGAAGCGACCAGAAAATTGAAGGTCAAACACACTTTTACTAATATAAATTAAATCACGCCACTAATTTCCCAAGGATTGTTCGCGAATTTTTGTCCCGCGAAATGAAATCAATTTTGCAGATAAATAGTATTTAAATTAATTTGTCCAGTTATTGATAATTTCGATGTGGGCTAACGTTATGTTTTCCCATAAGATTTGACGAAATAAATATTTACGTTTACAATTATCATAAATAGGCTAATAAACAACATAGAGCATTAAGTAAACATGTGACAGGCGCAGACCTTATTTATATAAAACATAAGATTTTTTTAATACATAGCATATGACAGTAAGACCTGATTTACTAGTCAGTTTTCAGTCTTAAACTGAGCAATTCATTTGTAGTTTACAGTAAGTGTGCTTGCAAAATAAGCATAATAAAAAACTGAAAGCAACCATAACCGATTGTGAAATTATAGTGAAAATTTAAATTTATTTCTTTAAAAGAAAATTTGTCGTACGAGAGTTTCATTTGAATAACTTGACACTGTTTGTTTCTTATAGGCAAGTCAATAAACTCCAAATCACAGACATCTAATATTTAACAAACATTCAAGACACCCGACTCCTTAATTATTTCGGAACACTGAAGTAATATTCATCGCCACTGATTTATAAATGCTAGAAATTTGGTCTAATAGTTATAATTAAAATAACTAAAATTGTATTGTAATACCAAAGTTTCAAATTAGTAACATTTCATTTGTAGTTAAGATTTGGCTATATATGTTGTATTGCAGATCGGTTCACATTTTAAACAAAATCTTTCCTTTATCCAATATTCTCTATATAATAATATTAAATATATCCTTTAAACGTTTATCAATAATTCTTTTATCCAGTAGGTTCGGACTGGTTCAATACATTCAAAATTATACAATGTCATTCACGCGTTCAATGTACTATCATGTTTCAATCACCTGACTTAGTTAAATTAAACTCTTTAAAATGGCGACGAGTCGGATTGATATAACGTCTGATGAACTTATAAACATCAAATGTGGTCCTTGTGCGGAAGAAAACCGGACTAGATAAGCAGACAAGTACTGCCTTGAGTGCAAGGATTCTATTGTCCGTCGTGTGCTGGCACAAAAGGTTTCCAGCATTAAAGGAGCACAAACTTCTGTACAAGGCCGACTTTGGATCGCTGGCATCTGATGGATCTTTACCAAGTTTCTCAACCCAACGATGTTCGCTGCATCCAAGCAAGCAAGCAAAGTAAAAAACACGACGAGGTAGCCTGTATTGCACTCAACCACAGGTACATGTAAGATATGCTTCACACTCAGACAATTCTTTATTCAGTTATATAATTTAATGCATTTCATTTCTGAAATTGGCATTTTCAAAAGAAGCAAACCAAAACAATGCGCCGATACAGCGAATAAAGAAAATGAAAAGTTTTAAGAATATTTTTCAAATCAATTTTGCAAGTTTAAGTATTACTGGTTTTACGATCAATTAATGTCCAAATTTTAATGCGTTCAGGTTAATAGCTGGCAATAATCAACAATATAAGATATGCCTTACCGAGTTTAGGTATTGTACCGAAATTTTTTTAAGTATCCAATTTAAACATTTTTTTCGGACTGTGCACTCAAGAATCATATATCTGCACAGTTGTGTTATAAAAATAAATAATATACTACTCAAAATTTGATAAGAAGAACTTATAAGATTTCGTTTATTTCTCACATAAGTTTGAAACGATAAAATATTTGCTGAAAATTCGTTTATTTGACATAAGCTTTGTGCCAGGTATGTCGTTAGAATAATCTAAATGTTTGAAAAAACACTTACCTTGGGTTTACCATTAAGAAGATCTTTAAGAAATAAAAAGTGATCCCAATTTTGAGTAGTATATATTGAAGTGCAGTTGCTGAATAACATTTTTTTCAGACTTTCAATAACAGCATTAAGTCACTTGATAGTGTTGAAGTCAAAACTAAATAATTCTTCTAAATGAAAAAAAAACCTTTCATGCAAGAAAATCACAAGCTAAGTCAGTTGTCAGTCCCATATGATATCAGTGTAGAACCAAATCAGACGAGAATCTGTGATTTGCACACGTGACTGTTGACAAGTATGTTAATAAATTACAGCTCAACAACCTTTTAATGATCTATAAGCAGAACCAAATCGATCTGCAGAAACAACCCTCGATAAGAATTGAAAGGATTTGTTCTAAGATATAAAAATTTTCGAAAACTTCCGGGGTTAAGTTGTTGTTGTCGTTGTTGTTGTTGTTGATGATGGTGATGATGATGATGATGACGACGACGACGATGCATATAATTAATTTTAAGGTCTTATTACAGGATTATATCATCATAAGAAGTTGGCTCGGTATAATCTGCCACTTGATGAAGGAATGATACAGTCAACGGTGTAATAAACATTTTCTGTGTCAGTGGTCAATAAACAAATGAAGAAATTAGTGGAAGTATTTATGTATCTATACATTTCAGGACTTGCAAAACCATCATTTCTATCCCAGAAAATGTTGACAACCTATACAAAAGTACCGAAATGACCAAAATAAAAAAGAAAATAAACAAGACAAAGAAAGCGGTAGAGGATATAAAAAAAGCCAAAGAACAAAATGTTAAAGAACTCAAACAAGCGTACGAAAAGGAGGAAAAGTCTATCAAAGCTTTTAGAAAAGAACTACAAACACTGCTAGACAACGCAGAACAAGAAACAATCAAAGAACTAAAGCAAAACTTTGACAGGGTAGAGTCTTGCCTAACAAGTGAAATAAAAGAAATTAATAACCTAATAGACGCAATGTATCATGTATCCGCACAGTTTAAGAAAGCAGAAGGTAACAAGTCCCAAGAATTCGTTAGCATGAAGATATCAGAGAAGGTGACAGCTAAGGCAGAGGATGTGAAGAAAGTACAACCCGGGAAGACTGAGGAATATGTCATCTTCACGGCTGATCATAAAATAAAAAAATTCTTGGAAGAAATCCAAGCACTAGGCAAATTTTCCAGTTATAAGCAAAGTGTACCTGATAGCAAAGATCGGCTCAACAAAGTAAAATGTCAAAGAAAAATAAATGTGGAGCTTGTCAATGACAGGTAAGAATTTTTTTTTAATTTTTTTTTATTTATATTGAAAACTAGATATTCTCGTTATAGAAGATTTATAGTGTTAGATAAGATATTATTGAATGCGGTGTTTTAGTTAAAACTGTTCAAAGCAGACTCGTTAAAAATATACTCAACAAAAATAAAAAGTATACACTTTACTATCTTAACTTTTGTAAAATTTGAAAATGAAAACTCAAAATTCTGAATGTGAACAAATTTGTATTTCTGTAATGATTGCAAAAAGATAAGGTGTTCTTGAAAATCTGCAGTCACAACTTAGTTATTTTTCCCTTTGTTATAACTAGGATTTCCGGAGAAAAATAAATAATTCTGAAAAGTATTCAAATTTATTTGAATTAAATCGATTTCTCTAAGAGCTTAATAGCACTAATGCTTATACACTGACTTCTTCATCTGAGAGTGATATTGTTACTGCACACACTCTACAAATTACAAAATTTAGAATCAGTGTTAAGCCTAAACAAGACAAAGTACCTACTATGTATTGGTTGCCTAAAATGCACAAAACACCGTACAAAGCAAGATTTATCGCTAACTCTAGTTCTTGTACTGCAACAAAGTTATCCGTGCTCTTAACATCTTGCCTTACAGCTATAAAAGAACATGTAATTAGGTATTGCGAAAAAGTTTTTGAAACTACTGGCAAAAATTTATTTTGGTCTATAAAAAATTCAAATGACGTTTTGAAGAAACTTAAATCAAATAATTTTCAGGCGTTCTGTTTGTCTACATATGATTTTTCTACCTTGTATACTTCTCTCCCTCATAATTTAATAAGAGACAAGCTAACCAGTCTCATTGAAAAAACTTTTGCTAGAGAAAATAAAACATTTATTGCTTGTAATGAACATAGGGCATTCTTTACAGATGGTTCTTATGATAATTATACTTCATGGACCTGTCAAGACCTTATCCAGGCGCTCACATTTTTATTGGATAATATTTATTTGAGATTTGGTACCTCTATTTATAAACAAGTAATAGGCATTCCAATGGGTACTAATTGTGCACCCCTTGTTGCTGATCTGTTTTTATACTGTTATGAAAGAGATTTCATGTTATCTCTTTCTACCGAACATCCAGATGATATTATTACAGCTTTTAACAACACCTCGAGGTACCTTGATGATTTATTAAATATAGATAATAACCATTTTCCATCACTGGTTAATAAGATTTATCCTCAAGAACTACAGCTTAACAAAGCGAACACTTCAGAAAAGCAAGCAAACTTCCTTGATTTAAATCTATCCATCGAAAATGGTTACGTCACTACTCAAATTTATGATAAAAGAGATGATTTTAATTTTAATATAGTAAATTTTCCGTTTCTAGACGGCGATGTTCCTCGTGCAACTTCTTACGGGGTTTATATCTCACAGCTTGTTCGCTTTTCAAGAGCTTGCAACGATGTGAATGATTTCAATGAACGTAATCTTTGCATTACAGAAAAACTTTTAAAACAAGGTTATCGGTATCACAAATTAAGGAAAACCTTTTGCAAGTTTTATCGCCGATATCCAGATCTAATTCATAAATACAGCTGCAGTTTAAAATCACTATTGCAACAAGGAATTTCACAGCCAGTTTTTTATGGAGATTTAATTTATAAACTTAAGAAGATAAAAGGCGATGTTAATTTCTCCCGGTTATTCGTAAAAACCATCTGTAAATTTAAAAAGAAAGGTTACCAACATGATATTTTACAGCGATCTGCAGGCCTGGTGATTAACCCATCTACAGTTGATCATTATGCTTACCTCTTTGGTTGCACGACGGTGGCAGGGGTGTAAGAGTTTATGAAAGTTTATGGGGAAATCTTTTCTTAAAAGAACCTAAAAGCTCGATTTGTTTCTTTTATCCCTGTCATCGTGTTCTTGCTGATTTTACTCCAGGTGCTCTGGTCTCGGAAAGATCATTTAGTACCCGCCCTTTGGCTTTGCAATGCTATTAAATTCTTATGTTTATATGTTTGTATGCTTTTGCATGCAACATTGTTGAGCTGATGGGTGGGTTGGAGTTATTTCACCAAGACAATTTGTACTTGTTTTGTGATACGAGAACCTGTTGGGGCAAGTGTGAGGTTGGTGCACCCTAGAACCTGGTTTAAACCCCCAGTGGCAATTTGTTTTGCCACTGACCGTTCCAAGGCGGTATCCCCAAAGGTTCTCTTGTTTATAAATTGTTTGTGGCGTCCTGTTTGAATTGACATACATATATAAAACATGCGCTCTCTCTATCTTCCTCTCTTCTTTTTCGCTGCGTGGGGAGGCTGTGTTTTTTGAGTGTGGCGATTCCTGATATGCATATGTTGCTTTTTTCTACCTTTTGTGATCAACAGAATCACAAAACATTCATCAATAAAACGATTAGTCCACGTTAAACAACGATATAAATTTTAAACATTTCCAATTACCTCCCTTTAAATTGATAATGTAGTGTTTTGTAATCCATTTTTAATTGTTATTCGGCAGACAGTCGCTCAGGTCATGGTGCGGAAGATTATGTTCATGAACAATTTAACTTAAAAACAACTGAGATTAACTTACTAAACACCATTCAAAATTTTCCTGATTAAATGAAAATATGTTAAGGATAATATAAGCATAAAATTGGATACTTTTTATTTTTTGTTCAGTATATTACTTTATCTTTTAAAGTATTAAACGACGACTAGAGTCTGTACGTTTATAAAAGTTATCGTATGCTTGTTAAATGTTCACAAATGAGCTTACCATATTTTCGTGAGTTTGAGCTTAAATGGTGTTGTTACAATCTTATAACACATATAACCATTAGCCGAGAGATTTAAGGCTTTGTAAAGTATAACCATAATTGTTCATTGTATTACATGTTAAAATTATATTTCAGTTACTTTTTACAGCAATTCTCGTGAAAAAGCATTGCTTTTAAACCTTTAAGCTATCTAGTGTATCCCTATCCATCTTCCGTTACTGCACATGATCTAGTTTAAGGAGACTTTGGCAACCTTACTTGCTTGGATCGATTGAACAAAATAAAAAAAGGAATGGACTGTATCATGTATAATAGTGGGAAACTAAGCATATCTTGTTCACAATTTGAAATTTACAGGGGTTTAAGAGTTTATGAAGGTTTAAGGGCAAATCTTTTCTTAAAAGAACCTAGAAGCTCGATTTGTTTCTTTTATCCCTGTCATCGTGTTCTTGCTGATTTTGCTCCAGGTGCTCTGGTCTCGGTAAGATCATTGAGAACCCACCCTTTCGCTTTGCAATGCAATTAGCTCCTTATGTTTTATATGTTTGTGTGCTTTTGCATGCATCATTGTTGAGCCGATGGGTGGGTTGGAGTTATTTCACCAAGACAACTTGTACTTGTTTTGTGATACGAGAACCTGTTGGGGCAAGTATGAAGTTGGTGCACCCTAGAACTTGGTTTAAACCCCCAGTGGCAATTTCATTTGCCACTGACCGTTCCAAGGCGGTAACCCCTCGGGTTCTCATTTTTGTTTATTGTTAGTGGTGTCTCTTTTGAAACTGATCATTTTATTAACCATGCTCTCTCCCTCTCTTCTTCTTGACTGTGTGGGGAGGCTGTTTTTTCTGAATGTGGCGATTCCTGATATGCATATTTCACCTTTTTACAATCAAGTAACTTTAATATGAAACACAATGTTGCCTATAACTGAAAGATCGTGTTCTATTCACTTCCTACATGGAATATATCATCTGCATGAACAAAGTAATCAGAGACAACAAGAATGATAACTCGTGTTTCATTATTTTTCGAGTTATTCCCCTATCAAATGCAAATTACACATGAACTTTCATGTTGCTTATAACTTTGAAAGTACTTGTGCTATTAACTTAATGATTGGAATATATCATCTACCTGAACAAGAGTAATAACTCCTATTATTACACCTCACGTGATTAGTTTACTATAAAGCGTAATGTGACGTCACAGGGAGATAATCGCTTCTGTCACATATGCGACAGCATCATGTCACCCTCGCGTGGATCTAAAAATAAATATCTTGGAAATCCGATCACAAATTAACGTCTACGCATGCGTAATTGACCAAGGGAGATAAACGCATTTTGATCATTATTTGTAGCCGCTTATTGAACATTATTGATTTTGGACTTCCGGCGCTTGATTTTGTTCCCAAACGAAATTTGGTCATAGTCAAGATCTCTAAAAAAACAAATGTTCGGTGTAATAAAATAAATATCACATCCCATTGGGGGAAACAGTACGAAATGTTAACCCGAGAGAAGTAATGTCAACCGAGGCGTTGGGGAAACAATACGAAATGTTAACCAATGAGAAGGTAATGTCAACCTCGGCTAACGCCTCGGTTGACATTACTTCTCTCGGGTTAACATTTCGTACTGTTTCCCCCAATGGGATGTAATATTAATATATTGACTATGTTTTTAGTTATACACTTTCAAATGAACAAATGAATTAAGCTTAAAACTTAATGTTGCCTCTAACCTTGAAGGAGTTGTCCTGTTGACTTACTACCTTTCAATTGACTTTTATATGGAACTTTGTTGCCTATTACATAGAAAGTCCTTGTCCTATTAACAAAATAATTTGAATATATCATCTGCATGAACAAAGCCATCTGTGACAACAACAATAATAACTCTTGTTTTACTATCTTAAGTTTTACGCCCCTTTTCAATTTTCTTCAATATGGAACTTAATGTTGCCTATAACATCGAAAGTCCTTGTCCTATAAACTGAATAATTGGAATATATCATTAGCATGACCACATCAGCGACAACAAAAATGATAACTCCTGTTTCACTATTTTTTTTATTTATGCTCCTTTCATATGTAATTTTAATATGAAACTTGATGATGCCTATAACTTTAAAACATTGCCTGTTGACGTTTTACATAAGTAAATTTTAATGAGTGAGGTGTAAGTATCATAACAACCAAATTCTAGTATCAGTATATTATTAAGATTCAAATTCATACCTTTAATTATTTCATTTTCTTATTAGAAGGAAGTCTTATGGAGTAATAACTGGCAATATGCCTGAAGGACATATGAGCGACTACGTGTCATCTAAAACTAAACTTCCTGGCTATGAGGAGTACAGCACAATTGTTGTATCATACAGTTTTTGTGATGGAACGCAAACGGTAAGGTTTAAATTAACTAGCTAGCTTTTGTTGCAATCTAACGTGAATATTAAAACAGCTTCACAACTTTTAGTTGCATGTAGTTTAACTAAAGGTTCATTTCGGATCTTAAAACCATTGGAATGGCACAGTTTACCATTATTATATGCTTATTTAGGCCATGTCATACAGTTAATATGTACCTTTACGTTCGTTTAGGATCTAACAACTCTTGGGATCAGGCAGTTGTCAAAAATGTTTAATTCAAAACCGTCAGTTTAACTATAGTTTTTTTTCGGATTGAATAATCATTGGAGTCAAAATGTTTGTTTGTATGTTTCTTTAGTATGCTAAATCCTACAACCTTTTAATCTTTATGTTTATTATCCCATAGTTATCGTACAGTTTACCTATATGCATCTTTCAGATTTCACAATTCTTGTCATTAAAGTGTTATCTTTACATGTATGTCTATTTCAGATCTTTTGGCCGTTTAGACAGTTCAAATATTCTATATGTTGAACATGTCAGTTCGGATCCTATAGTCTTAGGAATCAAACAGTTTACTCAATGTTTTGTTGTTTTTTTTCAACCCTTGGCATCGTCTAGTTTACATGAATATACTTCTATAAAATTCTGTAAAACACAGATTTCTTTAGTTATATTGTGCGTTTGGAGAATTGAAAATATCTCATGTCAGATGAAAAAAAAAGCGCATCCAATATGTTTAGAATTTCTTCTTAACATAATGACTTAAGTGAAAAAACTGATTTAGTATAATGTTTTGGGGTAATAGGATCTGAAAGTACAACAATAATTTTGAACGTGATTAATCTACAAACCAGGTACATAAGATATGCTATCCGACTTGCAAACTTGTTGATATGATATCTTATTTGTATTATTTATTGACAGATAAGTACAAGAAATATACTTGTTTTCTTAAAGGTATTAGATTTCACGACAAATAATCAATAATATTACATATTGCCTAAAGAGATTTTTTCGGCGTTATTCGGCGTTAGCTGTCTAAGCTCACTTTTGACCTAGTTTTTTTACCAATTAAATGTTGTAAATAAAACTTATTATGCAGCGGGAAAATCAAATATATTATTTCCATTGGTTGTTAGTGGTTGTTTTTTACAATTACCTTTACGATTTTCATATTGTGCGTTAGTATTAACCTGGCACTACCATGTTCGGGCATTTTCATTTTTAAACATATCCAACTTTGCTCATTATCGGTTAGCAAAAATCGATAACGAATTTCTCAATAGATTATGAAGGAACAATTCAGTTTTTTCTTTACTACATTTTTATTTCTTAAACAGTCGAAAAAAACCCAAAGTACATATTAAAGATAAATTTCTGTGGATTAAGATGGTTATTTTTATTTTAATTTATCTTAACTATAATTTGGTCGTTTTTGACTTTGAATATAGCCACTCTATTTTCCCTTTTATTTACATAGAAACTGTAGAGAAAGTGAGATTTTTTCGCTTATCCTTACGTATTCTATTGTTAATATCTTTTATCCAAATTATAAGTTTTAAAAAACCCAGGTTACATATTTTGCCAAAAATATTAAGCTTTTGTTTAAACTAATTTCTATTAAATTAAATTTAAAACATTTTGGTCCTTTTTAGCTTTTTCTAACACGAATATCGAATATTTTAAGTGAAATTTTAAGTCTCCGTAAATTTGCGAACATTCCCGATATTTTACGATCATTGACGGAAGATTGTTTAATTCAGCAGTCAAGTGCAGAAAACAATATAGAGCCTTAGTAGTTTGATTTGTAGAAGTTTGAGTATTGTTTTGAAATTTTGTGATATTACTTTGAATTAAGTAGAAATACTAAATTTTGGCGAATCCGTCAATATTTTACAAATTTCATGGGCGGAAACAAATACGTACTAAATTATTCATGGGATTTAGACATAAGTATATTCTTTTCGATAAAGTTGTGAATTAAAATCCAATTAATAAAAATGAACCCAGACGAAAGTCTTAAAAGGTGATAATTGTAACAAATTACAATGATCCCCAGGTAAATCAACAGGTAAGAAATATGTGACATTTTGTATGTCACATTGAGTCACAAAAAATTGTCAATCATAAAAAAATGCATAAAGAAATTAAAATCGTCATTATATAGTCACATCTATACACAAGCCTATCTAAAACAAAAACCACATATATGTATTAAGATAACTTAAATAAATGTTACAAGTTTAATTATTTGTAAAAGTTAAATGCTTTCTATTTACAAATTTAGAAGTTAAAATGTAAATCTTATCCAAAAAAATGTAAATCTTATCCAAAAATTTATATCGTAAAATGCAGTCGCAAAATTGAAATTGTTAAGTTTAGGACATATATTTGAAACATAAGCTCGTAATGATGTACTCAATTGGAATTTAAGTTAGAACAAATAAAAACTATCGTAATCTCTTCAACATGTATCAAGAATACATTGTAAGTTTTTTTCAGTAAAATATTATAATTCAATAAACTGTTATTCTTTAATTATTTTGACAAACAAGAGCGCAACAACTGGAACGAATTTGGGATTTTATTAACTGATCGAAAAAATGGATAATAAATTTTATTGTACCCCTCCCAATAAATGACGCGTTGTAAAAACAAAGTTATGACAGATCAATAATAAATATGTTTAATGGCTTATTTCCTGTACCGTGCATAACAAGGTAAATGGTTTCTGTAAACTATGAACCTAGCGAATGCAGCGATTCAGTGAATTTTAAAGTGTACCGATTTGTTTTTCGGTGTAATACTATATAGAAATCGAGAAAAGGCTACACAATTCTGCCGCTTTTTTATTATGACTGAATGTGTAAATTCTTTAATGTATTAAGTTTACACACCGTTCCACCAGTTTTACACATATAAAAATTGCTTTCCTCATAGAACAGGCAGAAGTTAAATATCGCGGGGCTTAGGATTGTAAAATAAATAAAATAATCGGACGTCTATGTGCCCAAATCCAAATTAAAGAACTCGGCACTAAGTTGCACAGAACTGATAAAAACGAAGACATTGTAGAAAGTATATTAATACGGTCGACTCAAGCCTGTGTGTAACGTTTGTAATATAGTAAAAACGTATATTAGCATTAAATACTCGAAATTTCCCTTAATTATAAATTATTAAATACTAGTTTTGGTATGTATAAAACTCTCAGATATTTTTTATTATCAAGATTATTTATTGCTTATTTATTTATTCGTGTAACCTGCGTGTTTATTTCTCTCAAATCTTTAGCTTTAAAATTTTAGTAATTTTGAAAATATTGCTTTTACTATCTGATTTCATTAATCTATTAAATTTATCAATTGTTGGCCAAAAATTTCTTCCTATATGTTCGTTTCTAATATTCGTGTAATAGGGGAATATTAACAAAAAGTGGTATTCGTTTTCTATCATCTTATAATTACAGCATTTAAAGACTCTGTTTTCCCTTGTTACACCCGTGTACCTTCCAGTTTCAATAATTAAGATACAACTATTATGAAACGAACTGAATGCTTAATGATGAAACAATTTTGTGCTTTTTTCTTGGTTTTCCCCTCCGGCGCAAATGACATATTTTATTGACCCTAGACTTCGTTAATCTCCGATAATCTGACAACTGATAAGAAGGGCAGGTAATTGACATTATTACACCTCACGTGATTAGTTTACTATAAAGCGTAATGTGACGTCAGAGGAAGATAATTTCTACTGTCACATATGCGACAGTATACTGTCACCCTCGCGTGGATCTAAAAATAAATATCTTGGAAATCCGATTACAAATTAACTTCTACGCATGCGTAATTGACCAAGGGAGATAAGCAATTAATTCGGTCATAGTCAAGATCTCTAAAAAAAAACAAATGTTCGGATGTTCGGTGTAATAAAATAAATATCACATCCCATTGGGGGAGACAGTACGAAATGTTAACCCTTGAGAATGTAATGTCAACCTCGGCTAACGCCTCGGTTGACATTACTTCTCTCGGGTTAACATTTCGTACTGTCTCCCCCAATGGGATGTGATATTTATATAATACCACATAGTCAACGCCGTACACTCTCCCTTTATGAGATGATGAGCAAAGTGCCATATGAGCGATAATTCTATCGAAGAAAAACATATTTATGGAATAAATAACCAGTTAAGTCAGTTGTTGGATTAAATACGATTTTATATGGAATATTCATTGGAACCAGGTAAATATTTTCGTACATTACACAGTTTAAGACAGAGAAGTGCAGATATGTCTAGTTCTTTCTGGTTCCTTTCTAGTTCATTTGATACTGATTGTTAATTTCAAGCCCACAAACACAAATGTTCTTCGGTGTAATGGTTAGCGCACTCGCTTCGCAAGCGGAAAGCCCCGGGTTCAATACTCAGGAGGATCCCTTTTTTAAAGTTAATTAACGTAAAAGTTGGTAGATTTCGCTCTTGTAACAAGTTGTTATTATTTATATTTATTATATTTTAAGAACATTTGTTCATCTCGAGTTGAGGTATTTTACTGAAACTGAATAAATGTAAATCAAGACTTAATGTAAGACATTGCTTCCTTAATCGACGTATTAACACCAGACAAAATTGTTGCAACAGCTTCAACATTTTTTCGGTCAGAAACTTTCAATGAAGTTATGGGGTTTCCATGACTCGGTCGCTTAATCCCTAGGCCATACTAAGAAGGCAGGGATGGTTCGTCCACTGCTATAACAAGTAAAATAAAATTACTAAATTGTGTCTGATTCCCCGCTCTATATTTCTTTCTTTCTTATACATAAAAATCTTTTCCATCAACGCCGTTTATCTTTTTTAAAGATATTGCTTGTTCACTGTCGTGATCGAGCACCGGCACGGACTTTTCGGGCACCGGTATTGTCATACAATATGGCGGACTGTTTACATCTGAAAGGTATGTGTATAGATTTTACTTCACTGAATAGATCACAGACCATTTCCTTAGTTGTCAATTCATTGCATCATTTATGAAATCATATATGTAACAAATGCACATGCTTTTGATATTGGAAAAGCTTTGATTGTTTCAAAATTCCAGTCTAATTTGGCGGTTTGACAGAATGCAAATTTGAACCGAGAGATGTGATTTGTTTTGGGCAATACTTTTTATAGAACAACTGATCCGCAAAAGCTTCAACTGTGATGACTTCTTATTGTATTTTTCTTCAAAAGCCATCAGTCCCAATCCTTTAAAATTGTTTAGATACTATAAACTGGCTTACTTTCTGTTTTGACCATACACCGGTATGGTCAGCACGCACCGGTTCAAGAATTCCGTCAAATTGTACAGATTGTTGATAAAAAGGCACCGGTTCGGTCACATTTTACATTTTGTATACGGTTCAGTCTCCATTATTTCTACCTCAAAGATACCTCTGTGCTACAACATTTTAAAAAATAAATGTTTATTTTCTGAAAGACAACAGCAAAATTTAAGAGAGAGGTATTTTAAGGGTTGACTGTTATCGAACATTTTGGTTTATCTCGGATATGTAAGTTATCACTCTACACAAATTATACATTTAATTTCAGAGGATTTCATATGATGACATCTTCTGCAAAGTTCATCAGTGTCAATCCTACGACACCGTGCCCAACGTCATGACTTGCACAACGACGATATCAGAGATCTTTCCATTATATCTACACGAAGTTCGTATTCTTATTCAATATTTCTAAAGTATTAAAATGACGGAAATACTATTTTAATTTCAACGATGTATTTGCATTCGTCCGAATTACCATTTTTAAAATTCATGTTTACATAAAAGTCTTGTTTCTTTATTTTCCAGAGATCACAAACTTCCATACAGAAAACTGATCAAGATGAAAGTGAAAAAGTATTATAGGAAAGATCATCAAACAGGAAGATGAATGTATAGCTCAACTGTGATTAGTAGTACTTATTATACTGCGAAAAAGCTCTCAAAATACTAGAAAAATATTAAATTAATTAAACTTAAGAATTCAAATATGTTTCATTTTTACATCGGCCGTTGCAAGAACTGGAGATTATGGAGGGATCGCCTAGTCCGTCTGTCCGTTCTTCCGTCAAGAAATCGTTACTCCGACCAGCTCTTTTTACCTTTAAAAATAACGCTGGCGGTGTATCTAAGGAAGATAAGTGTTCAACTGATTACCGGTCTAGATGACATCCCAGTTACACAGAGCCATCGGTAATTGATCGATAGTTTTTTGACAAATTATGGAGTGGACCGATGACAACGTATTAAACATCTCACCAATCGGTCACCTGTTTTCCACCAATCAACTGCTATTGTGGAAAGGTAAATTTTTATAAAAAAAAATATTGCCAACCTGTCTACAACAGATATCACCTACCAGCATCACATGAAATGTTTGTTTAAGCAATTGAACACTTGCCTATCACCGATGGCCGTTTACACAGAAAACCAGAAATAGATCACGCATGAAAACCGATCAAAACAGCGAGTAAATTTAAAATATAATGACCGATTGGGACCAAATGTCTGTGTAACTGATAAAATATATCTCAACTATACAGTTAAACAGAGGAAAGAGATCTTTGTGAAGTCCCCAAACACTACACATGTGAAACTTTTAACTATACAAGGGACAAAAATACACTGACTTAAATTGGTATTTATTTCTTAAAAATGCAAAGCAACGCATTACATAAGAGAAGTAATGATTAGAAAATTTAATCAAACAATTGTTCATTTTGACGTCATATTAATGTAAGAACCGTAAAACATTATTCAGAAGTTTATCAGTTGTTTATTGTGTTCAAAATATCTTCCGATGACAATATCTTCTGACGCAAGACGCAATTAACACTTTACAGCAATGTTTTGTGAAGTAGAAAGAATAAATGTTTATTCGAGAAAAAATTCAAACTGTCCTCCTTGATTAAAAATATAATCCGGTGTGAGCTACATGTACACATATTAATTTTTTTACTATTTATCAATTTATATTCTGCCACGGCGCACATAATTATCTTCGTTATTTATGGGATTTTCTATCTGTTGTCTGTCTTCTCACTGGATCTTCTAGTTTGGTAATCTTTCCTAGCTTTCTTATCCGGTTTCTTCTTGATCTGTTTCTATATCAAAGTTGTTGTCTCTGGAAAAAAATAACTATCACGATTTATTTAAAAATAAATAAAAGTAAACATTTTGTTTACTAATCATTAAGATGTTAATTTAATTTAATTTTATTGACACTTATGAACTTTGCAGAAGATATCATCATATGAAATCCTCTGAAATTAAATGTATAATTCGTTTAAAATAATAACCTACCATATCCGAAATAAACCAAAATGTTCGATAACAGTCAACCCTTAAATACCTCTTTCTTAAATTTTGCTGTTGTCTTTCAGAAAATAAACATTTATATTTAAAAATGTAGTACCACAGAGGTGTCTTTTAGGTAGAAATAATGGAGACTGAACCGTATACAAAATGTAAAATGTGACCGAACCGGTGCCTTTTTATCAACAATCTGTACAATTTGACGGAATTCTTGAACCGGTGCGTGCTGACCATACCGGTGTATGGTCAAAACAGAAAGTAAGCCAGTTTATAGTATCTAAACAATTTTAAAGGATTGGGACTGATGGCTTTTAAAGAAAAATACAATAAGAAGTCATCACAGTTGAAGCTTTTGCGGATCAGTTGTTCTATAAAAAGTATTGCCCAAAACAAATCACATCTCTCGGTTCAAATTTGCATTCTGTCAAACCGCCAAATTAGACTGGAATTTTGAAACAATCAAAGCTTTTCCAATATCAAAAGCATGTGCATTTGTTACATATATGATTTCATAAATGATGCAATGAATTGACAACTGAGGAAAAGGCCTGTGATCTATTCAGTGAAGTAAAATCTATACACATACCTTTCAGATGTAAACAGTCCGCCATATTGTATGACAATACCGGTGCCCGAAAAGTCCGTGCCGGTGCTCGATCACGACAGTGTTGTTTCTTCTGTAGTTATAATAGGCCATATTCATTTCCGCTAGCCATATTCATTTCCGCTTGCCATATTCCGCTAGTTATTTTTTATTAGAAATTAGTTAATAATCATATGCCATAAGAAGAAAATAGTTAATTAAATATGTCCACCATGAAAGAAGTTTGAGTTTGATTTTTAGGGCAAAAGTGTTACATAAAACACGATTTACATGTAACTTTAATAAAGAAATACTTATTCAAGCGATGTCAAAGTATATGATGATATTATATCTAATCATTTTACAATGTATTTAAGAATTATATATCAAATAGTATTTTCGTATTAATGCAAATTGAAACAAAAAATGTACATTCGTACGGACACGTCTTTGTTTTACCATAATTATAGATGCTGAATATTTCTTAAATTAGAAATAAGCACCAGTTTGTGTTAATGCAGAGAAATGCGTGTAGACCGCAGTATATAATCTGATAGAATTAATGAAAATCGAAGCTTATCTTAACGTTTATGTTATGGCAGCAAGGGAATTTTAAAAGCCACCAATTCCGACAAATAAAACATAATGTTTGTTCAGTTTGGTTGAGCATGTCTATAGGCACTTATTGAAATACAAAATTATTACTGCCAAAGCCGCGTAACCCGCCTCCGGGTTGAGCACAACTCAATAACAGTATTTTTTTAAACATTTATTAAGAACAACAATTACTTACTAGGATAGCGGAAATGTTTTTGATATGTTACATATAATAACGTTTCTAATTAGCATTCATTTTATTACAAATGTAGTTGCTATTATTAAAGTAATTACTTTTGACTCGTCATTCGACTTTCACTATCAGCTGTAAATAACAAATCGGTCGGTATTGTTTTCTGCATTCATAATGTGTTTGTATTTTAGAAAGAACACCCCAACCCAGGGCAGATTTATTATGGTACAAGTAGGACTGCGTACTTACCGAATAACCCAGAAGGACAGAAGGTACTTAGATTGTTACAGGTGGCATTTCAACGCAAACTAACGTTTACTGTGGGCAGATCTCGAACGACAGGCTATGGTAACGTTGTTACATGGAGCGGCATTCATCATAAAACCGCAACACACGGAGGACAAGAAAAGTGAGTGGAAATCTTATATTTATTAGTTTGTTCTTGAAAACCATTGAATCTGTGTTTTTGATTTAACAAAAATTAAGAAGTAAAGTCATTTATACTCTTCTGCATTGACTGCATTTTATGTCTTAAATTTTGAATTGGATTTTACCATGTTTACTATTATCTAGTATGATCTTAACATTCCCCGTGATACCAATATGACGAGAATGTTTATTTATGTGTGCGGCATTTTCGTTCTTTTGTCTCACCTACGGTCTTCAAATCTGTGACGATATTTACATGCAGAAGGGCTCTTCTACTGCATTGTAACATAAAGGTGAAATATGCATATCAGGAATGGCCACATTCAGAAAAAAACAGCCTCCCCACATAGTCAAGAAGAAGAGAAAGGGAGAGAGCAAGGTTAATAAAATGACCATTTTCAAAAAAGGACACCACTTACAATGAACAAGGTCGAGTTGGTAATAAAGCAAAGTTTCTTTCATAAAATGATAAACGATTGTCAATTATTTTAAATATGTGTTTTTCCAGTTAGAAAGTGCATTAGGCTCAGTATGTTCTCTTTTGCGCCATTTATTGCAAAATAAGTTTAAATACCCAGCAATTTCTGCACGGGATTCATTAAAGTCAACTTTGGATGGAATTCTATATTTGGGACCTTTACAAATTAAATTACGAATTCTAGAGTCTTTCATTACATTGAGATCACCGGTAACAATATGACCGGCAGGCTTATAGCAATATTTAAAAGCAATATTTAAAAGTTAAACCCTCTCAAGATTTTGGTGTATTTTCAATGATCTGTAAGTCAGAGGTAATTTTATTGTAATTAAAAATTGTATTTCTAGTAGGTTTGTTGTATTTATAACAATCCATAGGCGATTCAGTATTCTTAAAATAATTAGTAATCGCCGATTGAACTGATTTATCTTTAACTACACTGGAATCTAATCCTTTATTTAAAAAAGAAATTTTAAGGAAATGTTTTTGATGGTCTGATTTCAAGTCAATGTGTGGCCTGAGAACATGCCGAGTATAACACTGAATAAGACTTGCAACCTCGTAATATGGATGGGTTCTTATGACGATGTCGTCAGCTTCCACATCCAGTTTCTGCAGACTTGATATAGAAAGAGAAGCCAACCTAGATAGCATACCATGTCTGCTAGATTGTTTTTAAAATAATGTGTAGGTCATGAATAGAATAACGAATACGTGGTTTTCTATTTATGTTTCCATAAGTTCTGTTTCCGTGCGACCTCGATCGTAGCATTGCAGAGAAATGTTACAGAAACTGGAGTACAAGACCAATACCTTCTCTGCTAAAGTGGAGTTTTTCCAATTATTCCATTTTATCGCTAACATGGGTATTTTAAATGCTTGTACAAAGACGATGAATGACATATTAGACAAGTCATTCAGGAATATTGCAGTTTTAAGGTTTTTTCTGCCATTGGTTGAACGAAATAACACATGTCCGGTTTGATATGACCAAGAGAAATTGCCACTCGGAAAACTTTCTTTTAAGAAATAAGTTTCATTAAAAAAAGTGTTTTCTTATTTACTTCCTATTTATATAACCTTTTTGTTCATTTAAATTTAAAACATTGCTGAAAGACTGATATATGCTCTTTTTCGTATAAATTATTAAAACTAAGTCACGTAATCGTCACGTAATCGTACACAACCTTGCTTTGTAGGTAAGGGTCGATTTCTTTCCGTTTCCTTCTTTTTAAATGTAACAACAACATTTTCGGATTATCTTTTCAGTTGTGGGTATCCAGATCCAACATATTTATCTCGTGTACAAGAAGAACTCGCGGCAAAAGGAGTGACAGAGGAATGCATTAAATAATAACATGAATTTTACTGAATTTGAAAATACTATTTTTGTCAAGAATGTTCAAACCCAAAGTAATTTTGTGTTGGATAAGAAAAGTTTTGCTATTTTGTCTGTTTTGACTTGAATAACATTACAAACGTAAAACTTCTTAAAATTAAATAATATTAAAATGTAAGTTAATATTTAATTTATGTGCAAGGAACTCTAACAAACAATATTATTTCCAGAAGGCGACATGTAACTGGGAAACTACAAAGCATAAAAATGCAGGTATACCGTTCTTGCAAGGTTAACATGGGCCTCCATCGCCCTAAGAGATTCCAATTTCTCTTCTTCTGTTATTGCACCCACGATCGTCTGCCGGTGTTTCTCGCAGGTGGCACACACATCTTCTCGTGGCTTTCCAATTCGGATGTGTGGCAGGCACGCTCTCCATATATCCTTGAAAGACGTTAGCGATATAACGCGCTCCTGTGCACTTGCGCGTGTGTATACCTTGTGCATGTTTATCTTTGTTGTGTTGGAGGGAAGGTAAGTACAAGGAATGTTGTCAATTCCACGGGTCGCCGCAGGTTGAGGGATACCATATTCATCCGCATAGTTTTTTATGAAATGAACAACTCGCAACACATCTTCGTACTTGATCGCATGTTTTGGCGTCCGTCCTTTATTTCCATGAATTCTTGCAGTGACGCCATGTGTCTTTACATGCTTCTTGAGTAAGCCCAAACAATGCTTTCCCGTGTTAAAATAAAGCATAAATGTCTTCTTGCACACGGATTGTTCCTCAATGAGAAATTGGTTCTTCGCTCGTTTGTGCTTGGTTCCCTTTTTCGTATCAGCATCGGTAGAGCTGTTTAGCGCGCTCATTATGCATATATCTTTCTCATCTTTGGAAAGTTCATACATACGCAAAATGTGGTCAACAACTTGTTCTTTTCTCAGTTTCTTATGACACTCTCTGTTACATCCACAACCTTCTCTCATGAATTTACTTACTTTCTGCATGTCTTCACATTCATCAGAATCACTTCCATCGGCACTGGCATTGTCACTTTGATCACTGTCATCAACGTGATTTGACACAAAGACCCGTGCTCTTCCTTCCACAAGATCGTCAACATTCTCATTAAAACATTCATCAGCATCTTGTTCGTTGTTATCTTCTTTCTGAACACAGGAGGCGGCGTGTTCAACGGTGTTCTGCCAAAATGATCAGACAGAATTGACTCCAGCTCCTGGAAATGTAAAAGAAAAAATGATTATGCAAATCGAACAAAAAGATAATTTTTTTCTTTTGTAAGTTGATAAAAAAAAGTCGACCTTGTGTGAGTTTCGATCCCGGGTCACCTAGATCCACAGCCGAATGTCATAACCTTTACGCTTCAGCGGCTTACATTGAGTAGCCGATAAAATTATACAAACTTTAAACCATTACCGCGGATCGATAATGAGTCTGCATATTTAAGATTTTTTTCTTCGCATTTTTCACAAACGATCTATTTTGATATTGTGAACTCGTGATATTATAAATCTCGATAACATGTTATATGAAAATGATAAAATGAATTAAAATGCAGTAACCAGGCTTTAAAGCATTGGTACTGTACATGCTGGTTTGAAATAACATAAACATCTCGGAATACTGACAAATTTTGTCTGAACAAAATATGCATGCTGAAAATTGCATTCTAAATAACAATATTCGGTGTTACTTTAAATAAAATATATGCCTTGATATTGTGTAATTGAAATACAATACTTTAAAGATTTGTCTGAGCCGCATCTAGCGATTTTGGTCCTTCCGTCAAAAATTATCGATTTTTGGTTTTTTATACAGTACTATTCTCCAACGTGCAAGCTTTTTAACGGTACCAAATCAATATGAAACTGAGGGTAAATAACAAACTTGTAATATTTTAAAGAAGGGTGGTAGTTGGGTAAAAATAAACAACATGACGTCGACGTCCATAAAATGACGTTCCGTAGCAAGAACATTTATTTTAAGTTTATAATTGATAATCACTTTATCAATTCACTACATGTGCAAAAACATGCTTCTCAACATGATCAAGGCGTGAACAGAGGAGTCTAAGGGGGTGCGCAGAACTCGTTCTGCAGAGCCGGTCGAACATACAGCATTACGTGGTCATACAGGTAGCGGAGGCGCTCCTGTGACAGACCGGGAGGCTGTAGTTCCGCAGGACGGTCCCATGACACAAAGCGGAATCGTGGATCTTTCAAAATACACATTTTCTCTTCATCTCCATCTCTGTTGGTTCTTACAGTCACCACTCCGGGCTCATCAGACGAGAATCGGAAGTACTGGTACTTGCTGAAAAAAGTAAAACAAAAGCGACATTTTTATCACATTTTGATCATGGTTTACTTGTAAAAATTACATCTTTAATGAAAAAGTATAATTTGGTTAACGCAATGCATTGAAAGTCGCAGCTACTAGATCTTATCTAGCTACATGTATATATTAAAATAATTAAAAACATGAAATGATCAGGTAACAGGGTAGCCTACACTATAGGCGATTTTAAACGTTAAAAATTTAACACTCAAAATTTACCGAATGCTTTTGAGGGGCTTAAAAGTTCCTTCAAGAAACAACTTCCAGTTTCGCCACTTCCAGTTTGGATATCGCATCGCCAGGTTTGACGAGCTTGACCTGTTGATAACGTCCTCAAATTGTCCAATCGTTTCACAGTCGGTGCGCCTATACAATTTCTTAACAGAAGCGAACCCAGCATCCACATGGCAGCGAGCGTGACCTAAATTTGAAGAAATACAAGTTTAAAAAAATGCAACTTTAAGTTACTATTGTGGTTAACGGATTTAGGCATATTTTAATACGCTTGCGCATTTATGTTTTTTTTTGGTGAATAAAGATGTCGGATGAGTTTTCGAATTCTATTGTAAAACTACAAAGTTTCCCTTTGTGACAGCTATTGCCAACAATTACTTGCGTAAAGATTCAGTTTGTGTCTAGCGTGGTTAGTTTTTAGTGTCGAGAGAGACGTTTCACGTGTTTTAAGAAAAGGCAAGCTCGTACGTGTTAATGGAGTGACACTTATCATGCTATATCAATGCAGTAAATTTTATTATTCCTAAGTAGCTCAGAAAAAATCTTGCAATCAATAGAAAACATAATGGATGTAATCTTAGACATTTACATGTATGCAATTTATAGGTGCAAATAATTTTCTTTGTATGCGTTTTAACTCATCGCCCGTTTTAACACTATTTCGGTTATACAGGAGTTCAGTTCACCCAACCATCGTTCCCGTCAAATTCAAGAATTAGCCTCCGTAGGCTTGGCTTGCCAAGACCAAAATCATATGTTACAAGTAGTATTTAGTTCCACAATTGTAATAAAACGTTCCGAATATACATTAAATACATGTTCCTGGGATCTGCATAAGGAACTCGATATTTGAACTCTGCCCCGTCATGACTCTCCACATGAAGTAACCCATCATGTACTTATTCTTGTTCTGCCCTGAAACAAATAAAGTCATGTGATGGCCGGTAACTCGAGGTCAATTTAAATAAGCACACTTGTGAATTAATATAACTGAACTGTATAAAACGACAACTGAGGACAAAAAAAAACCCACAAAACAACAGGCCAATTTAGATAGCAAGTCGTTACAAAATATTCCATTACAATATCTCAGAATTTTAATCAAAATATTATTTATGCATTACCTGGGCAGTTATCGGAATGGATGCTGAAGTTTGGCTTGTTCTGTCCGTATGTCTGCAGCGACCAGTCTACCATTGAGATGACAGCGTTTGGTCCGTGGGCCTCTTTTCCGTCGGCACCGATGGTCTCATGCTCATCTATCAGGAAATTGAGCTGACGGGGTGGCCGTCTATGCGGAACCCGAACAGCTGGATCTTCCTGAGTGATAGGAAGTACAACGGACCAACTTGTCTCGCTGCGTGTGGGATAGCTACATTCTGGCTAAAGTCAAACGTATAATGAGTGTATGCAAGGTCTTGTCGACTTTGTCTGACGCACTCATTGTACAGTTCTCTTTCCTGAAATATAAACGTAGGTATTCAGTTAAAGTGTTTCTTAAATAAATACTTCAGCAAACACTCATATACATGTAACGTATAACAAATACACAACTTCGTTTTATTAATTTAAGCCTAAAATCGAATATACAAGCCTACACGTTGTGCCTGTAAAATGTGATCCCTCAGCGCGACCGTTGCCTCCAGTTTCTCCGTCTCCGCCCTGGCGTCCATAACCGCGACCCGCATCTTCTCACACGAGGCACAAACGTCCTCCCTTGGACTGGCGATTTTGATGTGTGGCAGACAGTTAGACCACGTGCTCTTAAATACGGTCAGCGACACAGCTTTTGTACCAGTCTCTGTGCAGATCTCAACATACTCCGCATGAATGCCCTTTTTTGTTGCATCACATGGCAGAAATATGGGTGGGATGTTGTCACGACCCCGTGGCGCCGCTGGATAGTTCTTGCTAATGCCGTAACAGACAAGAAACGTGTTCAAACACACTTTGGAACCTTGGAAGCGAAGGTCTTTAGGTGGTGCACGCTTCCGTGCTGTCCCACGACTTGTAGTATCTGACTGAACAGTTGAATCCTTTGAAATTATACCCATAATCAGCATGTCTCTAGCGTTTGATTCAAGTTCCTTTACATTCAGCCTATTTCTATAAATGTCATCAAAACTAAACTTAGCGCTACACTTCTTTGAACAAACACATCCTCTGCTAAGAAACTGTCTTACTGCATGCTGATCATTATCGACTGCTTCATCTTCTGAACCAGAACCATCATCATCTTGTCGCTGACTTATCTGATCCCTGGCGCGCTCGTCAATTATCTCATTGATAACACTACCGTCTCTCTCCACCTCGCTGTCGCCGCCTCCACCCTCCTCGTCACTTTCAGCCACAAACTGCTGTGATGACTCAGATTGTTGCGAGCCGAAATGTTGTGACAACACTTCATCTAATTCCTATAATGCAAAAGAAAATCAATATCAGTACAATTGACTGGTAATTAGCGCTAGATACAAACACGTTAAGAAAATCTAGACTTGTAAATGCTAACATTACAAGTGGACACACAGCTATATCCAAGTTTAAGTGCAGTAGGCTTTGTATTATTATGAAATTTAAAAGAAAACACGTCCAGATCTAGACATGGCTATAGAATCGCAGTTCATATTTTCAACAAAATTTAATGGTTATATTCTTACAGTTAAAACTATTTGAAAATATAAATTTATCCGTCTACTGAAATTTCAGGCTCATAAAAATTCTGACAACAATTAAACAATGTTTCTTAAACCAGCTGTATCTTTATGGAAACATATTGAAAGGAGACACAGAATAAAAATAATGTTAAAATAAACACTCGTTAACATCTTACCAACAATTCTTCATCCATCTGTTTGGCGATAACACGTAAACAACTAGCAGCTTAAATTGTGAAGGTCGTTAAATTGTTTACAATTAATCTACTTCTGCTCGCTTTAAAATATTTTGACGTCATTTCAGTGACATCATAAAAAATCGTCACAAGGACCAAAATCGCTAGACGCGGCTCGACTCTATTTTTAGATATCACGAGAAATGAAGATAACGTCGAAATAATTGCGACAGGATTTTTTATTTCTGACATAATAGTAAAAATCAAACTTACCTCTAACTCCTCATCCATTTGGAATCAATATCCTAATCAGATTAACACTAAATTTATATAATAAGTTTCAAAAGCTCACCACAGGCGGCAGTATCGGACCCTACACGCCCCCCCACCCCACCTCCCCGAACCCTGTGCTTGAATTTCACTAAATGACCTCTTAAAACAATATAAAGCACCACATTTATACATATAATAAACCAATAAAACATAAATATGATCGGATGAAAGATCACTTGACATCATAGAAGAAATAGACAGCAGAAGACACGATGTTACTGAGTCCTTTGAAGAGGATTTATTGCAAAAGCTCTACGCCCCATTCGCTCATGCTTCTTCGAGTTACGTAAACGAAAATAGCAATGACCTGTATTACATTATATAGAAAATTTTATTAAATAACAAACGTGTAGATAACACCGATGCCATACAAATACGGCGGCAGCACCCAGCCGAACATGCAGATATAGTACATACCATCAGTATTCCACCAAATACGGCTGCAGCGCCCAGCCTAACATGCAGATATAGTACATACCATCAGTATTCCACAAAATACGGCTGCTGCGCTCAGCCTAACATGCAGATATAGTACATACTATCCGTATTCCACCAAATACGGCGGCAGCGCCCAGCCAAACATGCAGATATAGTACATACTATCCGTATTCCACCAAATACGGCGGCAGCGCCCAGCCAAACATGCAGATATAGTACATACTATCCGTATTCCACCAAATACGGCGGCAGCGCCCAGCCGAACATGCAGATATTGTACATACCATCAGTATTCCACCAAATACAGCGGCAGCGCCCAGCCAAACATGCTGATATAGTACATACCATCAGTATTCCACCAAATACTGCGGCAGCGCCCAGCCAAACATGCTGATATAGTACATACCATCTGTATTCCACCAAAAGTTTAAGTATGCCTAAATGGACGAGAAGGAAGCAAACATGGCGACGATCATAGAAACCCGCCGGTTTTGCAAAAAGGCTATATTTGACAGGATGTTTCTCTGTCAATATTTCACATAAAATAAAGTTCTATACATCAAAATGATGCATATGTAACGATCTATCACCTTGTATTGATAAACCTGAGGCAGGCGTATTCCTTACAGGATTCATAGAACAATGCCTGACTCATTATTTTGATAACAAACGGTTGATTTGCTGCATTTTGAAAATTCTAAACGTTCATATAACGACACTTGTCATTAAGATTGAATGAGACAAAAAACTTAGTTCACTTTAAATCGTATATCGCAACGTAACGTCATGCAACATCTTTGTTTTATTTTATTTAGTTTTATTTCCACAAATTGTGCTAGGTGATCTGATCTAAGTTGTTTTGTCAAAATTGATAGTTTTGCATGGGAACAATCTTTAGTCACAAACGTACATGCACAACGGTATCTAATGAGTTCTTGACATAACTAGACGCATGTGCCTTTAAAGTTGTAACAAAATGTAATTGATAAAGTAATCTTTCTGAAGAGTAAGGTACTGGTTCAGGGAATCAATAGTCTTTAACTGAAACGATTTTCACCAGTAATTAAATGAATTATGAGAGAGTCTAGGGTGGTATTAAATGACTGGCAAAGGACGCGAGCAGATTAGATCCTGATCAGACTGCACAGAGGGACAGGCTCATCTGGATCTGCACTGGCCGCGTGTGTGATAAAAAGCGTATCCATGGCGTAGCGGGTTGAAATAAGTTGTTACGCTTTTTGAAATCGTAGAAATGAACTTTTAATTAGAAGAAATTGAAGTTGTTTAGTTCAGAGAGAGAGAGAGAGAGAGAGAGAGAGAGAGAGAGAGAGAGAGAGAGAGAGAGTCTTTTGAAAATAAAAAAAAATTGCCATAACACAAGATCAATTTTGTTTAACGCTTTAAACACATGCAGCTGGGTAAAATACACTGACTTGTATATTCCCTGCAAACGATGTGCAAGATTATATGTTTGCACATTTTATTGTTTTATTGTCATTTTATGGAACTCAGTAGGTAGAGAGAAAGTAGAATGTACATATTCTAAGTTGTACACAACTCGGTACAAGGCTTTGGTCATTTTTTGTTTGTTTTTTTCATTGCCGCCCATTTATAGAATGAAAACACTTGGGCTACAGCTGTTTCATATTTATTTTGGACGACAGCTTCGATATGTAGGCAGTCTTGTCTTGTTTGGAGTTGATCATAGTTATGAAAATTATTATAAGTGTATATTAATTTAATAGTCTGCTATTTTGTGTGGCAAATTGATATAATACAATAATAAAGTCAAACAAACGTTAAATATAGATGTCACAAACTCGCATAAAACCTAATTTAGGAAAAAACAGAAGATTTAAAATGTGATTATATGACGCCGTTGCATGTACTGTAGCAAAATTCTATTTATAATTATTTAACATAAGTTATAAAAAATCTTCAGGGTACGTCTGATTCTGGTTTTGGTGTTCAAAAATGAGAAGTGAAACAAACCAACAGGATTTAAGACCCAACAAATTTGACGTTGTGACGTCACTCGTTAAAAATGATAGTGCCTATAGCTGGGAGCGAACCCGCACCGTCACTAGCACAGCGCCTAGCCCTGCCATTATTGCGACACAACCAACTGAGCTAACCGGGATAACCCCAAAAAAGGTTGATCGGATAGCCCTAATATAAGTAACAAGCTCTGCATGACATCGGTAACGGGTTATTTTACTGATAACAATACTGACTAATTGAATCAGTGCTGTTTATTATGCCCTTTGAAGGCTGTTAAGCACGATACATATATCTCTATAAATAGATAGTTGCGCTGAACCCGGGGCTATGCGGCGTAGATAGAAATATTAATTTCCAATACTGCTTGTGAACAGACTCAAACAAAGCGAGCCTGCAAAATGTTCATGTTCGGTGGCTTTCAACATGTTCAAAGTCCATTTTCCATCTATGTATGTATCACAGTAGCGCTTTTTTTGCCATGTGACGCTTAAAAAGTCTCCACTTGAACAAGTGAGTGTTTTTATAATTTACCTTTGAAGTCTGTTGAAAATGATGCATATGTGATGAGAGTGCCTCTAGCTGGGAGCGAACCCGCACCGTCATGGCGACAGCGCCTAGCCCTGCAATTTCTGCGACGCAACCAATTCAGCTAACCGGGACAACCCCAAAAAAGGTTGATCGGATAGCCCTGATATGCGTAACAATCACTGCATGACATCGGTACCTTTTTTTTTCTGATAACAGTACTGACTATATGTACGGGGAGACTTTTTACGGCCGCCACACTGCACAAATAGCGCTACTGTGAATTTCAAATGAGAGTGCCTCTAGCTGGGAGCGAACCAGTAAGAGTAAATATTAGGTTACGTTCACTGAATAGTAATAATATGCCATTTCATTACTGCCTATGAACAGACTTAAACAGAGCTTACAGTATCCCGGCTCACCCAGTTTCCGGCGGTCTAAGGGTTTATTACAACATGATCAATATTTAATCAATGTTTAACTCTTTTGTACATCAGAATCAACAAAGTAACTCATAAACCAGCCAAGAAAAACAAAGAAAGTCCACTGACCTTCCTTTTTGTTTTATTAATGCTCTCCAGAATGCCCTATGCAACTTCCTTCAAGGGGAACAACTCTAATCAGTTTTCGGCGGGAAAACAATATAGTGCACGTCACAAAAAAGATTCTGTGACACAAAAATATCTTTTTCAAAAAATATAATTTTAAGTATTTTTAAACTATAATTGTGAGCTGTCTCCAACTGTTCTAGCCTGTTTTAAGTAAGAATAAAAGTGGGTTTGACTGTTAGTATAATTTTTATTTCACATTTTTGGCAAAGGAAAGTATCAATTCTTCTTAAAACACCTTAATATATAGCAAAACTAAAAATTAACCCAGTTATTATCAATAGCAATTCTTGTGACTGTGGCCTTTTCACTTGAGATGAAGACCTCTACTTAAAAAATATACAGCAATTATTTCAGTTAAAGGATCCTCCATCTCTGTAAGTCTCAACTTTATAGTCTTAACTGTGTAGTCTTTTCTAAATATATGCATAGGATAACGACCGAGTAGGACGTATTTCTATAGCGTTCGAGGTTTTTCATGAATCTCGTGGCCGGGTTCGTCATAATAGAAAGACCGATTTACGAGGTTGTTATCAGACTTACACAACGGCCAACCGTCATGGCATGCGGATACGATTCGGATGAGATTTTATCTCAAGCTTTAGACTTGGCTGAAAATGCTTGGCACAAAACGTAAGCATAACAATTACTTTGTTTTTTCTTTATTGATTTAAATATACGACATGTTATTTATGCATTCAAGTAAAATTCCAACATTTATATCCTCGTCAGTTTTTTTTGTTGTTGAAACAAAATGTGTTACAATCATGTCATGTCAATTGTAATAAATATAAGCATTATATAGCATTAGTTTATACATGTAGTATTGTGTAATAAATACTTAAGTATACGTATGATTAACAAAACTTTAACTTTTGAACAAATTTAGGGTCACATTGGATTTAAATTTTTTGTCTATAGATATTATAATTGATTGCGCAAAACGTAGCGACTGTTTGTTATGTTGCGTTTATATAAATAAAAGGTCATGTTTGCTGCTAACTTTGAACACATTAAGGAAATCTAGAAACAAAACTAGTTCCGTTATTAACGTACATATATTTGACCAAATATACATATTTTTTATCTGTCCATTTTGTTTTCTGATCAAATTCGTTTCAATCATCAATCATATGGTAACTGAATGCATAGTAATATTTTTTCTATATGATATCTTGTACTTGTTTAAGATAATGGCTGATGAGACACAAAAGGCACCGAAGTCAATAGAAACTGACTACGATTCAGACAGTGTTTTGTCGCATGCGCTGGAATCTTATGAAGAATCAAAAGGCCAAAAGATATTTATTACCCAGTCAACATATAGGTATACTTTTAATGCATATGAAAGTCTTGTAAAAAGAAACATTATAAAACAAACCAATTCTAGATGTTGTTCACGTTTCTGTTGCAAAGTGCAATATTCTATTAGCTATTAATAAAATTGACCATGGTACTCATATAAGTTTACAAAAAGACAAACATACATATGTTAATAAACTGTGAAGTGCAATTTAAAATAACAGTCATATCTCGAGGTTACGCACAAATATCTATAAGTCGAATAAGAAATGAAATGTACGATATCATGCTAATTGTTTACATCTCGTAAGATTGTGGTATTGATTTTTGTTAATAATCCCAGTTTTTGGTGAAAATATACACTGTAAAGGATTTTCGTGGTTGTATTTTACGTATTGTTTAATTTTTTAACCAGGGACGTTCCCGATGATGATAAGGAAAACATCCTATCGATACTGGGCCATGCCGTGGACGTTTCCGACATGCTGGAAGACGGAGGGGCATCAGAGATAGGGGCTCGACGCCCACAGCCGCAAGTAAAGCGGTCACTCGACGGTGATGAGATTAAAGGTACAGAAATATTTATGACATAACTTGCAATAGTATCAACTGAGTGCATAAGCCTTTGATAGTACTCTCCTAGTTGTCGGAATTAAATGCATCGTCGAACAATAAAAATTGACAAAATAATATATGCAAAGGCTAAATATTTGCCGTATCCAACTTTGCTCATCATCGGTTAGCAAAAATCGATAACGAATTTCTCAATAGATTATGAAGGAACAATTCAGTTTTTTCTTTACTACATTTTTATTTCTTAAACAGTCGGAAAAACCCATAGTACATATTAAAGATAAATTTCTGCCGATTAAGATGGTTATTTTTATTTTAATTTATCTTAACGATAATTTGGTGCTTTTAGACTTTGAATATAGCCACCCTATTTTCCCTTTTATTTACATAGAAACTGTAGAGAAAGTTGGATTTTTTCGCTTATCCTTACTTATTCTATTGTTAATATCTTTTATCCAAATTAGAAGTTTTAAAAAACCCAGGTTACATATTTTGCAAAAAAATATTAAGCAATTGTTTAAACTAAGTTTTATTAAATTAAATTAAAAACATTTTGGTCCTTTTTAGCTTTTTCTAACACGACTATCGAATATTTTAAGTGAAAATTTAAGTCTCCGTAAATTTCCGAACATTCCCGATATTTTACGATCACTGACGGAAGATTGTTTAATTCGGCAGTCAAGTGCACAAAACAATATAGCCTTACTAGTTTAATTTGTAGAAGTTGGAGTATTGTTTTGAAATTGTGTGATATTACATTGAATTAAGTAGAAACACTAAATGTTTTACAAATTTCATAGGCGGAAACAAATACGTACTAAATTATTCATGGCATCTGGGTTAGAATATTAGAACCCAGATGGCATTTAGAAATAAGTATATGTCTTTTCGATATAGCTGTAAAATAAAATCCGATTGATATAATAAACCCAGACGAAAGTCTAAAAAGGTGATAATTGTAACAAATTACAATGAACCCCAGGTAAATCAACAGGTAAGAAATGTGACATTTTGTGTATTAACAATATGTCACATTGAGCAAAGATCTATATATTACATATATCTATATAGGTCTTTGCATTGATTAAAAATGTCAAATGCATTCATAAAAATGTCAATCATAAGAAAATGCATAAAGAAATTAAAATCGTCATTAAAAAGTCTCATATATATACAAGCCTATCTAAAACAATAACCACATATATATTAGTTAAGATAACTTAAGTAAATATTACTTAATTATTTGTAAAAGTTTAATGCTTTCTATTTACAATTAAGAAGTTAAAATGTAAATTTTATCCAAAATTTATATCGTAAAATGCAATCGGAAAATTGAAATTGTTAAGTTTAGGGCATATTTCTAAACACATTTGAAACATAAGCACGTAATGATGTACCCAACTGGAGTTAAAGTTAGAACAAATAAAAACTATCGCATCGTAATCTCGTCTACATGTATCGAGATTACATTGAAGATTTTTTTCAGTAAAACATAATAATTCAATGAACTTTTATTCTTTAATTATTTTGACAAACAAGAGCGCAACAGTAATAGAACGAATTCGGGATTTTATTAACTGATCGAAAAAAATGCATCATTAATTTTATTGTACCCCCTCCCAATAAATGACGCGTTGTAAAAACAAAATTATGACAGATCAATAATTAATATGTTTTATGGCTTATTTCCTGTACCGTGTTTTAACAAGGTAAATGGTTCCTATAAACAATGAACCTAGCAAATGCATCGATTCAATGAATTTAAAAGTGTACCGATTGGTTTTTTCGGTGTATATAGAAATTGAGAAAAGGCAAAGACCTATATATTACATCTCTATATTTATCTATATTGGTCTTTGGAAAAGGCTACACATTCTGCCGCTTTTTATTATGACTGAATTTGTAAATTCTTTAATGTATTAAGTTTACAAACTGTTTCAACAATTGTACACATATAAAAATTGCTTTCCAACAAAATAAATTTATTCATTAGTGCAATAATAAGGATGAAATGGAACAGACATAAGTTATATATCGCGGGGCTTAGGATTTTAAAATAAATAAAATAATCGGACGTCTATATGCCCAAAACCAAATTAAAGAACTCGGCACTAAGTTACACAGAACTGATAAAAACGAAGACATTGTTGAACGTATATTAATATGGTCTACCTCAAGCCTGTGTGTAACTTTTGCAATATAAGAAAACTGATATTATACACTAAGTTATCTTAATTATAAAGTATTGAATACTAGTTTTGTTGTTATGTATAAAACTCTCAGAGATATATACATTAGCAAGAGTATTTATCATTTTTGATAAATTTTGTAATTTTGAAAATATTGCTTTTACTTTCTGATTTCATTAATCTATTAAATTTATCAATTGTTGGCTAAAAATTTCTTCATTATATTCGTTTAAAATATTCGAGTAATAGGGGCATATTAACAAAAAGTGGTATTCGTTTTCTATCATCTTATAATTACAGCTTATACAGATTCTGTTTTCCCTTGTAACACTCGTGTACACACCCATGTACCGTCCAGTTTCAATATTTAAGATACAACTATTATGAAACGAACTGAATGCTTAATGATGAAACAATTTTGTGCTATTTTATTGGTTTTCCCCTCCGGCGCAAATGACATATTTTATTGACCCTAGACTTCGTTAATCTCCGATAATCTGACAACTCATAAGAAGGGCAAATAATTGACAATACCACAACGCCGTACACTCTCCCTTTATGAGATGATGAGCAAAGTGCCATATGTTTGAAAGATATAATAATTATCAAAAATATTCATATTCATGAGCCTACTGAATAATTTCTTTAATGGGAATGCTTATTTTAATAAAGATGATATAAATTAACAATTGGCAGCTTATTGACACATGCGTTTGTTTGTTTTCGACGATTTACTTAACTAACCAAAAGTCGAGCAGCTGGTTAAGATTGTGAACAGTTGATTTGTGATAAAAAATAATAATTCTAGACAGTTTATGATATAATATTCTGAAGATAAAGCAGTTTATAAAATTGACCCTGTTTTTAAACAACTATTATAACAGCAAATTACCGATGAAAAAAGAAAACAATTCGCAGTTACATGTCAAAATACAAGTTCTCATCTTAGGGGGTCTGAAAGCAGGTTCGATTAAAGCGATAATTAAACCGTGTTTGCTATCAATTGACAAATGTAAATTCGCTTATGTGAACAATATGTAGTTATATATTGTACACTTTTAACGGCGTAACAAGTCGGGACCGCACTGTGGTAAAGACATGTAACAAAAAATGTCCTGTTTTCTCAAGAAGTAATAATGATACACCATTTTAACTTCATAACCATTTTTAAATCTATATTTAGAACATCTACATTAAAACATGATTTTTTTTTAATTCATTGAAATGTTCTGTATCATTTTTGTAATTATTGTTTTTCTTAACCAACGGGAATTTGAACTTTGTTTAGCAATTTACAAAGCATTATAATATCTTTTATACATGGGCAAAACAAAAGTTTTCAATCACTTAAAGTCGAGTGTGTGAGGATGTCGCAGTTATTATTTTTACCTACACTGTGTCTGTTTAATTACAGTTGAAATCGGAAGATTCAAAACAGTGGACAAACGCACACTGTCACAGATGACTAAACAACAGGTGCCTGACAACACCAGACGGAAGGCGCAATGGGTTGTAAATCTTTACAACCAGTGGGCGACGGAAGTCACGAACTCGGGAACTGACCAGGAGATCGCCGGCATGCTTAGTACTGATCTGCTGCATCAGTCTTATCACAATCTCAACATGATTTTGTGCAACTTTGTTTTATCTCTGCGCAGAAAAGATGGTAATGAGTACACGAGTGGTACACTGTTTTCAATCATAACATCCATGCAAAAGTTCTTTGAAATACATGGAAGACCAATTTCGTTTCTTAATGATCCAAATTTCAATGAACTTAAGAATTGTCTTGACAACAGCATGCAAAAAATCACGATGGAGGGGTACGGGCTCCAGAAACGTCAAGCAAACGTCATTACTAAAAAGCAAGAAAATGAATTGTGGGAAAGGGGCATTCTAGGTATTGACGAACCGGAAAAGCTTCTGCACAGTATGTTTTAGACCGTTGGAGTCAACTTTGGTTTAAGGGGAGGAGATGAGCATAGAAACCTTACCAGAGAAAATGTCCGTGTAATGGTAGACCAAGGCGGGAAAAAGTACCTGGAATACAAAGAAAGTATATCCAAAACATATAAAGGTGGTCTAAAGCACCGGAAAACAGAGCCTCACCAAGCAAGGGCCTATGAAATTCCCGACAGCCCTAGGTGCCCGGTCCAAATGTTTGCCCTGTATACGTCAAAACTCAATCCTGCTAGCTCAAAATCAGCATTTTACTTTCAGCCTCTTAGCAAACCTAGTGAAGAAGTTTGGTTTGCACTGGCACCAGTCGGCCACAACAAATTGAAGGAAGTTGTGAAGAGCATCATGCTCAAAGGTGGCTACGATGGTTACTTTACAAACCATTCCTTGAGGGCAACAACGGCAACACGTCTGTTCGAACAGAAAGTCCCGGAACAGCTGATAATGGAGCAGACGGGACACAGAAGCACGGCAATCTATTCATACAAACGACCAAGCGATGCCCAAAAAAGAGACGTGTCACAAGCTCTCCAGGCAACAACTTCCAAAAGCTCCGATGACAACAACAACGGCATCACCAACAACAACAACACAAAGAACAACGAGGTCGCCGGCACAAAGGTGTTTCATATTCATAGTTCCGAGGTGCATTTTCATATGTAGGAGATATGCAGGCTCAAATATGGTGTGTTTGTCATGTTTAACATAATATTAGTTGATTATCATCTTTATCATTTTGGCTGATAATATTTTTTCATTATAATGAATACTATATTTTTAGAATTAAATTGAAAAGAATTCAAGCATACCTTTACACGATTTTTAATTTAACAATAGTAAAGTGAGCTTAATAATGTTTGTCAAATTGTTAATGCTATATCAAATTCAATTCAAATACGTTAAATTTATCTTGCTTATTGATTATGAATTTGCAAAAACCTCTGTAAGCACCATGTGTATAACATACGTTGAAAAGAAATTATACCTTTTACATTGATTTGAAACATATCCATAACTTTTGTGCACGGCCTATTTGTTCAGGTCGTCATCGACGAACTTTATTATGTCAATAAATGCAGAGTGCATGGTGAATTGTTTGTTTTAAATCTTAAGCTTTGTTAAAGCCGGTTGTTCACTGCTTTTGACATATATTTCACAGGTCTGAGATGTACCAGGTCGGTCTGTTTTACTTACAATATAGACCTCCACGAGGAAAGCAATCGTGTGAAATCTATTCAACAATAGGTCGATCCAAAATATATAGACCGGTTTTAAACAATAGAGCCGGTGTGTAATGTTTCATGATGACTATATCCATAGCCTATTTCATTAATGGTCCTGAGGTGTCAAGCAAGGAGTGCTTCCTGCTCCTGTAAAAAAATGAAGGTGATGGTCCAGATTTATTAAGTCTCCAAATAAATATTCTAAGTAATCTGTCTGGCAATGTAGAACTTGGCACCAACAACGGTCTTGCTGCTTTATAGTAAGACATTTTTTTTCCATTTTTGACAGCAAAATATGCATTGATAAGTTGGTCAGGGTCAAAATGTCTGTAAGAACCTTTTTTCAGGATTATTGCACTGCAGAATGCAGGAGAAAATGTAAAAGTAACAGAAATATGATATTCAATTAAAATTCAATTAGCAAACAATTCAGAAATTTGCTTTAAGAATCCATTAATTTCTGTCCCGCTATTTTTTCCGAACACTATACTTTAGAAATATTTTGGCGGTGGCGTTGCAAGCATAGTGACCTACTTCTGCTGGGAAACCAATGAAAACTGTTAACATTAGGATATTTTGCACAAAAAAGAATGCAATCAACGGGAATTTTTGAAAATAGTAAAACAAGGTAAAATTTTATATGCATTGGTATTTAATGTCAAAACTTATGGTTGCAATCCACAATTCGACCTTTTTTCAATTTAATTGAAAAAGATGATACATGTGTAAACAAATGCGCGCGCACTGACCGAATCTGACGAAATTTGACAGAATAAGTAAGACCTTTACAGGGTCACCGGAAACATGAGAGCTCCGGAAATAAGTAAGCCGGTGATATTTTGATTATTAGTCGGCGGCCCATGTAGCCGTCGACTATATTTGTGCTTACTTTTGGAATTTAATGCGGGGGAAAATAGAATAATTTCAGAATGTTTGTATTTTTGTTCAGATACATATTAATGAGAGTTGTTTTGCAAACAAAAACGTATTAACAAATGTTTAACGAATTGTACCATGGGAACTGGTTGACATCGCTTTGTAAGATTATTTTTTGATTTTTTTTAATTATTATATTATAATTATGCTGAGCACTTGACTATTTTTGAAAACAACGGTAGCCGGTCCTTCCGTATAATCGGTCAGGGATGTTGACTGTTGCACTGCATATGTACCTGTTGGTAGTTGTGGAGCATAATTCGTGAGAGTTTTGTTCGGAAACAAAGAAGTGAATAAATGTACAATTGTGATACTGGTCATAAATTGCTTTTAATTGTACATTGCAAGACGTAGTTTCCGTATAATAGGTCAGAGATGTTGACCTTTGCACTTCGTCTATACCTGTGTGTGATCTTGTGGAACATAATTTGTGTGATTGTTTTTCGGGACAAAACGTAATAATACCATTAAATTATGATACTGGCCGTTCGTTGTTTTTTTAATCGTGCAATGGTCTGTTTGTGAATGTTTATGTTATTATGTTAATATTGCTTTTGGCCTTTGAACCCATCCCTACCAATAACTGAAAAAGCAAACAATGAATATCCTAGCAACATAACCATAAATAGATTTAAGGTTCTGTTTGCTTGTGCAATAATATATAAATTGCCTATCCATTTTTGCCATTGTTGTAACTAAATGAAAATTCTTCTTGCGCCGACTTGATGCTCTGCATCAAAGTTTTTCTTGTTTTCTAGCATTTTTTTCTAGCATTTTCGGTTACTTTCGAAGTTCCCTATCAGCTTTTTATATTTCTTTGTGTGCTTTTTCAAAAAGAATATATATGTTCGGTTATCAGCAACTTCACTGAACTCTTTTGTCTCTTGGATGTGACGTCTTAGAAAAAAAAATCGATTATAATTTTATCTTGTAAGATTGTTTTCCTTATGAATGGCTGTATATGAATTATCAATGCGATTGTATGTGTACCGCTTCTTTAACTTCGTATAATTCATCATGTGTACACTCCTTCCTAATTTTTTGTTTGTTTTGTTTGTGACGTTACATTTATTAACATATCAAACTTATAGACAAGATATAAATAGTTGACAAAATTCTCAGAAAGACACCGAGTTTTAGAATAAGTCCCGACGAACAATACATGCCTAATTTCACTTTGTCTCTATTGAATTCCGCCGACATTATAAACCTTGACTCCACTCGATATGGATATTATCTAAAGATCAACCAGCATATCTTCGCTGTCAGATCTGGATCCTACTAGATAGTTTTTGATTCATAAGATTACGTGTGACCAAGAAGCCAACATTGTGGATCGTGATCAGATGTCAATACTGTGCCGGCTCATCTGGATCTTAATTGTTCTCGAATTGAGAACCCGTGCACGAGTAAATGGTGTAGAAGGTTAACTTGATAGAGGCAATATAATTTGAAATTCACAGTAGCGCTATTTGTGCAGTGTTGCGACCGTAAAAAGTCTCCCCATACATACAGTCAGTACTGTTATCAGTATAATAACCCGTTACCGATGTCTTGCGGTGATGATAACCAATATCAGGGCTATCCGATCAACCTTTTTGGGGGTTGTCCTGGTTAGCTCAATTGGTTGCATCGTCGGAATTGCAGGGCTAGGCGCTGTTGCCGTGACGGTGCGGGTTCGCTTCCTGGTAGGGGCAATATCATTTGAAAGTAGGTAGCAGTCAATAAAACAGACAGACTAAACAAAGGGACAATAAGATGAGCAGAGTGAAAACGTACAGTTTGCTGGATTTTGTTTTTGCCATTCAATTTAGAATTTCGTTTTTTAAGCAATCATTTCATTTTGTGGAAGTACAGACATTTTGTACTGGTCGAACTATAGACAGTCAGATAAAGCAAAACTTCGGACCAAACGTCAAACGTTTTGCATGTAAATTACGGCATTACCGCGATAAAACTACAAGAGGATCGGGCAGTAATTTAGGTATAGTAGATCTATAAAAAGCGAGTTCTATTTAATGTGGAAACTCGCCGGTAATATTTGTAACAAGTTACGAATCCTTATACGCGTGTCGATTCATACTAAGAAATTCCACCTACTGCTATCCGCTACTGACCAATGAAAACATCTATGGCTATCTACATCTACATCTATGGCTGTGTAAAGAATTTATCAATAAAAGGCACGTATCGGGTTATAATTCATGTAGAGTTTTTTTAGTAAAAGTAGATTGCACCATATTACATTTTTGATGATTTTTGTCTTTCAAATTTTTATTGCAGTCATTTCAAACAAGAAATATCTTTAAAAAAGATAAACGGCGTAGATAGTAACTATATGAAATGATGCAGTTTATAGCTGCTATTATTCACTTCATCTTGATTTACGTGTAAATTAAATCATTTCATTGAAAATCATACACAAATTTGAATGTAAAATTACATGCCACACATTATAAGTAATAGATAAATATATTTTAGTTTTGTTATAAATATGAATCTAATAATTATGAAAAGGCTATTTTGAAACAAAAAATATATTTCTTTCAAAATCATTGCAATATGTTTTGCAGTTCCGATTTTTAAAATGCCACATTGGGATGGTAATAATCCTAAGTTGGTTAAAACTCGAAACTCGGACTTCATGCTTTCAAAGCAAAAGCTCTTTGCTTCCACTGAGCTAATGCCAACTTATGCGCGTTTCACTACAATTGCAATTTTTTGTTTATTTGTGTGTTAACCGAACAGCAAAATCGGTCGACATTGTCGGAAGCTAATTAGGCAAATTGTTTCTTAACTTGACACATGGTTTTACCAATTCTATGTCTGAGGTCAATGCCTTTTCCAGGGTGGCTATACCATGTGACTTTTTGGATGTCGTGCACACACAAAATCACTCGCTTCAGGTAGGTAGTTTGCCTATTTCTCAGTAATTTCAGGACCGATTTCGATCAGATAAAGAGCACAGTATAAATTTACACTTTCAAACAAAATTTGTATTTGAATGTTTGAGAAACGGACAGCCTATTGACAATGAAGGTTAAATGTCGATGAAAATCTTTTTAACAGGAGTACGGTGCTCTTTATCTGATCGAAATCGGTCCAGTAATAACTGAGAAATAAGCAAAAACTTATCTAAAGCGAGTGATGTGTATATGCACGACATCCAAAAAGTGATGTGGTATAGCCACCTTGTTTTCTTACTTTCACAGAAGTTTCATTTTATGTCTACTCTTAACTATTATTAGTACCAACGCTTTTCGGGAACATAACTTTTCGGCACAAAACATCACAGAAATCAAGAATTATCGTGAACTCCTGTTCTTTCACAACTACTAATCTAAGCGTGCTCTAAACATCTTGTCCTACAATCATGAAAAATATGTTATTAGGTATTGAAAAATAATTTTTGGGAAACACTGGCAAAAACCAGTTTTGGTCAAAGCTTATTTTAAACAGTGGCGTTCACATTGCCAACTTATGTTCTTAACTCCACTTTACAATAACTCAATAAGAGATAAGCTCACAAATCTCATTGAAAATGTTGTGTACCTCTTATAATTACGTTAAAGACATCCACATCCTTATGGGTATAAATTGTGCACCTCTAGTTGCTGCTCTGTTCTTTGCTTTAAAAGAGAGTGTGTGTTATCTCCATCTTTCATACATCAAGATGACATTATTACAGCCTTATCATCACCCCATGGTGTTGTTTTGTAAAATATAGACAATAACTTCTTTCCCCTTCTGACCAACAACAGATACATGTATCCCAATGAGGTCTACCTTTAAGTTTATAACGACAACGATTCGAAAAGCAGAAAAAAACTTTCATTCTATTGATAATTGTTTTGTAACTACCAAAAACAAGGACAAAAGAGATGATTTTGATTTTATTACTGTAGCGTTAAATGGCAATGATCAGTGTGAAATATCTTAAAGGGTATATTTCACAGATTGTTTTTAAAACTCGAAACATTGATTCAATTATTGAAATTAAGCGATAACGATTTGTTTAGTAAATCATTTTTATTTTAGGAAAATCACCCAAATCCAGGCAAATCTTATAAAGGAGTTTCCAGGATAGCTTATCTTCCCAACAATAAAAAAGGGAAACTGATTTTGCAGATGCTTAAGATAGCATTTGAAGGAAAACTTGTTTTTACTATCGGACAATCAAGAGCTACAGGACGTCATGATGTTATAACATCAAATGATATTCCATTCAAGTATCAAACAGAATTAAACGCACCGTAAGTTTTATTTTCGTGCACGTGTTATGCATGTGTCACATTTGATAGCTGTTGTGATTTGATAACAGTTTCCATACAAAAATATGAACTCTAGGATAAAAATTATCTAAGTATTTTGTCTTGAAATCTTAACAAACATGAGAATATTTAATGAGATTCGTAAGTCGATTAACTAGGTTAGGAAATCTCTGACAGTTTGCAAGAAAACAGATACCAAATGACATTAGAATAAATTTAAATAATTTTACACACATACAAGCTTAGCTTACTTTAATATATCGAATTAAGAGAACGAACATCCGAATAACAAAGCCTGACAGACGCAAGAAAATCAGAAAGCAATTCATTTCAGAAAGCACGAGATGAATAAATGCGATCAAAATGTATAAACTTTTTGGAAGAATTCTAAATACCACTTCCGCATTCGAGTTAAAGCAAAAGGGCCAACCTTTCCGTTACAAAAACAACGGGAAACACTACAGATATGTGTTGCAACAAAAAAGTAAAACTACCGCATATATGCTCTATTTAAGCATAACATAAAAACGTTTAACAATCATTTAATAATTAGGAATTTAAGTGCAACGATAAGACAGCAATAAAGAGCTTCTGAGCTCATGTTATTTTTATCGCGTCAGTCCGTTCTGACAAAAAAAATTGTAATATAAATAATATCTAAACCCTGTGTACACGATTCATATTTGTTTACCACTATTGTAGATTCTTATTCATTTGAATATTTTCATAAAACGATATTTGTTTTTGAAAACATTTCGTGCGTAAGGACGGAACGCGACAGCATGAGGTTGGTATTTATATTAAAGTTACATTAAGTGTTTTCTTATGTTATCAGCTAAAAGATGTTATTTGGCTGTGCAAAAAAAGTGTACAATACTATAATAATATTTGACCGTATATTCTTTTTTTAAATTTAACATTGATTCATTTTTAACAACTTTCAGATAAAACAAAAGTTATTGGTTACATCAGTTGTTGTATAGCTACTAAACTATACTTAGATGACAGTTTATCAATTTGGATAACTATGAGATACATAAACCAATCTGTATTTTTCCAACCTCCCATACAAACCAACACCTAATTTAAAAAGATTGTTTTACATATCTGCACCAGAATATGAAATCGCACTTATGAGTTCACATAATATAATTTTCATTTCCAAACACTTCAAATAGCTCGTAAATTGGAAATGATTCTCAAAAGAAGCAGTGAAGGTTTCCTATAGTTGAACACCGACGTTTTCCGTGTCTTACATTCATCATATTCAAAATATTATTGAAACGCGTTTGAAACAACAAAAATGGTTTTGGTTCATTGAAACTCGGCCAATGTTTTAAAGAAGCTTTTAGGCGGTTCCTTTCAAAATATGAATTTTCTACAAGGTACACTTAAATCATGATATCCTAATGAGAGAAAAGCTCTTTCGTCTCACTGAGAAGAAAACCACTCGAAAGTCAAAAACCTTTATCGTTTGTTATAAATGAAGAAAAATGAATTTTGAAAGCCACCAATACGACAATATAAACATATTGCAGGCTCGGTTTGATTGAGCCTTTTCATGAGCATTAATGCAAGGGAAGTTGATTTTGATGATAGTTATACATTTGTGATATCTTGCCGTTATTAAGGGAAACAGTAAATCAAACTCAGATCGGATAAGTGTCATATGAGTTAAGAAATCGAAGTTTTCTTACATCTGATAACTGTTTTCGAAAGTCGTTACGACCCAAAACGCCTTTATAACTGGTATTGGTCCCATACCACGTTGATGCATGGTACAACTATGCGCGGTTACAGAGAAGGCAAAACAGATATAAATGTAATGGGCTGAATCGATGGAAATGTTCTCATAATCTAGCATTCTTCCTTGTGTTTGAACGCGAAAAGACATAATAAGAAGCCAGGTTACGACTTTTTTCCGACGGGTCCCACGGACGAGTGAAGGTGAATGAACTAAACAATAGAAGGCGTGTTGGTTTGTCTGCTCATAAATTAATAAATTCTAAAGTCGATTTATTTCGATGAATTTAAATTTCATTTCATTTCGATAAAACTGTATCTGCAACTTAAAAACAGGACCATCGGCAAAAAACCATGTAACATTCTAGTTTTTCAATCGTGTTTGAACGTTATATGGAGCCCCTGTAACAAAGTCAAAATTTGCATAAGGGATAGGGATAAGGTGAACGTAATAACCGCATTTTTATTGTCAAATATTTTTTAATAACATTTGTGAACGAATTATGCAAATAAATCAAACTGTTTTTGAGCAGATTGTGTTAGTTTTAAATAAGTGACGAACATTAGGCTAACGTCACTGTCATTTTTCAGGTTTTAACGATGCATTTTGGCAAGGCCTAAAGTATGAAAACCTATAAAATTTGCATCTGCATTCAGTTAAAAAAGGTGTAATTTGCATATCAGGAATCGCCACATTCAGAAAATGCAGCCTCCACACACAGTCAAGAAGAAGAGAGAGAGAGCATGGTTAATAAAATGATCAGTTTCAAAAGAGACACCTCTAACAATTAACAAAAATGAGAACCCGAGGGGTTACCGCCTACGAACGGTCAGTGGCAAATCAAATTGCCACTGGGGGTATAAACCAGGTTCTAGGGAGCACCAACCTCACACTTGCCGCAACAGGTTCTCATATCACAAAACAAATACAAGTTATCTTGGTGAAACAACTCTAACCCACTTATCAGCTCAACAATGTTGCATGCCAGAGCACACAAACATATAAAACATTTAAATAACATTAACAAGAACACAGAATATAAAATTACAAAGACGTCCTCAATTACAGCAGAAAACCTGTTCTTTTGACGTCGTGTTTGTGGTTATATTTGAAGACCTGTATATTTGATAAATTTAAAAACTTTTTCGAGATATTCATTTCCAGATTGGAAATATTATCTTTTTTTCTATGCAAGATGAAACAGGGGTGCATTTCACCTTAATTTCAAAGTAATAATTAGTTTTCCACAGTCGTGATGACAACATTTATAATACTCCGTAGCCAGGCGCATAGTTTAGTATCCGAGATATACAGCAGCGTATGATATGACTGTCACTCTCGTTTCCTATATATATATTTACATCAGTATTAAATGGTTAAAAGATCTAGAGGACACGTGAACTAAGAGTTAAAACATTCAAATCTACCTATATTGGATTTCATATTAAATATATGTATGATTGTATTTTCTTCAGCTAATTCGATTAGCGAGACAGTCATTAAAGTTGTTTTTATTGAAGCTTGTTCTTAAACACGTGTGTTAATGATTCCGCGATCTGTTATCTGGAGGATAGCTTTTCAACCGCCGTAAAGACCGCACGAATGCTCACCACCGTGACAATGAAATTCAATGAAATTTCCCGTTCCAAAGCCATCATCCTACCTAAAAAGGTCAAGGTCGCATTTGGCACTTAAAGCCATTTTTTATTAAACACCATTTTCCCGAAACACAGATTCGCCTTGACATCAACAAGTCCTCACAAATTTTCAGCTCATGGCGCAGTGTCGCCTCATAATGTGCATTGTTTTATATGTGAAGTAGTTGCCGTATAATGTATACCATGTACCTCCTGTATTTCTTTGCTTGAGGCACTTGTATTAAAATATAAGCTTTAGTTCACTGTGATTTATCAGGAATGTCGAATTACTTAATTGCCAGTTGACTGCATACATTGTCGATTGGCACCTAGTAATATACTGTTTGATATTATTTATTGCATATTTTGTAGGTATGGTTATCCTGACGACGGATATCTGGATCGCGTGATAAAAGCACTTTCTTTAAAAGGCATAACAACAGATGATATTAAAAATTAAGAGGAAGTTGGAACATTTTGTAGACATCTACAATACAAACCAAGTTGTTATGTTTTAAGTTGATTTGCATACTTTAAGATGATCTATGTTTGACATTTTAACATAAACACAAATACCTGCTTACACTTTGACTACGAGTAGCTTACATTTTAAACATGTTTTGTTTATTATTGTACAATATATCAAATTATTATAATGTTTTGTTTTGCCATCTTGTTATAGTTACAGAGACAGCGCAAATGTATTATTTCTATCAGGAGGGTTATGCATGACGTAACTGGTTTTAACTATGTTATAAAGGCCATGTTTCATAAGCATTAGTGTAAAATAAAAGCATTGTCATTTATCCGCACCAAAGTTATAAGAAAACAGTCCTTTGAAAATATAGGGTGCAATTCTGACTGCATTTTTCTAAACATGGTAATTACAGTAATTTTCACGAAAACGTAGACATATCTCTGCTGTGAAATTTGTGCTTTTAAAATGAAAAACATTTATTCATAACCCATAACACGACCTAAATATCGTCATTGCCATGTTATTTGGTATGGATTTATTACGTAATTATGCTCATGCACATCCTCGATAAGACTTAGAGTAAGAAAATAATGCTATTTGCTGTTTGTGGTATTGTCTTTAAATAAATTCTGCTAAATGTGTAACGGATTATGGCTTGTAAGTAGATATTCATGTGACAGCCTTTTTTGAAACGCAAATGGTACATGTTTTATAAGCAGATACAAGTTAGTTTAATTTTATTTAAGTAACCATTACACATAAATGGAACATTACGATATTAAATTTGTATGCATTGATCATGTTGAACTTTTCTTTTCGGTCACTAGATTGTTTAGTGTTTAGTTATTGGTAATTTACTGTAGCTCCCGATATGGGATTTTAAGTATCAAGAAGGAAGAAGATTGTTAAACCATTGTTAAATTTCTATTTAGCGCATTATTTTCATGTACAAATGTATGATAGTGTTTAAAATGATACGCATCAGTTATTTGTCCTTCTAAAATTAAAAATGTATCATCACAAATCTTTGATCTAAATTTTGTGTTCAGTTATCTCTATAGTTCACCTATAGTATAACTGTGTAATAACATTAAAGTTTTGTTTAACAATCTGCGTTTGTGGCCTATAAGAGCACCTGGAGTAGAAATCTGAGAAAATTAAACATACGTTTTGTTAATATAAAGGTTGCGTATGGATTAAACCAATGTATGTCTTTTCAAAACGATTGTTGGTTTGCAAAATTAACGATTACTGTATACAAGTTTCTTTTGGTAATATTAAGTATGTCATTTTTCGGAATATTGTTTTATGTTTTGTATGTTATATTAATTACGTCATCAAAAGTTTCATTGTTATTTTTCTGAATAAGTATGATTTTGACGTGTTAGCTTTGAAATTGTTACGGTTTAGAAAAAAACTTGTCCTTGGTAAGGGTGATGCAAAAAAAACCATAAACAAGTATTTTCTCTTAGAAAGTTGAGTTCTTTTCACAATGAAAAGTAAACCATATCATTCCAAATAATATGTTGTATATATTATAAATTGCACACAATAGATAAGCACAAGTGATCAATACGAGGTGTGTTCGTTAAGATCTTGGACATGTAAAAAACCAAGCAAGTTAATATGTTCACTCTCTGTCTACACATACTTTTATATAAATTTATAAAAGTAAAATGACAAAGCTTCACTTTGCTATAAAATTTAACTTATTAGCGAAAACAGTATTGAAACGAAGGGCATGTACAGGAACTTTACGAACACACCTTGTACATGTACATCTAACTACAATACGGTGTTAAAATAACACTGAAAGGAAAAAAACAACTTAAAAAATAATATATGCATATCAGGAATCGCCACACCAACAAAACACAGCCTCCCCACGCAGCGAAAAAGAAGAGAAGAAGAGAGGGAGCATGTTTGTTATAAGTATGTCAATTCAAATAGGACACCACAAACAACTAACGAAAAAGAGAACCTTTGGGGATACCGCCTTGAAACGGTCTATTGCAAAACAATTGGCCACTGGGGTTTAAACCAGGTTCTACTCTCAATATTTTTTCTTACGATAAAAGATAAAATGAATTGATAGTATACGATTGAGTTGTAGAAAACGATGTGGTGCATGTACATTTATTAACTGACTTATAATCTCTCATTTACCGCTATAAGCCAGACATTATTTATATATTATTTATGTTTTACTGTCACAGTACATTTTATAGTATGTGTTAGATTTTAAGTGTTAATTTGTAATCTTGAGCATGTTTATACGAGATGAAAATGGTCATGTGATATAGAAAGCATTTAAAAATACCAATCTCTTAAACCGTGATTACAATTTCAAAATGCAGCATTCGTTATATTTTACAATTAAATAACCAAAGAGCGTTAATTGCGCTAATTCAGAAAGGACTGGAGAAATCTGGTGAGCTTTTTGTAAAATGTGATCACCTGCAGATAGTTAGTAGCGTCCTATACATGTAATAGTCTCCGCTCTGCTATCAAATGAATTATTCCAGATTTTTCCAGTCATTCAGGAGTTACGACCCTCCAGTTCCTATTGTTTGTTCCAAATTATCACTCTCCGCTATCATGTAGCGTTTCTCTAATTAGGTATGATCGGGTCCTACTCCTAATTTGAGGCCGCAGTTTACGAACAATCGGGCAACAGTGATTCATAAAGGCTGTCGTAAATGTAACGTTCGGCCGAACGATATTATCCTGTGTATCTGGACTGTGTGTTAGTTTACACATTGATTATAGTTTAAGCAGTGAACTAATAAAATATATAATTATTAACTTACTAACTAGCTGAAATAAATTCATATTTAAACAGATGAGTCTTATGTATTTACTTTTTCATCCATTCGTCCCTGTCTTCTGAAACTGAAATATGTCTAAATGTATGATGTTCCGCGAACTTTGCGAACATACTGTTTACGTTTTCCGACGCGTCCAACATGCTGTCAGAGATATTTCAATGACAAAACCGTTGAATACCGGTATTTCTTCTAAAAATCGATTTACTTGACGTTGTTAATTTATTTGTGGTTATGACAATTGAATACAAAATTCAGTTTTTATTTTAAAAAATCCAATAATACTTCGAAGTTATAAAATTTAAAAAATATTCCAACATAAATGTTCATTATTTAAAAAACCTATTCTATACTTTGTCACTTGTTTTGACTTTCACCGCTGTAAACAAATATGACACATAAACGATCCCCATAATCTTACTACTCTAGTGCCCTTGCAATATATCAAATGAATCCCTTGTTTACAAAGATCTTACTGAGCTTACCTTGAAAACGCAAGAGATACTTACATTCTTACTTCTTTAGTAGTGAACTGATGGCAATCTTTGCTTCTTTTCTTCTGGTGCAGAACAAGTATCAAATCCGTTTTTTGCATAAACACACAAAGAGTAGTGGAATGCTCTCTGGTTTAGTTGATTTAGTTGACTCTGCTTTTAATCTGAGCTTCTTCCTTGGTTCCTTCTTGATATCAGATTGATAATCATTTCTTTTTATACAAATTTCTTAAAAGGCTTTCCCAATGAAGAACACACAAAGACAGAAGCGAAACAGATGTTTTTCAATATACACATTTTTTCTAAGGTTGATATTGTTTATTTATAATCATTATTATTCAAACCCTCCCAAAGATATAACCGAAGATTATTAAGCGTGTTATAGTATGACTCCAATTCCAACTGCATGTTTGCAGAACATGCAACGCAATTGTAATACAGGTATTGAAATAGATTTAAAAAAAGTAAACGTTTGAACTAACAGAAAAAATCATGTTTGTGTTTTTGTTGTTTTTATAAAAAAAATCATTTAACCGAAAATATTTGATAACAATACGCAATTATTCATTAATGCAACAGAAACAAAACCGGTAAACAAAACCATCTTTTTATTATGTTAGGGGTTTATATAGCGCTTTGAAACTTACACATGGTTCATTTGATAATCATACTGTATGGAATCGTTAAGACCTAATTGAGTCACTCTCTTCCTTCCTGGATTATATCTATGTTAGAGTTGGTACCTCTATCTATATACAGGTATTATGCATCCCAATGGGTACTAATTGTGCAGCCTTTGTTGTTGATCTCTTTTTTCTGATAAGAAAGAGACTTCATGTTATTTCTTTCTGTCGAACATAAAGATGGCATTATTACAGCCTTTTACGACAACTCAAAGTATCCTCGCGATTTCTAAACTTTAGATAATAATCATTTTACTGGGTCAACAAAATGTTTCATGATCTGGTTTTGCTTAATATAGCTAAAATTCAGAACAGCAAGCAAACTTGCTTGATCACCACATTTCTAGAAATATAGTTTCGTAACTATTTACTTATATGATAAAGAGATGATTTTGATTAGAACATTAAACAGTTCTTTTTATGATGATGATGTATGACATGCAACATCTTATTGGTTTAATATTTCACAGCTTGCTAGAGCTTATAGCAAGGGTATTGATTTTCATAAACGAAATCTTTGCATTAAACAACATTTTTAACAATGTCATTAATACAATGTACCGCATATTAAGAAAAACATTTTGCAACTTTATCGCCGATGTATTTTCCAAAATACAGAAAACTGTTGTGTAATAAAATCACTATAATTGAAAGATTTTTTTCCAAATGAGTGTTTTGTGGGATCCGATTTAACATTTAATTTTAAAATAAATAAAAGACAAATTAATTTCCCGGTGTTATTCGTAAAATCATCTGTACATTCAGAAAGAAAATCTTCTAACATGATATTCTACAGCACTATGCATGTTTAGAGATTAACTGATTAAAAGTTGATAGATTTGCTTAAATTGTGTGCATAAAGGAGGCAGCGGATTAGGATTCTATAAAGGTCTGTGGTAAATGATGAAAAAAAACCCTAGAAGGTGGATCAGAATTTTTATCTCATCAGCGCACAATTATAATTATGATAAAAAGCCGTCTTAATAATTGGTAAAAAAGCTTAGCATCACCGTCACATTCACCTAATGTTCACGTTAAATGCATTGCAATGAACCCGATTTGTAGCATTCAAAATAATGGAAAAAAAACAACAAATTTATTGCTTTTAAGTATACAAGGGCTAGGTGGAGGGGGGAGCAAAAAGCAGAGATGCGTCTGCTACGCATCTCTGCTACATGTAATAAAGTCATGACGTTGGTAAGAATAAACCAATCGTAGATTTATTCTGTTTAGAGGTTACTTAATACAAAACGCTTATTGTTCTTTTACGCTATAGATCTATGTACATGTCAGTGGTGCACTTTTATAAATATTGTTTTAATTTTATTGTGAATACGAGCCCGCGTTATCAAGAGAACTCCTAAAGTTACGAAAGACCGGTGGTGACATTTCAACTTCAAGATTTCACGATTTCAAAACGTGAATACAGGAAGTTAAAACCGATGAAATTTGTGAAATAATGAAATCGTGAAATTGTGAAATCGTGAAATTCTGAACTTTTGAAGTGAAACCGTGAAATCATGATTTCGTGAAATTGTGAAGTTTTTAAAAGAAATCGTGAAATCACGAAATCGTAAAATCGTGAAGTTTTGGAGAGAAATCGAGAAATAATGAAATCACGAATTAATGAAATCATGAAATTATGAAGTTTTGAAGTGAAATCGTGAAATCACGAAATCGTGAAATTGTGAAATTATGAAATTTTGAAGAGAAATCGTGAAATACACATTTTCACGATTTCATGATTTCACGATTTCTTTCGAAAACTTTACAATTTCACGTTTTCGTGATTTCACGATTTCATGATTTGTGAAGTTTTTGAAAGAAATCGTGAAATCAAGAAATCGTGAAATCGCTAAATCGTGAAGTTTTGGAGAGAAATCGTGAAATCACGAAATCGTGAAATCGTGAAATTATGAAATTTTGAAGAGAAATCGTGAAATACACATTTTCACGATTTCATGATTTCACGATTTCTCTCGAAAACTTTACAATTTCACGTTTTCGTGATTTCACGATTTCATATTTCAAGATTTCTTTCGAAAACTTAACGATTTCATGATTTCACGATTTCATTAGTTCACGATTTCTTTCAAAAACTTCACAATTTCACGATTTCATGATTTCACGATTTCATGATTACACGATTCCTTTCGAAAACTTCACAATTTCACGATTTCCTGATTTTACGATTTCACGATTTTTTTTCGAAAACTTCACAATTTCACGATTTCATAATTTCACGATTTCACGATTTCTCTCCAAAACTTCACAACTTCACGATTCATGATTTCACAATTTCACTTTAAAATTTCGTAATTTCTCGATTTCACGATTTCATTAAGTCGTGATTTCGCGATTTCTCTTCAGAATTTTACGATTACTGATTTCACGATTCTTCCTCGTTTTGAAATCGTGAAATCGTGAAGTTGAAATGTCACCACCGGTCTTTCGTATAACGTTATAATTTCCTGTTTTAGAACCTTCAGTGTTGTTATCAGCAACGCATTTAGAAGGCCGTTGAACACAATATTAATATTTGTAAAAAAATTGGGTTTGCTCAACTTGGGTTTTGGTGGAGTAGACAGTAATATGCATTTCCATTACTGCTTATGAACAGGCTCAATCCAAACGAGCCTGCAGTATTTGTATATTGGTTGTTTAAAGTTTCTTTTTATTAATAGTCCGGATAATCGATTACTATATCCTGTCATTAATTTGTTACAAAACACTTGAACCTTGCATTTCTTAAAAGTTTGAGATAGTATGTTATCAAATATCAAATATCCTAAATCTCGTACCGCTCAAGTTTAAACTCTTACTACCTTGTAGTCATTTGATAAAAATCTGATTTGCAATACAGTACGTTTTGTTTAATGGGTAAATCTAATTTGTTATGGGAACGGTATGGATGATAAATCTAAACATTATGTCACTGTGCACGGGGTGCCTATAGGATGCTCAAAGGACCACCTTCTTCATCACATGCAAAGCCATGTTGCACGAAGTAGGATTTCTGGCATCCAACAACTGAACAGTGGAATCGAAAGTGACCATTCCGTGAGGTGGATTGTGCGCTTGCAGACCCAAGAAGGTCCATTATAGTTTGTTATGCTTATGTTTATTTTAAAATTGACTTAAACACGTGTAAATAATTGAAATGATTTTTGATTTTTTTCTTTCGTTTTCGATTTAAATTTTGTTCCGGGTTAAGATTTCCCATAAACAGGAAGGTATTTTAGTAAAAACCCCTGATAAACTGATACAATTAAGGTTCTCGTTTATATTTTTTCGAAAACATCATATGATCATCTGCCATTTTAAGATCACGTGCTTTTGTCGTTTCGATATAACGATGTTTTGTTGTTGTCGATCAACATGGTCATCAGTCTGGAAATGGGGCCAGTGTTTCATAAAGTGGAGGAAATCACGGTTAATCAATGCAATACTGAAGGCACATAGAGGCACATTGGGGCTCCTGCATAAATGCAGAGCAACAATTAAGATAAAAAGAAGATAAACACATTAAACGAGATAAGCCGACTAGATAATTGACTAACCGTGATTTCCTCCAGTTTTCGCCAATTATTTCAATTGAAACGTACATTCAACTAATTATTAAATGAAATTTGACAAAGTTTGTTAGAATAATTTTATTTAGCTGATGGTTGGAATTGCCTTTTTTTCCGGGTGTGATAACAAAACTAAACCAACGCAAAATAAAATAAATCAGCATTATGAAAAACTGATCTTCTGGAATCTCAAGTATGGATTACTTGTTTTATTGATTCTGATTAAAACGGAAAACATAGATATGCATCATTACTTATGCGCCTGTAGTTTAGACATGCAGCAGCGGTTAAAATTATCACAGTATCTTATTTTGAACCAAAGTAAATTTGCTCCATAATCAAAAGGATTCATTGGCATTAAAACGCTAAGATTAATTAATTAATTACGATTGGCGATAAACTGTGGAAACTGGATGATGCGATAACAGCGGAAAACTTTTTTATTTCAAGTCACCTCCAATAAATGTCATTGTCTTTAGCGAATTTCAATTGTTGGTAATAATTTATTAAAATGTGAATTCTCAAAATCCACCTAGTGCTTTTTTAATCGAGTTTGTTTTTTATTTAAAATTAACGTAACTGTGTAGTAAATCAGAACCAACACGATCAAAACAAATGTCGTTTAACATATTTTAAACACAAAAAAGACAGTGATGTTGATATTTTTCTTCAGACATGAACTATCTTTGTGATGATATAAAAGCATTTGACATTGTGGCTGAAGGAGAATGTCACAAAGTAACCTACTCGAGACCTCTACAATGGGAGATACCGGGGGAGTGGGAGAAGGTATAGTCTTAATATACTCAACGTATTGCCGCAGAAAGTAAAGTCATCTGATTTATCTGATTTCCGCTTATGTCTACAATAATTATTGGTAGTTAGAAATTATTCTAAATGCGTTGGCTAAATAGAGATGGGAATTAGTAATAATTGCACATTCTAACTGACTTTGATTATTATAAGCAATTTGACTATAGGTTTCAAACGCAACGCAGCTGCAGTTTTCGTGACATTTCTTTAATTGATTATTGGTGAATATAACAGAATTTAATGCAGTGTAATATTGTTTTGTTTATAATCATTCCTAACTGCGTCTGTTCACCAAATGTTAGCTCTTCACCTTATAAATGTATTAGCATTGCAGCTGGTCCTATTGCATGAAGACGACATCTTACATGAAAAAATATATAATGAATTTGTTTTTAACTTGTAATTACTGCTGAATTTCAACATTGTGTTAATGGAAACATAGTATTTACTAAAAGAATATTATATAAGGAAACACAATGTGTAGAAGTAACGATATGTTCATACAATTTAGAATAGCAGCAACACGACTGAACAGTTTCCATCAGACCTGACTTTGAACGACCCTCAGATAGGAAAACAAATGACAACACGCACAAACACTCAAGATACCCACGCCAAAAGGTGGATCGGACCCCTGGGAATGCAGTCTGGCTTTTATGCCAATTTAGAGTCAAGTGCTCAAATTCCGTTAGATCAAAATGTGCAAGTGACACTGCAAGCTCAACACATTTCTAGTTCACCAGACTTTATGTCAAATCAAGTCGTGCATTCTTTTCAAAATCAACGTTTTCCAATACCAAACTCACAGAGTCGACATTATTACAAATCACCAGAAACTCACAAGGACTATACATACCAAATACTGCCACCACTATTTCATAGAAACAATCCTCCACCAGCAGCTCATGTTTACCAGAAAAATCAGCATCCCGGAAGAAACGATCATCAACAAGGGATTCGATTCGAGCCAGCCATTCCATTACCTAATCAGGACTACAATTACATGCAACAATATGGTCCTCACAATTTCCCTCTAGCCTCTCAATCAAATCCTAATTACCAGTATCCACAATACCCAAATATGAGACGTCCTCCTCCCATACAAGTGCCACAACAATACCAAATAAGACCGAACATCCCTAGTCAGTCAATTGGAATTCATATCCCTCAAGGATATGATAATAACTACCAACGTGAGCCAGTTTACCGCCCTCCATACCCGCCCAACCCGAGATATGTAACTCGGCTGCCTTCGTACAATGGTCGGGCACAAGACAATGGCGATTCAATCAAGTCTGAAATAGATGATAACGGTGAGTTTGACAATTTTTATATAAAGTATGTAATTTTTGGACAAAGGTAATTTGGCAATGTTTATATTGGCGTGTTTACATTGGCAAATTTACTTGTAAACATAGTATACATATTTTAATCGTTGTTTACGACATAGCGGAACGCTGCCAACACTTGTACTTTTAGCCGAGTGTTTTAAGACGCAGTCAGTTAAAATACTTTGAAATGCAATTGTAGCAACCCTGTTATAGGTTGTAGGTTCGAAACAAGATTTTTTATTATTTTTTTTTACTTTTTACACAATAATAATTTCGATGAAATAAATAGAAGCAAAATACGTACAATACTTGTACTTTAAAATAAGTGCAGTAATTCTTGACAAATAAAAATCTTAGTTATATCTCAAAAAGCAGCGTGTCAGTTTGAATCGAACCCGTGTCGAAAAAAAAATGTTAGGCCATTGCCAGACGTACCCGAAAACCAGTATGCTGTGGGGAAATTATTTGATGATATAGCTTTGACCGAGTCTAACTGTTAAAATCTTTTTGCTTAAAGCCTTGTGTTAAATTAGTGTAGTTGCACGGTAAATTCCGAGAAATTCCGTTAATGGTATAAGGGCAAGTGCCGTTCATTGACACTGGCCAGTCTGTTTCAGAGAGTCGATGTGTTCATCTTTCAATTTGGATTCAACATTGGTCTGCTTTATAGGTCCAATATAGTACAGCTTTGTACTACGGCATATTGACCGGGTTGTTTCAGTGTGAACAGTATTGTTTGAAGCTAGTGCTGATAGGTATTTTTAGATATTGTCCTCGGACAAATGCTGGAAACACATGTATACGTCTTAGATACCTGTAAGATAGCTGCAGAGTATGTGTTGTGGGTAGTGTTTTTAGATAATGCCTTCAGACAATTGCTGGAAACACATGCGTCTGAGACACTTTTAAGGTAGCTTCAGAGTAAGTGTTGAGGATAGGGTTTTTAGATAAGTGTCCTCAGACAATTTCTGGAAACATATGCGTCTGAGACACTTATGTACAGCAGGATAGGCTAGATCTTTTTGTTGAGCTTGGACTTGAAAGTTGTTTATCTTAGGGTTTTGTTTGAATGGTGATTGTTCAAACCTTGTTGAGCATTATTTTGAAACTTGTTGTTGCTCATACTATATTTTATTGCTCAGCGTATGCGCTGATAGAGGGCCTGAATGTGTTTTATTTCTAACAGTGATTGTGCTCAGGGTGAGTACCTGAGGGTGTGTCCAGGAGGTTTATTGTCCTGGGAATATTGTCATATGTTCGGTAATTCTAATCTTGATTATTTTGTTCCACCCCAATCATTTCTACAATCATTATAATCATTTTGGAGCAATGTAGCTCAGGAAACATTTACTATTTTGTTCAAAACAATAAACATTGTTACAGCATATCTATAATCTTACAGCATATCTATAATCATTTTAGGAGAAAAATTGTATATATAATTATAAAGGCTGAGACAAATAGTCTGATTGCCTTCTGCCCGAGGCACGTTACAATGCTATCCAGGCGATGAGATATAAATAGGAAAAGTAGTACTTACAACGCGTAAATATTCCTTAATCTGTGTTTAAATTCTATTATTAATTGTAAACAACGTCAATTTAGCTTGGTCGACCAATAAATGCCTTTCACCCGAAATGCCATTCGTGATGCATACGAATTTCAGGCATAGGCCTTAACATTCTCTAATAATTGAGAATTATGAGGCACGTCCTGGTTAATACGTAAAAGCGCAGTAAGCTAGGCAAATTCCGCTATATTTAGTGCTTAGATTATTGCTGGTTTCCTGTCTCACTTGTATGGATTAACTTGCCTCGAACATGTGCATCGAAAGCCTCAACACATTTCAGTATGTGTGTCTATAGCAGTAATGTGTATAAAGTAAACCTCCTGCAATGTAAAAGGAGGTAGCATTGTGCCATGTAAATGTTTAAGCCATTTGAAATGTCATTTGTGAACTATACAAAAACTAAAATAATCTCCATATGAAGGCATCTTAAAAATCCCCTTCCGGTTTTAGCTAATATGGCCGCTTTTGTTATAAACCTTATCGATATCATTACATAAGAACTATGTCGTAAGCAAATAAGATATGTAAACAAAGACAATAAATGTTGCCAATATTATTAAAATCTTGATATCTATGCAACCGAAATTTGAAATTAATGTCATAAAATCATACAAGAATTACAGCAATTTTATTACTTAAGAGGTTGCAAACATTGCAAATGGCGAAAACTAGCTAAAATTTCAAAAATTAATTTTGGGGGAAATACTTATTGCCACCTAGAATTTAGTAAAGAAATGTATTTAGCTATGGATGTTGTAAATGTTTGCAAGCTCAATTTAGTCTAATTCATTGTCTAATTACCAAGCACATACTAAAACAAAAGAAAAACCGTTTGCATGAGAACACTGAAATTCATGAACAATATACCAAAGCAACTCATACCTGAAATAAGTATATGCTGGTCTACAATGTTTAGTGCCAATTCGTCAAAATAATGTTAGGGGTTTCAAGAAATTCAAGGAAATCTTACTTCCTGGTTCAAAGTGAAAGTAGAAAGTGAAAGTAGGAAGTAAGATTTCCTTGAATTTCTTGAAAACCCTAACATTATTTTGACGAATTGGCTCTAAACATTGTAGACCAGCATATACTTCTTTCAGGTATGAGTTGCTTTGGTATATTGTTCATGAATTTCAGAGTTCTCATGCAAATGGTTTTTCTTTTGTTTTAGTATGTGCTGGGTAATTAGAACATGAATTAGACTAAACTGAGCTTGCAAACATTTACTACATCCATAGCTAAATACATTTATTTACTAAAATCTAGGTGGCAATAAGTATTTCCCCCAAAATTCATTTTTTGAAATTTTAGCCTGTCTTCGCCATTTGCAATGTTTGCGATACCTTAATTTGACGTCATTTAATTTTCCCCTTCGTTGACAGTATGATAATTGCATCTTATTAAGAAGTTACTTTCAGATATAGATCAAAAGTTTCAAACTAGGCTCTGTGCTTTGGATTATTGTTCTAAGTAATGCGTGTTCTTCCATATCAAAAAGAAACAATTTCGTCATAATTCAGTTTTCTCTTTCCCCAATTAATTGTTTTGAATGTGACTGATATAAAAGAAGCTAATGCGCGGTGAGTAGTTTTGTACTTTAAAAAGTTAAGGCTGTACATTTGTAACATTTTTATTTTTGAAATCGATCGTATTATAAACATGAGTTCTCTGTCTCTCTGCATTTTGACTGTGTGGAGAGACTGTGTTTTCTGCGTGTGGCAGTTCCTTTCAAGTAATTGTCCTCTTATTTCCTTCTTCTTCTTTACAATAGTTTTTAATATTTTCTTCCAAATGCAAATCTCATTTCTTGCCATTTCTGTCTGTTCTCGCAGATCACGCCTATTTTTTGCCGTGTTTTATACAAAAATATTGTGTCATTTTGTTATATTATAGTTGCGTTGCATTATGTGTGAATACAATAAGCATTCTATTTGTAGATGATCACTTAGCGAAGAGAAATCCAGATAAAAGTGATTGTAAAGAAGAAAATAACACTACGGAAACTCAAGTCTCTTCACAAGGTCGGTTTTAATTTCAGCATTGATAATAATTGTCTAATGGTTGAACTTTCATTCCGTAACCGTTTATAAATTACCGTTATGCCCCGAATATAATAAAATCTTGTCTTAAACGGCATGATTTTTGAACGTGCGAACGTTTGATAAAAGTTATCTGAAATAAAATTATCGATTAGCCTTAGTTGTATTCTATGTTTTAGTCAAATACTTAAGCTTATATTTTGGTCATTTCAATTAAATTTTTGATTACATAATTAAAGATGGAATTACTGCTGATTGTGAGGACAGCAAAATAGAAAAGACCAGAAAGATAATAGTAAGAAATATACCGTCGAAAGCCGAAGAAGATTTTTTACAACTTTTCTTCGAAAACAAGAAAAAGTACGGAGGAGGAGATGTTCAACATATCGAGCTTGATTGTAAAAATAGAAGTGCGATAGTAGAATTCGGAGACGCAGAATGTAAGAGAATTAATTATCTTGAACAAAATTATAGCTGCAGTTTGTAATTTAAACATTAACGTAAACATAAAAGTCATCTTCAGATATTTTGATTTTGCATGTATCAGATATAAACAATATACATTTCTCTTAAATATAGGAAGTTAGACATGAACAGTTTCTTTACTTTAGCTGTTGATAGAGTGCTTTCAAAACGGCCTATCGTAATGATGGAAGAGACAATTGAAGTAGAAGCATATATGTCTGAACCGGAAGAGCCAGCTGAATTGTGTACTATCGAAGTGACCGGCCCATCTAGTATTATTTGTGAGGAAAACATTGAAACTTTGGAGATGTACTTTGACAGCACCAAATGGTCTGGAGGCGAAGATGTTGTAGATTGCAGATTTTGTCGTGACAAAGGCGTTGTTTTAATAACGTTTGAGTCTGAAGAAGGTTAATAGATTTATATATGAAAACATTTTTTCAAAGTCTTCTACCATGAATACAAATCCTCGTGACAAAAATATTATTTGTTAATATTTAACATTTTGTTCTAAGTACTATGGATAATTTTAAGAGTGAATGAATGCATTCGTGCCTCTTTGTCTCACCATCTTTTAAGATCTTAGTAATATAATACAGACAATTGGAAAATTATATTTCTGATCAAATCACAAAATGAGCTTCTGCTAGTGTAAGTTACGCTGCTGTTTTAGGGTCATAGATAGTTTGCAAGTGTTTTTATTTTACTACAGATCTTGGGAACGTTTTCAAGAATGTTTATTTAACATATCCACATGAAATCTTTAAATATGAAATACAAATTACTCTGTTAACGTGTAACATGTAAGTGGTATGTAACAATTTAGATTGTTTTTAAAAGTTTCGTTCCTAGTAAAAACTATTTGATTTCGATGATTTCAGTTGCACGAAGGGTAGTTAATCGACCTAATCATCTCATTCGAGGAGCGACGTTGTCGGTTTCACTGCACAATCCTGAATCAAACTCAGCCAAACTTATTCAAGAAGAAAATAACTCTGAGATGGACGACATTCACGATGTTATTTCGACTGTAAAAGTGAGCGGTTTGAAACAATTTTCGTCCCGGGAATCAGTAGAGTTGTACTTTGAAAATGCACGACGTAGTGATGGCGGAGAAATTAAAGAGATAAAAGAGGACGATAAAGACAGCGATAACGTGTATATCACATTTGCGGAAGGAGAGGGTAATTTATTTCTTTCGCAGTTATTATCTGACAGTCACTACAATTTGGTAGTTTTCTATTTGATACAATATGCATGGGTTCTTAGTTTAGTGGAACTCAGTTTTCTAAAATGCGTTTCAATGTTCAATTCTTATTTCGTCCTTAATTACGTAAACCGATTTGCAAAAGTAATATATCCACGAAAATGATTGATTTTAGATCATGTAGTTAAGAGATCTTAACGTGTTTTTTAAGTAACCATCCTTAATTCAAAAAAATGAAACGAAAGCGACAGTTTTTAAAAAAACCATTTTTAAATCAGTGTAAACTTGAATTTAGGTCCAATTTTTTATTACTTTTTGTGAACATCATATAATAAGTCTATGCTCTCTCTTTTCTATCACCCATTTGGCAGTGTGGGGAGGCTATCTTTTCTGATTGTGGTTTTTGCTAATGAATATGTTCACATTGTTTTATTGATTTGCTAAGTACTATTAAAACAAACGTCAAAAAAGAACCAGGTGATATCATTCAGAACGTGTGGGGTAAATAAATGATTAACAATTAAATATAAATAGGTGAAATATGCATATCAGGAATCGCCACATTCAGAAAAAAACAGCCTCCCCACACAGTCAAGAAGAAGAGAGGGAGAGAGCATGGTTAATAAAATGATCAATTTCAAAAGAGACACCACTAACAATTAACAAAAATTAGAACCCGACGGGTCACCGCCTTGGAACGGTCAGTGGCAAATCTAATTGCCACTGGGGGTTTAAACCAGGTTCTAGGGCGCACCAACCTCACACTTGCCCCAACAGGTTCTCATATCACAAAACAAATACAAGTTGTCTTGGTGAAACAACTCCAACCCACTTATTGGCTCAACAATGTTGCATGCAAAAGCACACAAACATATAAAACATAAGAATTTAATAGCATTGCAAAGCCAAAGGGGCGTGTACTCAATGATCTAACCGAGACCAGAGCTCCTTGAGTAAAATCAGCAAGAACACGATGACAGGGATAAAAGAAACAAATCGAGCTTCTAGGTTCTTTTAAAAGAAGATTTCCCCATAAACCTTCATAAACTCTTAAACCCTGCAACCGTCGTGCAACCAAAGAGGTAAGCATAATGATCAACTGTAGAAGGGTTAATCACCAGGCATGCAGAGCGCTGTAAAATATCATGTTGGTAACCTTTCTTTTTAAATTTACAGATGGTTTTTACGAATAACCGGGAGAAATTAACATTGCCCTTTATCTTCTTAAGTTTATAAATTAAATCTCCATAAAAAAACTGGCTGTGAAATACCTTGTTGCAATAGTGATTTTAAACTGTACCTGTATTTATGAATTAGATCTGGGTATCGACGATAAAACTTGCAAAATGTTTTCCTTAATTTGTGATACCGATAACCTTGTTTTTAAAGTTTTTCTGTAATGCAAAGATTACGTTCATTGAAATCATTAATATCGTTGCAAGCTCTTGAAAAGCGAACAAGCTGTGAAATATAAACCCCGTAAGATGTTGCACGGGGAACATCGCCGTCTAAAAACGGAAAATTTACTATATTAAAATTAAAATCATCTCTTTTATCATATATTTTAGTAGTGACATAAACATTTTCAATTGACAGATTTAGATCGAGAAAGTTTGCTTGCTGTTCTGAAGTGTTCGCTTTATTAAGTTGTAGTTCTTTAGGGTAGATCTTATTAACCAGTAATGGAAAATGGTTATTATCTATATTCAATAAATCATCAAGGTACCTCGAGGTGTTGTTAAAAGCTGTACATATAAAGCTAAACATATAGTGCACAGAATAATAATGAATGTTTCGTTACAGTTGCAAAACGAGTTTCTGAAAAGACTCACACAGTTGAAGGAAAACATCTTCAAGTATCAATATTCCAACTTCCAAAGCCACCACCTGTCTATGACGATAGAATTATATTGCACGGGTTGAAAAGGTCGACAACACAGGATTGTCTTTTCAATTTTCTTGAAGCAAAATCCAGAGGTATTCCAAGTCAGCTTATTTATCATGCCGAGCAAGAAGATATCGCTATGGTTATATTTCAGGACAAACCAGGTGTGTTTTTGTTCGATTCCTCTGCTAGTCATCGATAGCTTCTTAATGTTTGGTGAATTTAATAATTGAACAATGTCAGGTTTCAACAAAAGTATGTATATATTCGTTTCAAGTATTTGTTAGCCTCTTGATATCCTGGTCGTAAGCCTCCGTCAGTCAGCATTGACTATGGATGACGTATTCTAGGTTTGGTTGGAGCAGCGGCGTTTGTGACTGATGAGTCCGATCCGGGAGTGACATTCTTGGCCACAGATGTCGCATGGGTGAATGGTTCCTGGTTGGGCATACTGTTGGCGTTCTTTTCTACGAACCCGCCTGTGTTCTGCTGCACATTTCAGCTTCTCTTCACCTGTCTTGAGCTGTCTGGTCAGGGTGCCTCTCCAACTTGCTCTGTCTGTTGCAAGGTCTTCCCAAGACCTTATATCCATATCGAGAGCTTTCATGTCTCTTTTCACTACGTCTTTGTACCGTAGCTTTGGACGCCCAGTGCATCGCTTCCCAGATGACAGCTCTCCGTATAGGATGTCTTTTTGGAATTCTTCCATCCTCCATGCGGCAAACATGACCAAGCCAGCGAAGACTGCGTTGTCTGAGTATGGAGTACATGCTGGGAATGTCAGCCCGGGATAGGACTTCAGAATTGGCCACTTTTTTCTGCCAGGCGATGCCCAGAATGCGGCGCAGACATCGTAGGTGAAAGGTGTTAAGTTTTTTCTCTTGTCTGGCATATGTGGTCTATGATTTGCACCCATACAGTAGTGTGCTGATAATGCAAGCATTGTACACTGCCATCTTCGTTGCATTTGACAGTCTTGAGTTTTCCACACTCTCGTTGTAAGACGAGAAAGGGTAGAGGCTGCTTTTCCGTTCCTCTTGTCTAACCCTACATCCAAGTAGAGGTTATCGGTGATAGTGGAACCCAGGTAGATGAACTGATGGACGACTTCAAGCTGGTAGTCGTCTATTGTTATGACTGGTGCAGTTGGGGTGTCCTGGCTCAGTACGTTTGTTTTCTTCAAGCTGATTGTCAGCTCGAAGTCTTTGCTGGCCATAGAGAAGCGGTTCATCAGCGACTGTAGTTCCTGTTGGGTGTGAGTGGCAAGCGCTGCGTCATCAGCAAACAGCATATCCTTAATCAGCTCTTCGCGTACTTTGGTCTTTGCTTTGAGGCAGGAAAGATTGAAAAGCTTTCCATCCGATCTGGTGCGGAGGTATATTCCTTCCGTTGCTGTGCCGAAAGCATGCTTAAGGAGCAGGGCGAAGAAGATCCCAAACAAAGTAGGGGCAAGAACACAGCCTTGCTTGACGCCACTATTTATGCTGAAAGGCTCAGAGCAACTGCCATTGAACTGCACTGTCCCCGTCATATCTGTGTGGAACGATTCAATCAATACAGGAGATGTACAGGGGCATCTGCTGTTCTCTACACTTCTCCTCGAGCTGTCGCAACGAGAAGATCATGTCCACCGTTGACCTCTCTGAGCGGAAGCCAAATTGTGACTCTGGGTAAACACTTTCAGCAAGCTCCTGGAGTCTGATCAGGATCACCCGAGCAAATAACTTGCCGACGATGCTGAGGAGGGAGATGCCTCTGTAATTGTTGCAGTCGCTTCTTTCTTGTAGAGGGTGATAAGTTTGGCATCACTCATATCCAGCGGTACAGTCCCTTCTTTCCAGCCCTGGCAAAGGACTTCATGCAAGGGGAGTAGTAGAGAGCTCTTGCACTGTTTCAGCAGGTCTGGTGGAATTCCATCACTACCTGGGGCTCTTCCTAGGGCCAGGTTGTTAATGGCCTTGCTGAGTTCCTCTACTCTAGGATCCACATCAAGCTCTATAATGGTCGGCAGACCTCAATGGCGTCAAGGGCTGTGGCAGTCACTGTATTCTGTCTGGAGTACAGATCTGAATAGTGTTCTACCCACCCCTCCATCTGCTGGTTTTTGTCAGTGAGTACTTCCCCGGTTGATGATTTAAGCGGGGCTGTTTTTTGACTGGACAGATCCCAGTGCTTTCTTGATGCCGTCGTACATGCCTCTTATGTTTCCTGATGTAGCCGCTTTCTGGATGTTTCGCTGAGGTCTTGCCAGTACTCGTTTGCGCAGTGTCTGGCGGTCTGCTGCGCCTTGGTTCTGAGAGCCTGCAGGTTGTTCTGTGTAGATGTCCTTTTGTATTCCATCAAGGCCACGCGCTTGGCTTCTATGGCTGGAATCATTGCTGAGGACTTTGCTTCAAACCAGTCATGTGACTTTGTGGTCCTCTTTCCAAAGGTTGCTAAAGATGCGCTATGAATAGTGTTTTGCAGTACCTCCCACTTCTCCAGGGCAGAGTCGCCTGTCTCTGTGGTGCTAAGTTCTTTCTCGAGGGCTTCTGCAAACTTATGTGTCAGATCAGGCTGGGACATCTTGCTAATGTCGATGCGAGGGTTTCCTTTTTCCTTCTTGCGGCGAAAGCTCTTTGGTTGCAATCTGATTTTGCAGCACACTAAGGAATAGTCTGTGTCACCGTCAGCGCTATAGTAGGAACTTGCATGTAAAATGTTGCTGATAGCTGAGCGTCTGAGAACGATGAGGTCAAGCTGGTGCATTTTGAGCGTGGATGTCTCCAGGAAACCTTATGCTGGGGCTTGGTCTGGAAGTACGAGTTGGCGATATACAGGTTTGAAAAGTGCAGAGCTCAAGAAGGCGTTGACCATTTTCGTTCATTTTGCCTACACCAAACTTGCCAAGGCATGAGGGCCACGAATCATGATCTGCACCTACTCTGGCGTTAAAGTCGTCCAGGAGGATGAGATGATCATTTCTGGAGGTGCTATTGATGACCGACGATAGGTTTTTGTAGAACTGGTCTTTAGTTTCTGGTGTTGAGGTCAGTATTGGAGCATACACGCTGACAAGGGTGACAGGACCTGTGATGGTGTTGAGGCGAAGGTTAAGGAGTCGTTTCTGAGCCATTGCTGCCTGGTTCTACCATGCTCAGTAGACTTTTCTTCACTGCAAAGGCTACACCTCTTGATTTTCAGGCGTATAAACGCATTATGATAAACATCTTTGATTAACTTTTCATTGAATCTTTATGACGCTCTGTGTGTATGATTAATATATACTTTTGCTGTGATTTAATGATCTAATTAAATTGTAGCATCCTCCTATATTAAGTTTTCATTAAATAACTTTTTCAGCAATAAAAGATTAACAGTCCGCGATAGCACTGAGCCCATTGTACGTTTATATCATTACTGATTGATATCATCACATTGCTCATTTAATTTGGCTAGATAGAATATTCCGCTGCTATGAGAAGGTACGAGATAAGTATAACATACCATTTATGAATGAAGTCAGTCAATCTGAATTGAATTGTTATTCAAACGGTGTATGAGTCATTTACATATTAGTCTTAGCTAGGAGGCATCTTAGGGGCATGTTCGAGGTTCACCATACATGTTGCATCTGATGCTTTCTGTTGTGACATTGACAATAAATGGAAGCTAACAATAAAACTTATTTGAAGAAAAAGCATACTTAGTTTTTATAATGTTCTTAAAAGATAAAAATGAAACTGAAAAATAAAAAAGAAAGGCTCGGTTTGATTGAGCCTGTTCATAAGTAGTAATTCAAATGCATATAACTGCCCACGCCGCTTAGCCCCGGCTTGAGCGCAACTCAATATTTACAACAGTAAACAGTACAATTTTGATTCATCCCAAACGATGGTATGCATATCGCGGTGAAAATGAAACGTTAAATGTGGTATTTTGAGGTTAACAGCACTCTATGACCCAGATAAAAAATGGGTTTGCCCTAAACGAGATTTTGGCGCAACAGATTATAATAGAATCGTGACAGAGGATCTGAAAACATTTAACCTGCATTTTACAGAGAAGTCAAAGGCAAAAACTAAAAACCATTTATATAAAATATAAGCTACCTCAAACTATACTTATTTTATACAATAAATATATTTGTTATTGTCCTTGTATCGGTATGCTAGAAACAAGCCGTTTCAAATTCAACTATTTCTACCGAAACGAAAAAGATGTGTTATCTATTCCAGATATGAACAAGTTAGAAGAAGCTCTCAAACTGAACAAATTAGAGGATAGCTTTCTGAAAATGTCACGAGCTCCCATCTCAAACTGCATCATGGTTACAAACTTACCAAAAGACGTTTCGAAGGACGATATTGAATTCTACTTTGAAAATGCAAGGCGAAGTGGAGGAGGATCAGTTGATAAAGTGATAATGAATGATGATGATGAGACTTGTTTTGTGTACTTCAAAGATTTTCGAGGTAACATAACACTATTTATAGTCTAGATTCTGAAGCTTAAAATTTTGTCGAGGTAGGGCCGACAAGATATACTTTTTATTTTACAATTTTATTGAAATTTATGGTATTTCTCAATAAAAATTAGGTGGCCTGCAAAAATTATTATATTGCGAACCCTGAAAAAATAAGGGAGATAACTCTGATATAGAATTATAAGATAACTTTAAAATATTTAGATATAATGACGAGTTGCATTGATATCAGTCCAAATTTTAGTATCAACATTAGTTTTTATATGATCTAGCAACCATTATTTATTTAAGATATATTATTAGCACATAATATTGGACTAATATGTAATATAAGACATTTTTGTTGGTAAAATATACAAAGAAAACAGAACTATTTACGATTTTCCCTATTTTATGAGTTAAGAAAATTATCTGTTCATATCACTTGTAAATTTTATACAGATATTTCACATAACTCTTCTAAACATTAATTTAGATGTTTTAGAAGACATTTTATATTGAAGAATATGCGTTATTGATGATAAAACCTTAAAATTGTTTATACAATTACCCCACCCACACAATTATAGCAAGTATTCTTTTAATAAAACCTTAAATGGATAATCAACACATTTTATGTTAGTTTATTTTGTTATTTACAATGTATATAGAGTATGATCTGCTTCAGTTAAAGAAGCAAACCGGAAAGGAAATGCTTTGTAAAACACCAAATATAAAGAGTTAATTCAAGAAAATATAATAATATTTTCTAATATGATAATTTGGTGACACATTTTGTCGAAGTTCAGATGTCTCCAATAGATCTGTTTTATTCTTACTTTACATGTTTTAATGTCTTCTAGTTCTTGGAAGTCCCATACTCATAAAAAGGCACTTCTTAAATAACAGCATCAACACATTTGTATTCTAATATACTCAACAAAAAAAGAAACCTGACACTTTATATTTGGTGTATTTTCCTGGAATCAGATTTAAAGCTAATTGAATTGTGGTATGCATTAAAAATTGTGCATGTTTTGAACTTAATTATGCATTTTGATATTTTTGGTGCATGAAACAAGTGATTCAGTGGTTAGTTTCTTTTAGATGGTGCAAAAATATATAGATTTTGAATATGCACCTCATACTTATTCAAAGTTACAGTGTCAGGTTTCTTTTTTTGTTGAGTATATGATTTGAACATCCTAACAGGTTATGCAAATCAGAGTGCCTGTTGTATTTTTTGTAAAGTCACATAACGACGTATAACAGCATAATGGTAAATAAGCCAGTTTATTAACTGAATACAGATGGTAATTAATTTCTTGAAAAAAAGTGAAGTAATTAAACATTAGATAAATATTACGGTTATTTTTTTACACATGTTAAATGTAGATTTTTCAGATGTTTTTTCTTATGTTAAGTTAACTTTTACTAAATTACAGGAAAATTGCGGGTATGTATCTTAAAATAATGAAATACAATGAGATCTGGCAAACTTAACTTATTTTCCTTCAGGAAACAGTTTTCAACTTCATTACATATGGTTGCATTTACAAATGATAAGTTCCCATATTGAGGGTTGCACTAATCTTAGAATAAGTCTGGGTAATTTTGTTTCATATTGAAAGGTGCCGCAACATTTAAGAAGCTAGGCATAACTTTATAAAAGTCTATACATTGTTCTCACCTCATCATGCGAAAACGGAAGTAAGATTACTATCTTGTTGGTTGTAAGTAAAACATAATATTGTATTGCCTGTAAATGTTTTCATTTTTTACATATTTTGAAATAGAATGGCTTATTTTGAAATCTTTAGCTTAAGCTATTTAAGGAAAGAGTTAAATCCCAAATATCGCAAGTCTTTTAAGGATAGTAAGTAAAGTAGGTTTCCTGTATATGTCAAAATATACATGTATATATTGTTCGAGCTTAGAGAAATAGGACTGCTTATGTAAAATGGAGAAACAGTCACTTCTGGATGCTAGCGTTGCCCCAATATAAAACAAGGGAGCCTTATAAACGCTAGCAGAGTCATTAAAATATGACACGGTCTTGCTTCCTACACCACAGAATAGTGTAAGCACCTTCTTGACGCCAGTGTATTTGCCATGAGACGTATGGTAACACTATCCAGAGGTTTTAGAATGGTTACTACCAGTTCTATGTTATAGCAACCGCTTTTTGAGATAGGTAAAAATATCCGAAAGTTGTTCTTAGTCTAGACTTATTGAAAAGAAAACAAAACTATTTAATTATTTAGGCAATTATACTCTTTAAACTCTTTCTTAAGTCTAACTAGAGATATGTCCATATGACAGAGATGCCCCCCCCCACCCTCAGTTGTCATTGTGAAACACAAAAAAAACAGATGAATTTGCAGTTCACAATATTAAATATGAGTGCAGTTTGATGGTCAACATGCCTGTAAAGTTTCATGACTGTCACTGATAGTTTTGGACTTACCTACAACACAAGATTACACACTGAATGCATTATATTGAAATGCATAAGGGGCCATAACTATGGTCTTAACAGGTGTGGCCCAAAAACAAAACCCCAGGTGCACAACTACACATGATTGTCAACATGCCTGTAAAGTTTCATGACAGCGACTCTCATACTTTTGGATTTACATACAACAAGATTACTTGCTGAATGCATTATATTGAAATGCATAAATATATCACTCTGGTCTTAACAGGTGTGGCCCAAAAACAAAACCCCAGGTGCACAACTACAAATGATTGTAAACATGCCTGTAAAGTTTCATGACAGCGACTCTCATACTTTTGGAATTACATACAACAAGATTACTTGCTGAATGCATTATATTGAAATGCATAAGTATATCACTCTGGTCTTAACAGGCGTGGCCCAAAACAAAATCCCAGGTGCACAATTAAACATGATGGTCAACATACCTGTTAAGTTTCGTGATTGTGGCTCTCATACATTTTGAGTTATGTGCTACACAGGTTTCGTTAGTGCGGAGGGACGGATGGACAAGGGCATCCTATAAGGCCCCTACTCATTCAGAGTGGGGGCATAAAAAGAATGCAGGATTCAAGAATTAGAATAAGGTAACCCTACGAAGGAATCTGGACCCTTTGTTCTGATTGATGACAATGCTTTCCCTACTAGGATCCTCAATCCTATTATTAGAGTTAATAGGCTACTTGTATTGTTAAAGAATAATATCTTTTAGACCCAGGTCCTCACTCCATTACAAGGGTAGTGCTAGTATTCAGAAGGGACTGCAACAATTTGACAGGAGCTAGAATAAGTTTAAAATACTGTTATCAACTACAAGCTGATAGTATAACCCGTAGGACCTATTATTTTCATATCGCTGTTCCTAGGTTCTTGGTCCCTGGCCAAAGTAAGGTTTATGAATTCTGTTTGGTCTACTATGCTATTCTAGAAGCAGTCCTACCCAAAGAAGGGAGTACATGTACTGCCATGAATGGCTTCAGATTGCCTTTCATTCAATTTCAAAGAATATTTAAAACGAACTTGCTACTTCAACGTTTCTATTCCGGCTCAGAAGGGGTTAAGCATTTTTTCTAGGACTGACACTTCCCTTTCACGAAGACTAAGGCCATATTTAAAGCAAAGCGACTGTTGAGACATTAACTTGTTACAGAAACACAAAGTCTCCATGAGGTTCGTCAACCTGTTTCAGGCTTAGTATTATTAAAACCAGTTCCATGTGAATGACAATGGATTCATTGTTTTAAGCAAAAAAAGAATGATCAATATGAAGCTGTAATAATTAAACATAACAAACCATAGATATGAAGGTGTTTTTTTTTTGTTTTTCACTTACTGTAATACTCTTAAGACTTCTGTCCAAATGGAACCATCCTTATTTATTGGAAGTATTGCCCGTAGATGGACCCAGACCTTACTCTTAGACTATCGTTCAGAAGCTTGAAAATTTTGTCAAGGACATGTGCGAGTATGCTTGACTATAGTTTAAGTGTAGCGCTAGCCACAAGCATATTTATCAATAGCCATAACAAACATGTATTAAAGACTCCCTTGTGCTATTTCAAATGAGCTCTAAAGCAGAAGCAGTCAATAGAACACTTTAAAAATATCATTTAGGTAATTTCCAAAATAATCTTTCAACCAAATGTTAACTTAAAAAATTTTAGTTTGATGTCGTCATATTATCACTGCTCATTTACTTGTATTTGTTTTTGATTTACATTTTTTTTTAATTTCGTGTGCATTGATTGCACTTAGAAAGTAGAAAAAATGAATGAGTTTTAACACACATATTGTTTAACTCAACATGTACGAATGATTTAATAGAATGATTAATACAACTGATAAAGAACAAGATTTCAAAATGCCACAAAACTGTCAGAGAGCAGAAATTGTTTATTTGTTTAAGTTTTGGAAATTAAAGACCCATAACTCCTCAGTGACTTGACTAATGTAATCTTGCTTGTAACCATACATAGCTGAGATCTTATTGCCCCCTTAAACAGTCGGACGAATTTTAGTGATATTAAATATAGGTATTGTTTGGTATAGATGTAACTTGTTAAATATTTCCAGTTGAAGAGCATAACTCAAGAGTGACAAGAGCAATCTGACTGGCTATCAAACTTGTCTAAGATATTATGTACATACATGTTCTTACTAAGTTTGATGAAGATTGTCATTTTAATTAGGAAAGCATCCATTACTTATTTGATTTCAAAAATGGCAATAAAATGTCAATAAATCTAACGCCATTGCTGCAATCTAGAATATCTTGTTTAGATATTAGCAGACAGATTATGCCCACAGCATTCTGACAAACTGGGGCATTAGGCAGTCCTAATTTGGTTAAAACAGCCATTAGAGGACACTATCTATCAAAGCTATCTGCAAGTTACTGAACTGGATAAGTTTACCTTAAATATTCTAAGCAAGTTTGTTGAAGATTGTCGAGTTAAAATGTGGAGGAGTTAACCCGTCAGATTGCTTCAGTCACTATAGAGTTATTGCCGTTTAATTACTAATTTGGTCAAAATTAGTAACTAAAGGGCAATAACTCCAGTCTGACTGAAGTAATCTGACGGGTTATTAAATATATTAAATCACTCAAACCAAGTTTGGCGAATATCTTGAATAAGTATTATTGCCATAAGAGAGTTGATAACATTTTGTGAACGTTTCCTGCCACCGATGAGTCTGTAATACGTCCTGTTTGTCAAACTGGCTTGTAATAAATGGCTTGCTCTTTAGTATGAAATTAAATGTATATAATGTGACCTGGATGGTTATTGGTGTCTAAAAAGCTTTTTCGGAGAATTTGTGCTGTAATTCCTTTCTCTAAGTTAAAAAAATCACTAGAAATATCACTTTCTAGCAAAAGAAAATGGGACATAAGTGATTTACATTATCTTTCAATAAAATAAAGGGGAATAACTCTTGTTTTTCACACATTATATACATAAGTTGTTCACCTTGGACTTTATATTGCATCTTGCAACTTATTTGACAAAGTTTTAATGAAGACAGAAAAAAGTCTTTATAATATATGTCATATCATTGAGTTTGTCAGTTTTTTGTTGATTTTTTGTATGATTTGGCATGAGTTATCTCCCCTTATTTTCCGACGATTCGCAATAAAAAAAATTTGCAGGCCAGTCCAGATTGTTTGGCCATATAATAGGCTTTAATTTGGTACCAAAATAAAAAGTATATCTTGTCGGCCCTACCTCAACTCATTTTTGAGCCCTTTTGGACTTGCAGAATCTAGTCTAATACCAACTGTACAACAGGACTATCTCATTGTTGTTTTTCTCGTACCTTTGTAATTTTAGTTGCAACAAAGTAAAATATGCATACCAGGAATGGCCACATCCAGTAGACACAACCTCCCAACATACCCAGATAGTAGTGAGGAGAATAGTGCATGGTTATTTAACATTCATTTTCTAATAGAAAAGTGAAAAATGCATATCAGGAATGGCCACATCCAGCTTCCCCACACAGCCAAAAAGTAGAGAAGCCATGGGCATAATTATGCAATGACCAATTTCAAAATGGACGCCACAAATTATTAACGAAAATGAAACCTCGAGGGGTATAAAGGCGCCTATCTATAGAAAAAAGGTAATTGGTATTTGTACCCTTAAGATTATTTAAAGTGGTTGATTGTATTGTTCTTCATCATGTTCGCAAGTAAAACTGGACGAAAATTTAATTACAAAGTTCAATATAGAAATTATGTCATTGAGATTTTTAATCAGGAATTTGTTATTTTTCTGTTTACCGCAGTAATTTGTATTCTACTACATCAATCATCAGTACAACATGATCACAGTTATAATAAAAACAAAGAAACATTTTTGCATATTTGCTGTAATTCAGTTTTTTTCAGTTTATTAATTCACTTTCTCATATTGGCCCAGCAATTATCGTATTAGCCCAGTTTAATATTCTTCATATAAATGTGATGTTTTTTGTCTGTTAATTAATAATAAAATAGAAAAGGTCTATAGAAAATATTTTCAGTAATGTTTATATCGAAAAGGTCTATAGAAACTATTTGCATGTATGTCTGGTTTTAGCAAACACGGTTTTAAATACAAGTGTAATACTAATGGTAACTGTATTACGTGAAATCTTTATGTTTCTATAGAATTCAGTTAACGAACATAAAGTGGCGTGGAGAAATGGAGAATATAGAAGTCAAAGGCATCGAAGGAGAAGAAAACATGGACGAATCAGGTTTTTTCTATTAATACGTGTATTAAAGATTTTCAATACTATATTCAGCAAACAAAGAAACCTGATACTTTATCACTTTGAACAGATATGAGATATATTATACCAAAATCAATATTTTGCACCTTTACATAAAACCTTACGACTAATATACAATTATTTCATGTTCCCGAAATATCAACATGCACATATAAGACCAAAATACATTCAATAATTATTTACATACTTAATTAATATGATTTACGTCAATATAATTAAAATAAACAGTGTTGGGTTTCCTTTCTTGTTGAGCCGTTTAATTACCTTGAAGTTCAGACTGTCTATATTTCATTTCAGCATCGTTCAGCTGTAACAGTAACTTAATTCGAAATACACAATTAATAAACTCACATCTCGTCACGTATATGCGAAATTATTCCATAACCGTCTCTATTTATATGCAGTTACAATAGTTTTGCTTGTACATTAAATGGCGATATCAAAGTAATAAGAAATAAAGAGAAGCAGATTTTATAGTCAGTACTGTTATCAGTAAATTTACCCGTTACCGATGTCATGCAGTGATTGTTACGTATATCAGGGCTAACCGATCAACCTTTTTTGGGGTTGTCCCGGTTAGCTCAATCGGAGGAATTGCAGGGCTAGGCACTGTCGCCGTGACGGTGCGAGTTCGCTCCCAGCTTGAGGCACTATCATTTATAATTTAAACCTTCTTGCTTTCACCCCACGATTTACAAACACACTAACAACATATGGAGAAACAACCAAGAATATTCATGTATTCATGTTTACCAAGAATAACTAAGAATTAAGGATATTAATAAGAATATTCATATGTTCAGGGTTACTAAAAAATTCAAATATCCATGTTTACTAAAATATTCATATATTCTGTTTTACTAATAATATTCATAAAGTCAGGTTAACTAAAATATTTATATATTCAGGTTTACTAAAAATATTCATATATTCATGTTTACTAAAAATATTCATATATTCAGGTTTTCTAAAAATATTCATCTATTCAGGTTTACTAAAATATTAATATATTCAGTTTAACTAAAAATATTCTTATATTCAGGTTTACTAAAATATTTATATATTCAGGTTTACTAAGAGTATTCATATATTAGGTTTAATAAGAATATTCATATATTCAGGTTTACTAAGAATATCCTTACATTCAGCTTTACTTAAAATATTTATATAGTCAGGTTTACAAAGAATATTTAAATATTTAGGTTTGAACCGATCCGAAGAGAACCGAAAGTGGAATGGACATGACAACAAAGCTTATATGGTCGACGAAGCTGCTACTGTTTCTGAAGGGACAAAAACTCACGAGAGCAAGAAAGGAAATGGTAAGCAAAATAAAGGGTGATTATACGAGAGGAAAGTAAAAATGTGACTAGTAAGCGACTAAAACGTAATGTTAAAAGAGAAACGATGAATGGTAGTTGATTATGAAACGAATTATCAAGATAGTATAACTTATCAAGAAACAGCGTTTTATGTTGTGTTTACAAGAAGCGATATATGCAATATATTTATTGTATCTAGCTCTATAATTTTCATTGTAGGAGAAGAAAAAAAGAGAATTAAAAAGCAGGAGACCATTGTAGGGGAAGAAAAACTGACATCAAAAAAGACGGAGAGAAGCAAAAGTGAAGCTACTAGCATTCTGGAAATGCGTCGTCGAAAATTCCTGAAGACCTGTCGTACAGTGGTGGTGTTTATGTGCGCCTATGTGGGATGTTCGTTACCATATTTTATTTTGACCGTTCTGGGTGAGTTTTGCCATATAGCATCTTGATGTTTAATTGAAGTATTTTTTCTATCAAACACGGTGCTTGATAAGTTCACGAAGAATGCTCAATATAACTGGAATATTATAACAGTTTGCAGTCTGTAGGTTCGTATCGCACGAGTTTCGTGTGTAAACAATATCACACGAGACCGAAGATCGAACCTGATTTGGCTTACATACGCATCATGAAACTACAAACTGCATAGTGATATTATTTTTCCTTTTATTATATAGCCATCTATCTAAAACAATTTTAAACACATGAAACAATAAAAATTCATTCAAAGATATGGTTAACTCAATACATGTAGAAGTAAAAGCGATTGTAACGCAGTAGTGTTTCGCATTTATGAATGACGTAAGAATATCGAAATGGCTGTATGACAGCGTCGGAAATTTCCTGATTTTGGAGTTCGGTATGTGCCGAAGAGTACCGAAAAATTACGATCAGCATACACAGAGTAGTTTTGACGTCGCATAGAACACAATACTCTGTAGTGATACGGAATTGGAAAATAACAACACTTTGTGATAGAGATTTTATAATCTGAGGCGAGAGGCGACCAGTGTAGATCCAGATCGGATAGCACACATGTGCCAATTGATCTGGATCTATACTGATCGCAAATGCGATTAAATCCGTATATATGGTGTAAAGGTTAACATTAAACCTTTTACATTTTATTTCTTGTAGGTCTTGGATGCGGTATAAACTGCACACAGGATAGACCGGAAACACGTGTCATTCGATCACTGGTGCTCACTGCAATGTTTCTACTCCCAGTCATAGATCCGATCCTCTACACCCAGCGGTTCAGTGTGTTCCGAGAGGCACTGCGAAACGTATTAAGAAAGTTCGTCGATAAGGGATGCGGAAACCAGTTGTTACGTTTTCAGCGGCCCTTCACGGGGAAAAGTTTTACCGTGAAATCGACGTAACTGAAATTGCTGAAATTATGTCAAAAGTTTGCAGAAGAAATCCCTAATTTCGCATTTTGTGGTGAAAATAACATTATATAGTCAAAATGTGTTACCAGATCACCTATAAGTTTTGAAAATGAATAAATAATCGTAAGTTCTTTATGAATTTCTAAATATAGTAACAACTTAAATGTCAATAAAAATGTGACCGATGAAAGCTAAATATTGTAACAACTTAAATGTCAATAAAAATGTGACCGATGACCCCTAAATATAGGTCACCCAAATGTGACCAATGACACCTAAATATAGAAAACAACAACATTTTGCAGAATTTCGTGAAGCCGGGGACTATTTTGAGGGACTGGCTGTTTAACAATTGCAATATAACTCAATGAGGATTATTTTGCTTATATATATATGATTAACGAAATAATAAAACAAAATCACTAAGGATATTTTTGTGCATTTTGACATGCATCTAAAGCATTGACCATTTTGTGCGGGCGTCACTGATTTTCGAAAACAAGACAATTCGTTGAGGGCTATGTGCTTTTGTGTTAAGGATTATTTTCTATGGATTTCCCTTTTTGTGTTTTTGTTGCCTTATTTGGGGCGCGTTACGGGAAAAGGTACCTTCGGACACTTGACGTCAATCCTTGAAATGACGTCATAAAGTTGAGCAGACGACATTAATTATTATTGTACCTTTTCCCGTGGCGCGCCCCATTTAGTTGAATATTTTACCTTGTGTTTTTATTCGTGGAATATATTTCTCTGTTGTTTTGTGTGAATGTCACTGTATCTCAAGTTTGGAGAAGGTTATCTTATCAAGAAACTAGACGAAACTATTGTATCTAGGTTTTTCAATTGTTTTGAAGGAATTTATATCCGTTTGTTTGTTTTTTTTCAAAGGAATTAATGAGTTTCAACAAAACAAAATTATTTCACTTACAAGTTATGCAACAAAGCATAGTTGTTTATCTAGAAAGTAAACGCCTTCTGATTCCAATCAAATTTGCAATTACTGTATGTCAGATGAAATAGTTTTGTGCTAAATAAGCAACAAAATAATGAAAAGATATTGTTTGTGTTTTATTTAAAACATGTAATTGTTCAATATAATTTGGGAAAAGGGAAAAGGTACCTTCGGACGGTTGACGTCAATCCTTGAAATGACGTAATAATGTTGAGCAGACGACATTAATTATTTACATTTCGCTGTAAAAATACCATTTTATTAACAAAATGTGTTACAAAACCACGTTTTAGTTATGAGAAAATAATATTTTATTGTAAGTTCTTTCTCAATATAGTAACAGCTAAAATGTCACAAAATATGACCAACGGTACCTTTGCCCGTGGCGTGCCCCAATTGGTAAAAGCCAAAGCTCTCAAGCCCGCTAAAATGTATTGTTTGGCTTCCCAAAACTTCAGAGCTTCTGTCGTATTTTTAAATATTTTCGGTAAAGAAATGTAAAAAAATAATAATTAAAAGATATCGTGTATTTTTAAGCTTCACAACTATGTTATTATTTATTTTATGTATTTAGTATAATAAGACCCAGTCCCAAGGTTATAAAGCTGAGAATGGAAACCAGTCTCAAATCTCAAGCATCTGATTGGCTGAAAATGCGACTGGTCGCCATTTCAGCCAATCAGATACTTGAGATTTGAGACTGGTTTCCAATCTCAGCTTTATAACCTTGGGCACCAAAAGAATCAGCCGGAAGCTTCATTCAACAACAAAAAAATCGGGTATCATTTATGTGAAGTTCATGTTATTTTATGGAAATGAAAGAAATTTCATAAATGATACATATAAATTTTGGAGAAAAAAACCGAAGGGTTTAAGGTTAAAATTGGGTTTTGACATAAGTTGTAGTTTAGTACAGTTATGTTGTATAAGTTGTAGTATAGTATAGGTCATTTTACAAAACCATAAATTATGAAGAGAGAACTCAACATTTTATTTCTTTTCACTAATATTTTCGCGACCATAAGATTCTAGGTAAAACAAAATTAAACAAATATATTGCTTACAGCTTTTAGACAAAATTACACAACATTTTGTTGTCAGTATCATATTTACTCATTGTTAATTTTTTAAAGATGTTGTTTGTTGTTTGTTTTGTTGTTTTTTTTTTGTGTGTAATTATGGATATTTTTACTTTATGCTTTCCAGTGAATTATAGAATTTTCCCGGTGAAATAAAAGTGGTATTTCACTGTTTTCAAACTGTGGACTATCATTTTTATTTTAACTATTTTTTCACGTTGGTACCCAAACGTACATAACGTTCCGAATGAGAACGTTAACAAAACAGGCAAAAGTTTGGGTATATGACGTCGTGACGTCACGTCAGAATCAAACGTTTTTAGAGGCATTTCATGGATTTTTTTATGACAAATTCACATAAATTGTGCAATAAAAGCATAAAATAAAAAGAAAACGTGTTTTTACTAGTGGAAGATAGAATTTTATTTCACTCGTGAACTCCGGAATCATGCATTTTCACTCGTGAAAATACGAATTCCGGAGCTCACTCGGTGATATATATTTCTATCTTACACTGGTAAAATCAAATATCCTCTATATTTTAGATCTAAAGTGGGGGTACAGTGGGTTGCTCGAATCCGTTTTCGAGAATAAATATTAAATTTTCATGTGGATTTTGGTCAGAATGTTGGAAAATTCATATAACTTAACAAAGACATCCCTAAACGAACCCCATTTCTGGAAATCGTGCACCCAACTCTTACCTAGCTGTTTATCTTTACTGTTCTAACTTTTCTTAACGTATGTAAAATAAAGATACATTTATAACATTTATGTTATATTGAAATACTCTTTGCTTTTTGGAGGATAGTGTTATTTTTATAACGAAGTGCAATGACGACAGTACGATGTATGATGGTAAACATGGAACCTTTAATGCGGTATTTTCAGATTGATACCTTTCCACTATAATCGACGATTGGTGCCCAGATATAAAAAGGGGTTTGCCCTAAACGAGAAAACAATGGGCAAACCTAAACAGAATAGAATTTTGACAGGCAATATGAGATTATAAAATTGTTCCTAAAAGATGTTATATTAATTTTATAGGCCGATGTCCATGCCAGTCATTATAAAAATGTCATAAGTGATAAAAGGGTTTCTACTACTGGGTCACAGGCCAGACAACAGACCAGCCAGTAACCCTTAATCATGCTACGAAACATTTGCTTTCTTTAAGCATATATAAAAAGTCAGTTGTATCTTTAACAAGAAAAGTATAACACACGCGTGTTATATGTGGACGAAATTCATGCTAATGATGTAATGTCCCTGAGCCAAGTTGTGGTTGGATCCATGTGATTGTAGATGAATTGAATAGTTGTTTGGCCTATGATATGAAATAGAGATCAAGTATAAGTAGTTATATAAGTGGTAAATTTTATTGAATATCACATATGACTGGCAATGATGTGATTATGATATCTTGAAGAATATCAGCATGATTGAAAGATCCCTGGGTAGAAGGAAGTCGATATTGTCCACATAAGTTAAGAAATGTAATAAAAACGTTTAATTAGGCTAGATATAACAAAACATAGACATGAGAGCTTCTGACATAAATAGATGTTGCAATTAAATGATACAAAGTAAAAATGTGTTTTATGCAATCCACATTAGTGGTAAGAAATCTTTGATCACAATGAAATTGATAAAGGTTAACAAGAACCTTTCAATAGGAAGGATTCACAGCTACGTCATCAATTTGTGTTATCAGTACCACATGATACACATTACTAGGAAGGTGGTACAATACAGTGTAAACAATGGTTCCTTGTGATAAGATATTTGCTGTAAATTTAACAGAAAATGCCGAACCTTAAGTTTCGCTCATCTGACATAACCTGAGCATTCAAACGTTTAACTAAAACTTTGATTACAGTGTCAAGGTTTAAATTTGTCAGGGAAAAGGCAAGCATTAATTGAAAAGATTCATAGAAATTCTCATAGTATTTTCATATCAAGCAGTTAAAGCATGCATTATATAATCTTGAGCTGGAGGTGGTCAGAAACAGGTGCAGTTTCAGTATCTTTATGATGTATCATGACTAATCTTGTCTGTATATTTATGTTTACAATATTGTAAAATTAATATGGCTAATTACATTTGTATGTACGTAGGTATTCTTACCAGTAATTAAGTTAATATACTTAAGGACAATAAAAACGGACGGTGGGGATAATTGCATTTTGACAATGAAAATATATATATTATCAACATTTTTCACAGTTTCATAATACCGAATGCATTGCAGTAATTTAGATACCAAAATTATGAAAATTTATTTATAATAAAAAAGTTATTGCGTAATAAAAACTGTACCCCGATAATAAAAGATACACTTTTTGCTAAATGTGACAATGAATTGGTTCAATCTGTTTCCTGTTGTTCATTGTCATTAAGTATATTTTATCAAATGTAGAAATTAAATGTATTGTTTTTGTTGTTGTTTTAATTGTTTTTCAGATGCAAGGCAGGTATTGAAGCTGGGGACGAGAAGGACATTATTATTAATTGATTAGGGCAAATGGTTCCAAATTTATAGTACCATAATTCACAAGAGAAAATCTATATAGGTGCAGCAATATTACTATTCTGCCATGCAAAATAAAATGTCTACAGCTAAACGATTGACTTAATTTTCCATACCTAAAGCGGAATATAAGAGGCTCGAATAGAGTCTGGATTTCCTTCTGAAGGTCCTTTTCCTCCAACAATATATCAACTGAATTTGCATGTCCACTTTTTTTAAATTTTTTGCTTTGTCAATTATAAAATACAGCCGACCACATGCACTTATCCACTTTTTGAACTTATGTTCATTTGTTTTTGGTTTTGGAAAGGGTATAAAGATAAATCTTTCATGCCATCTTTGTCTGTATACCTCGAGTCACCTTTACAAACACCATAGCAACATTGTTGTGTCTTACTAAACTTTTTTTAAAGATTTTGGTTTCAGATCCATGCCTCAACACAAGCTAATTTATAGTAAATTGAATGCAAGTCATACAAAATTTGTGCTAAGGTCAATTCTTATCTGTGAATCTATTTTTAGCATATTGGCTACCTGTGAATCCTTCCTATACAATATTTACATGCAAAGGGAGAGCAATCAAACATAACTTCCGTTATTGAAAGGCATGTTTAAAAAGTTCTTCTACCCCGTCAAAATCACTTAACAATTTCACTTCAAAAACTAAGGTTTCTACCCATAAAAACGTTCATAGCAATACATTTTATTTCTAAAACAATAATTTTGAATGCATAAGTAACAAAAATCACGTATTTACCAAAACAACATCTTTTCTGAACTTTTTAGTAACCCTCTTATCTCTCTTGGGTCAAACTAGATGGACGTATTAAACATCATCTATTAATAGTTAAATAATAAATATAATACATGACCCATAATTCGTCCAGAAAAATGAAAATTAATTTTGTTCAAATATTAAAATAAAACTGTTGTATATAATTGGGATTTCTAACTTCGTAAAATAATGTTGTTGTTTTTTTTGAAAAGTTGAGGTTATTTTCGCCAACTGTATGAATAGTTTAGTGAGTGCGGTGTGGAATGTGTTGTAAATCGGTGTAGAGGTTGACGATACCAAGTTTAATTGTGCTTCACTCGGGCTATCTTCTTGACTTTAACAAGAAATTGATCTTGTTACACAAATAATGACAACAAAAATGAAATATGCGAATCATGAATTGCCAGACAACCAGACAATAACAGCCATCCCACGCAGCCACAAAGTAGCTAGAAAAAGAAAGTATGAGTTTATAAGAGATTCAGTTCAAATTAGACACCACAAAACGAGCACAACCAGTGGCAAAATAATTTGCTAATATGGGTTTAAAGCCCCAGCCCTAAACTTAAGTAAGAATATACTACTGAAAAATCATATTTGTCCATATAGACTCCAATATATAAACTCTCTAACAGAACACAAAAGGTCCGATCGAATTCTTTCTTATAGAAGGGATTTTCAATGATATTGTTGAATTATCGTAAACGAACTTTTAAGAAGCTAAATATAATGGAGGTTTATTTAGCATTGATTTTTGACGAAGAGACCACTTCATGCGCGATCTCGATTTCCGTGACGTTTCGGAAATCCTACTTTCGCTTTTAGTCGTGCGGACCAAATTCAAGTTATTTTAGTGAATTAAAATTTTATTAGCCCGAACTAATGCTGCAAATGTGTGCCTAAAATTCCAACTACATGTAATACTTCATACAAGAACGGGTTAAATTGAAGTAATGCCGCTTTAAAGATGTCCAGCTAAAAAGTTGCAGTGGCGTCGCTTCTCTGCTGAAGCTAATACATGTTAACTAACTTATCTACTTACCTCATTTATTGGCCACAGCCAGAACTATACTATTACTGCTAGAAATGAATGCTGACTTTTTGTAAGTCGCTGATTTAACATCGATTATCTGAAAAGCAAATACCTGCGCATCGAATGTTAAAAGTTCTACGCGCCTCTATGAATACTAGGAAGGACTAATTTTAGAACATATTCATTCTATCAAATAGCATCACTTGTCTTTAAAGTCTGTAAAGTGCGCATCGGCTGTTGAAAGTTCTAGGTCCCGCTTCGACGGCTAGGATGCTTTAATTTTCTTCCGATCAAACCCGTTTTCAGTTGCTACTTTAATAATAGCATTATTTCTACGTACTGAATAAAAACGATAACTTTAGCATACGCGAAAAAAACACTTTTTACATCAATGCCATTTGTGGACAATCAGTAGTAATATATCTCGAGCAACATTACATCAGCTCAGCCTTTTAACTATCTTTCAGTTGTAATATTTATTTGTCAATTTCTGAACAGGTGGTATCATCTAGTGTCAAATCCGCTGATGACCGACAATCAGCGTGTCGCCAATGGACACCAAAAAAGCACAGAGACTTCTACCTGGTGAAATCTAAAAGGAGATTCGATAAACAATGGCGTTTAATTTATCTTCTATTCAAAAACATGTAGCATTATTTTTAAGACTGAATAAAAACGATAAATTTAGCCTACACGAAAAATCATTTTTTACATCAATGCCATTTGTGGACAATCAGTAGTAATTTATCTCGAGCAACATTACATCAGCTCAGCCTTTTAACTATCTTTCAGTTGTAATATTGGTTTGTCAACTTCTGAACAGGTGGCATAATCTAAAGTGTCAAATCCGCTGATGACCGACAACCAACGTGTCGCTAGTGGACACCAACATAGAACAGGGACTTATACCTGATGAATTCTGAAAAGAGATTCAATAAAGAATGGCGTTTAATCTATCTTCTATTCAAATAGCTGTCATTTATGTTGTTTAAGCGAAAGTAGAAATCAAACCGGAAGAGAATGTGGTTTCATAGATAATTGCATCGTAGAAAACAATGTTAGAAAAATGGAGTTTTCCCCTTGAAATCCATGTGAACACGTAATGAATAAAAAATAGAAAAGTGTTGGTATATCGTGCCCAGCAGATCATTACTAAGCTACAGGAAATTTTTTCGGTGCAATGAAATAACAAACCACAACACTTCCTTTAGATTAGCATCAAATTTTAATGACACAAAGATGACAATATGATCACAGATGGTATCGGACGAATGATTATTTACTTGAGAATTGCTTTTGTGTACCAGTGAGCTAAACTGTCATTATTTTTAATTGCGTTTAGCAAATTCAAATTTGTTTGTGCGCGTTTATAGTTCATTCATTGTAATATAAAATATTTGGAAAGATTCAGTCAAGTACTTTGAAAAATCGGCATTTATTAAGTGCGCACTTAAAACTTTTGAGTAGTGCAGAGCGATAGTCTAACAAGACGATTACGATAAATACTTTCTATAAATACCGGTCACGTCATCAAGCTAACATAGACCTCTATCATAAGAACGCATAACAATCCTAATCAGGATTTTTGTCTTCATACGCGGAGTTAACAGTCCGCAATGTAGTTACGTCAATTAACCGTAGACAAATGAATAAATATGCTATTTTTTGTCGATTTAGTTTAGAAACGTATCAGATAACCCGTAATATTGAGTTGTATATCCCTTATTTTAAGTCTAATGTGACTTTTGAACACTGTCTTATATCTGTATGTAAGAGCGGATCTAGAGGCATTCTATAAACAGCGGTCACGTCATCAAGCTAACTAGTCCCAATCCCAGTGTACTTTGAGCGAAAGTACACAGGTCAATGTGATGATCACGTGACCGGCGTGTACACACTGCTTTATCCAACTTCGTAAACTGCTATACGATACATAGCCGTTCTTTTCTTGTTGTTATTCGTCCAGTCAACATCGAGGGACATCTTGTCATTGTTTACACGTAACGTCATAACGATGAAAGGAGAAATAATGTTCATTATAAAGACAGCAACAGACAAACTTCGTGTTGAGTAATGTATAACAATAGGAAGATGGGTAGCGTAGCGTGCATGGCGGTTCCGAATCACAGTATGTTCCGAATCTACTCTAACTGAATGAAAAGTCATTTAATTTAGTTACATCGTTGAAATTTCATCGTTTATCATGGTGTTGTCGTAGGGTTGCACGAAGTGTGTAGGTTTGAACTTTATTTGACCTGATTATTTAAACTCAGAAAAGGAAATAATCAATAAATAATTATTTTTATTAATTATAAAAAGTCATTTTCAGTCAATACAGTAAATATAAAAAGAGCATTTAGATATTATAAACATCATTATCTGGTGAAACTTGAACTTAATGCAAAAACAATAAAAACAACAAATTTGTTTGCAAATTATCAAGTCTTTTTAGACCCATTAAACACTGATAAACTTGTAATAACTGAGCTATATATTTAAATCATGTGTAACATCTTAAGTAAATTTTACACAATGAAATCCCTGAAAAAACATTGTCAATATATATCGCCAGTTGTTCCAATGATATACGTTCTTCATAGTTTCAATTAGATTAGTTTATTATCTTTTCAATGACATGTTTATCATTGTATCAATAAGATGTTTATTTTTTTAATCAGACATGTTTATCATTGTTTCAATGAAACAACAGTATCTGTTTCAATTGGATACTTTAACCATTGTTTCAAAAACATATGTCTATCATTGTTTCAATCAGACATGTTTATCATTGTTTCAATCAGACATGTTTATCATTGTTTCAATGGGATAATTTTACCATTGTTTCAAAAACATATGTTTAACATTGTTTCAATCAGACATGTTTATCATTGTTTCAATGAGACATGCTTATCTTTGTTTCAATGGGATACTTTAACCATTGTTTTTAAAAAACATATGTTTATCATTGTTTCAATTAGACATGTTTATTACTGTTTCAACGAGATATGTTTATTATTGCTCCAATGAGATATGTTAATCATTGTTTCGATGAGATATTTATGAACATGTAAATTAGATTTGTGATTTAAACCAACATAATACCACTTACATAATTACCGCGAAGTTATGAAAAAAAAAATATGAATGACTGTATGATGCTTTGACAAAATATAAACTAAAACTTAAAAACATATCACAGATTTTTTACTTTAAAAATATCACAGATTCAGAGATTGTAAAAATATAGAAAACTGAAAACGAAAATTAAAATTATTTAATAAAATAGTGCTAAATAAATCATTAAAACGTGTAAAAATGAAACAAATAATAAAATTAACACAATTTTATATAAAATTGTGTAAATAAACATAAAAATGCAAAATCGTGAATGAATTATATTTTTTTGTAAAATTATGGCCATAATTTAACAAAAATATTACGTGATGTATTATATTGTATGTTACATTATTAAAAAATCTTCTATTGGCCCAGCCATTCTGGTATTTACACAAATATGCGCGTATTGTCTTGGTATAGTTTTCAAATGAATTTGACGTTTTTATGATACATTGTCATTAATCAAGTAAATTAACATTGGACATGTTATTGGCAATTGGGCAGCCATATGAATCGTCAGCTTTCGGCCTAGGGCTAATATGACTACCCTTGACCAAATAACAAGACCAGTATGAATTTACTTCATTAATCACATTATAATATACTTGACATATCTTAGGACAATATATAATAATTACAGTGGACAACGAGGTTTGAATATCTAAATTAGATCCACATAGGTAAGGTAAATATTGCAGTGCCCAACAAAGTTTGAAGATCTTCATTAGATATACACAGGTAAGGTAAATATTGCAGTGCGCAACAAAGTTTGAATATCTTCAGTAGATCTACACATGTAGGGTAAATATTATAGTACACAACAAAGTTTGAATATCTCCAGTAGATCTACACATGTAAGGAAAATATTGCAGTTCCCAACAAAGGGTGAATATCTCAGGTAGATCAAAATAGGGTTATATATAAATATTGCAATGCACAACAAAGTGTGAATATCTTCAGTAGATCTACAAAAGTAAGGTAAATATTGCAGTGCCCAACAAAGGGTGAATATCTTAGGAAGATCTAAATAGGGTAATATATAAATATTGCAGTGCCCAACTAAGGCCGCATATCTTCGGTAGATCTACATCGGGTAAGATATATATTGCATTGTCTAACAAAGGGTGAATATCTTAGGTAGATCTACATAGAGTAATATATAAATATTGCAGTGCCCATAAACGTGTGCATATCTTCGGTAGATATACATTAGGGTAAGATAAATATTAAAATGCCCAACAATTGTGACAACTGAAGTTAACTTTCGACGTTGAGCACCTTTCAAATGTTCAAAATTATTTTGACAAATGTTGTAGAGCACAGTAGATTGGGTATGTTTTGGGACACAAAAATATTTCTTTGCCCAGAAAATGTTGAAAAACTGCAGTAGACATACGACGTTGAGCACATAATTTTATTCTGATAAATATTGTATGGCAGCAGTAAAGTTGACACTGTTTCCGATAACTTTAGGCATGTTAAATGACTGTGCCTTTAGCTGAGAGCGAACCCGCACCGTCACGGCGACAGCGCCCAGCCCTGCAATTCCTGTGACGCAACCAACTGAGCTAGCCGGGACAACCCCAAGAAAGGTTGATCGGATAGTCCTGATATACGAAACAATCACTGCATGACATCGGTAACGGGTAATTTTTACTGATAACAGTACTGACTATATGTACGGGGAGACTTTTTACGGCCGCCACACTGCACAAAAAGCGCTACTGTAAATGATAGTGCCTCTAAGATAACTCCTGCAATGCCCAATACAGTTTTGCCAGCATGAGTAGGTTTTTCACTTTAAGCATATCTTGAAGACATTTGTAAAAGAACTCTGGACACTCAACACGCATATTTGCCAGCAATGCAATTTCATCCCCAGTGATATTGTCCAAACCACATCTAAAATTAGAAAAGAGTAAAGCGGAGGAATTAGTTAATGTTCTTAGAAACGTGTTAAGAGCTTACTACACTCCACTCCATCGATAAAAAGAAAATTATAAAAATCTCAATAACGGCAAAATGCCTTAATTATTGTATTAAATCATGAAAATTTGTTAATTACCAAAGACATGTTTAGTTCTACAAAAATACTGTATAACTATCTCAAATGTTTGATTTGTAAACAAGTGAAATATGCATATCATGAATGGGCACATCCCGCAAACAGGCTCTCCACACAGCCAAAAGTAGAGAGGAGAAGACAGCATGGTTATACAATGATCAATTTCAAAACACAATTAACGAACAGAGAACCTGTGGGGGTTAACGCCTTGGAACGATAATGGCAAAACAGTTTGCCACTGGGGATTTAAAGCAAGTTCTATTGTGAACCAACCTCACACGTGCCCCCGACAAGTTCTCTGATGAACAAAAGAAGTTCAAGTTATCTTGGTAAAATAACTACATGTACAACAAAAAATCAAGAAAATTTATTTAAGGTATCGCAAACATTGCAAATGGCAAAAACAGGCTAAAATTTCAAAAAGTGAATTTTGGAGAAAATACTTATTGCCACCTAGATTTTAGTAAATAAATGGATTTAGCTATGGATGTAGTAAATGTTTGCAAGCTCAGTTTAGTCTAATTCATGTTCTAATTACCAAGCACATACTAAAACAAAAGAAAACCCGTTTGCATGAGAACTCTGAAATTCATGAACAATATACCAAAGCAACTCATATCTGAAATAAGTATATGCTGGTCTACAATGTTTAGTGCCAATTCGTCAAAATAATGTTAGGGTTTTCAAGAAATTCACGGAAAACTTACTTCCTACTTTCAATTTTTAATTTTACTTTGAACCAGGAAGTAAGATTTCCTTTAATTTCATAGCTAAATCCATTTATTAACTAAAATCTAGGAGGCAATAAGTATTTCCCCCAAAATTCATTTTTGAAATTTTAGCTAGTTTTTGCCGTTAGCAATGTTTGCGACCTCTTAATAATCAGTAGTAAAATATACAAATATCACTAAATCACTTTCTTACCCCTTGAGACCTTTCTTTTCAATCCAATCTGTAACGTCGTTCTTCGACCATGTCCTGATCTTTGAAAGAGTTGCCATAGAAACCGATATCCTTGATACGGTGGGGTTATCATTTGCTGAGGCAGAGTCTGGCTGATCAGAAACTTGTTTTACGGCCGCATATGTTTTCTGAAATAGAATATGCATACCACTCAGTATGAACGATCCAAGAGTCCATTTCTTCGTATTATGCAAATGAGTTACTATTTATAGTAACAAGAAACTCAGCTGCCTCATTCTAAAAAAGGAAACTAGGTCATCAATGAACAACATGGAGCCGCCCAAAGAATAAAAAAAAATGCAGATTAGATAAAGATGGGTTAAAACGTAATAATTATCTACCAAATTATGAAAACATTTCGAGCAATAAAGAAAATATCAGAATGTTAAAGCCCTGAATGTTCCGACGCGCAACATTTATTCAAGCATAAGAATCGTTCAACAGTTTTGACATCGTGACATCTGTCCACAGCCGAAACTTGCGGAGATCTTGTGGGGTCTAAAATTGTCAATTGGATAACAGAAATGTTAATTAAAAATCTGATTTCTTAACAAGAAGTCACAAATACAGAATACGGGGACGAAACTGCCAAGACAACTCAAATTAGGATAGGGTACCGCATAGGAACAGTAAAAATTCAAATATGCATATCAGGAATGGCCACATCCAGCCTCGTTACACAGCCAAAAAGATAAAAGAGGAAAAGAGATCATGTTTTATACAATTATCATTTTTAAAATAGACGCCAAAGAAAATTAACGAAAGTGAGAACCCGAGGGGTCACCGCCTTGGAACGGTAAGAGGCAAAAACATTGGGGTGTTTAAAATAGGTTCTAGTTTTTAAAGAAAGATTGAAATAGAGGGATTAAACTTACTACAGATTTTTCTTGTTTGACTTCAACCTCTGCCTGATGACCCCCTGCTTCATCGCCCCCATTTTTCATCAACAGATTGTCAATCTCTTTTAACAAAGCAGGCATCTTTTGTTCAAAGGGATACTTCTCACTAAATTCGAAAAACAGTTTCGCACCAAGAATAAAGCCCAGCCAGCCATCTGGTATGTATCCCCTCTCCATCTTTAGTGGAATTATTTTCTTGCGTAGTTGATAAGCGTACTCTGCCTCTGTAAATGAAAAAGACAACATTTTCCAATCTCACTGAAGTGAGATCGTACAGAATGTTAGATCTGATGACGGTCCGCAAAAACGCATATACGCTAAAGCGGGTTTTCCCGCTTACTATTTTTAGAAACAGTTAATATAGAAGCATGTTTCATTACGCTCGCAATATGGCCTGAAGAGGTCGTTACAGTATAAATAAATAAGATACCAAATAAAACACGCCCATCGCCAGTAAAATTTGCCTTTTAGTGATCCGTCGTCAGATCCTGATAGCGTAGCGGTTTTCATGATTTCAATAAAATTTTCAATTAGATACGTTGCTGACTTGGGTCTTGTGTTTGTGACTCAGTACAGTGGTAAAAAGAAAATTATGCCAGGAAAAATCTTGATGAAATTTTTGAAGCATGACCTTTTTCAGGACGAAACCATTTCTACCCATGTTATTTACATCGTAATTGGCATGCATGGCTAGGCGCTGTCGCCGTACGGGTTCGCTCCCCGGTAGCGTCAATATCGGTATAAAATTTAGTTGTTGCTATTTTCAAAAGAACACATATAGATCATTTTGCGACCATTACCGAAAGCTTTATGAATCGTGCTTTCTGATTGGCTGTTATTTATATGGTCATTAAAAAATAACAATTTATTGCGGTCCGTAGCAAAATCCAACAGTTTAGTGTTAGATCTGGCTACGTTGATCCAAAACTTTTTCATGCCAAACCCAATTTTGTGCTCAAAATTAAAATGTCAAGACCATTAACAGCAGATATCTACTATCTCATTTTCCATAATGAAGGCAAATGAAGCAATTCAATTTTCATGCTCAAACTGAGTTGAGTATACAAATAGTTTTTTAATCTTGGGGCCTGATTCCAGCGAGATTTGCCGCTAGAGATCTATGAAAATGGAACTTTTAACGCCACCGAACACGACAAAATGAAATATTACAGGGTCGGTTTGATTGAGTCTGATTATGGACAGTAATAAAAATGCATAAACCGCCCACGTCGCTAAGCTTCGGGTTGAGCGCAACTCAATATTTACACCAATAAACAGTACAATTTAGATCCATCCTCAACGACGGTGCATATGGCGCTGAATATGGAACTTTAATGCGGTATTTTCAGATTAAAACACACCGTTATTGCTTATTAAACAGTACAATTTAGATCCATCCTCAACGACGGTGCATATGGCGCTGAATATGGAACTTTAATGCGGTATTTTCAGATTAAAACACACCGTTATTGCTTATTATCAGATAAGTGTTAATTAATATATAACTCTGACAATGAAATAAGTTTGGCTTGCAAAAATATCAGTAAAAATAAATTCAAATGCTCCGGTTGGTAATAAATAAATGTAAAAACACCAATAAACCAACAAAATAGGGTCTGTTAGATTTCTCAGGACATTTTTAGAACACAACGTTTCACGAAAATATAAAGATGTAGAAAAGAAATAAACTACCCGCTAATGCACATAGTGGAATATTTTAATTCTCGACATTTAATTATTTTTAGGATAGCACATTCAAGCGAATGACACTTTGCGATTACACGTCTGGCGCCAGCAATCCAGCCCATTTAAATATTTTTCTTCTGTGAAAATTAGAAAAGCACTTGTGAAGTAGAGTTATCACTGAAAGTGATTTATCTTCCCGCATTTCCACCCTGGCACTGGAAAGTGACAACCACAATGAAAGGAAAATGATATGAATGTGTTAGAATTTCTTTGTAATCGAAACAACTCCACTTAGTATACTTACTATCTTTCGTGCTAAAATATATTTCTCGGTTCCATTTATGCAAAAGTGAAATATGTATATCAGGAATGGTCACATCAAGGAGAAACAGCCTCCCCACACAGCCAAAACGTAGCGAGGAGAAATCATGGGGTTAATGCCAAAACAAATTTCCACTTGGGGTTAAAACAAAGTCATTCTGTAATCACGGAAAGCAGAACTCTACTTGAAATTCATATATCATTACAAATTTTACTGGCGACAAAATGGAACAAATATCATTGCGAATTCATTCATATTATGACCTTGTAATTTTTAATAATTTTTAAGGAAATGCCCTTGATGCCAAAGATAAACCTAGAGTTATCACTAAAAGTGATAGTAATCGAACCTACAAATGTTATGGGGTTGTCCCGGTTAGCTAAATAGGTAGCAACATTGGGACTGCATGGCTAGGAGCTGTCGCCGAATGGGTCCCCCCAACCTCCCAGTAGGATCAATATCATTTTGTAGAAAAAAGGACGTCAAAAGATGGTGGATTCCGTCAAAATTATAGCATGGCATACATTTTCTTTGTTATGTTGCACTTACATTCACGTTTGCCATACGCTCTTGGCTCATTAACCGAGCATACATTTTTTTCCCGTGACGTGCCCCATACATAACTTAACTGAAAACATAATTACCAGCTCTGCATGAGGGGCTGTTCTTATACTTGTTAGACATACACATGAGGAAAACGTCAGCTCCCTCTACAGCGTCCGCCATGGCCTGAAGGGTTGACCCTCCCATCTGATCAATGTCCATCCAAACCTGGATATTAGAGAAGTTTGTTTTATTTGGCATTTCTTTAAAAGTCAAAACCATTTTTACCATTGTACTGTTGTGTGTTTTATATTCATTTCGTTATTCTTTATTGCTACGAAATAAAAATCTGCTTTTGTATCACCGATAGCTTTTAATTGTATCCCTGATGTTTATGGGTTTTCTTAAGCTAATAACATATTTATAGTACTTGACCACTCTGAAGTCAAGATCGCAAACATAATTATAAGCATTACTTTACACGTTTATTCACGGCCGCGAGAGAGAATGTAAAGTGCATAGCTACCTTATAACCATATGCTTTGATTGTGGCCTGTTTATACCTTTCTGGTCGGCCAACTAATGTTACATCTCTAGATGTATTTTGACGGCCCTTTTTTTCTGCCAGGAAGGAAATTTTAAGTTGTACACCCACCTTATAGCCATATGCTTTGATATTGGCCTGTTAAGAACTTTATGGTAGGCCAACTAATATTAGATCACCCCTTGTCCATTGACAGCTACGATAGAGAATGTAAGTTGCACAACCACCATTAGCCATGTGCTTTGATGGTGGCATGTTTAGAGCTTTCTGGTCGGCCAACTTATATTTGATAATTTCTTGTCCATTGACGGCTTCGATAGAGAATTTAAGTTGCACACCCAAATGGTCTTCATGTGTTTCGAATATGTCCTGTTTAGAACTTTCTAGCAAAATATGCTTAAAGAAATTAGAAACGCAACGTTTTTAACACGAAATATATTTTATGTTTATAATTTCTTTAAGTATATTATATTCAGTTAAAGATGTTAGAAACGCAACTTCTTTGAACACGAAATTTCGTGATAAAAGAAGCTGCGTTTCTAATTTCTTTAAGTATATATAACATCTATTCATATTGATTGATAGAGACTTTAAATTGCACTTCCACCTTATATCCATGTATTTCGAATGTGTTCTGTTTAGAACTTTCTGGCAATATAAACTTAAAGAAATTATAAACACAGCTTCCTTAAACACTAAAGAAATATTGTGATAATTTGCGCTGAAGCTGCGTGTCTAATTTCTTTAAGTATGTATAACATCTGTTCATACTGATTAATGTCAATTAAAGAGAATAAAAGCTGCATACCCACCTCTTGATGGTGACCTGTTTAGAGCTTTCTGATCGGCCAACTAATACTAGATCATTTCGTGTCTATTGACGGCTTCGATAGAGAATGTAAGATGCACACCCACCTTATAGACATGTGTTTCGAATGTGGCCTTTTTAGAACTTTCTAGCAATATTTTAAACATCATTTCATGTCCATCGACAGCTACGATAGAGAATGTAAGTTGCACACCTACCTTATATCCATGTGCTCTAATTCTCTCCTTCACATTCTTTAGAACAACCTGGTCAGCCCACTGATACGAGATCATAATATGCCCGGTCTTCCTACCCACCGCAGACTTTTTACGGACCAGTGTTTGCGCTGATAAGTTGTCACCTACAGTAAAAATAGTTCGTCATTCAAAATGGCCATTCAGTGTGAAGATCATCTGTAAACAGGTTTTGTTTTCTTTTTATTTTGTTTTTTTATGTTGTTTTATAATTTATTTTTTATTTAAAAAAGAATTACAAAAATAAATTAATTAAATATAACTTTAAAACAGTTTTAGGTTTTCACAAACGCATCATAGCGGTTACTTTCCGTTGCTTTACTTTCCCACGGTTTTTATGCAATTTTGGTTTATACCTTCATATTTTTGTACTGCCGTTACAAGTTCATTTGTGGTGTCTCAAAAGCAAATGTGAATGATTTTAAAGCCCACGCTGAAAATCGAACCCTTACGGTGACCACGCCAAGCCACATAACGCTGAGCACTCTACCGATTGCGAAGAACGCCAGCAAATATTTTTAAAAAAAAAGAAAAAGCATACCGATTTCTTTATACTTTGCAACTTTTGATTTCTTCAGTGCATCACGCAGTGTCCACAGCGCCCCATTGCACGACTTCCTTATGGCATCACCCTCTGTTTGCTTCAGATCGACGAGAAGATCCACAACTCCTAACTCTGCCTTGCTTGTTATTAGAGCAGCGTTGTCGTCATCAAAAGCTAGGGCCCATATAGCTTGTACGCTTTCTGAATAAGAAAGTATTAGATTATTTACAACTCCAGTTTTACACTAAATTATCCGTGCTCTTCACACCACACCTTGCCATAAAAGAACATAATAATTATGGTATTAGGAAAAAGTTTCGACTGTTCTCATAGATTTTTTCATGGATTTTTATAAATTCAGCGAATTCATTGTTAATCGATGGACATTAATCATTGTTAATGATTGTTAATGATTTTAATGTATATTGTCGGTTAATATTGTTATTGATTTTTAATGTCTATTGTCGGTTATTACAGTCATTGATTTTAATGTCTTTTATAGGCTATTATTGTTATTGGTTTAATTTCTATTGTCGGTAGATATTGCCACTGATTATTAGTGCCCATTGTCAGTTATAGTTGTTATTGTTTTTCTATTGCCAGTTATTATTGTTATTGATTTTAATGGATATTGTCGGTTAGTATTGTTATTTGTTTCAATATTTGTTGTGATTAATATGAACTAAGGCACTGCCTCTTATCGAGCTCTAGCTTTATTAATCTCAGATAATGATTTATATTAAAAAATAATTTGTTTATAACATTTGTTAGCCTACTCATGCACGATAAAATTATATGATTTTTGGAAAGAATTTAAGTCCACATTAACTTAATTCAGCTGGACAACTGGCAATCTGACTTTTAATAAACATTTGGGTTTTAATGTGTAAACACAAAGGCTACATGCTTAAATTAACAACCCAAATGTGTTCCATTACCTCACTTAATGCAATATTGAATATTGATAAATTCTTCATTGATACATGAAAATATTACATTGTCACATGTGCATGAAAATTAATATATTATTGTCTGAAAAATAAATTATATTTTTTAAAATGTTACCTTGATTACACTTGCAATTGTAACTTACAATTGCACAAAATTGTTCCATGCTATTCAAAAAATATATATGCATGTAAATGAATAAAGTTATAATATAGACCTAAAAAGTACTGTTTTAATATACATGTACATTACATTAACACTACATTGAGACTTCAATATGTAGTGTGATACATCACCTAGATTTTGGGGCATATTTGTGCAGTCATTTGAAAATATCTCCAGGAATGACAATGCCATATGAATTTTCAGTTATTAACAAAAGTAATTTGAAGCTATAGATGCTATAGATGCTGTGTGAAAAATATTATGACAATATGGTACATATTTGGTGACAATATGGTACATATTTGAGCCAAGTTACTTAAATGTGCATGATAGAATTACTTATTTAAGTTGAAAAATAGTTCATCTATTGGGCCAAAATAGATGAAATAATCTCGATCAATTAAACATAAACATGTACAATATCATATAGTCTGATTATCCATATGTAACACTCCTTTACAGGTCTTAGTAACTGATTTGAAACAAAATGCTTCTTTATATCTATTTTCATTACATAAATGAATTGCACTTGCCAATCAAATCATGCATTAAAAATGTTGTTGGTCCATTTTTTTTAATGTATAATAATTTTAAGAGATTGTTTGCAAAAAAATGTAAACCCATTAACACATAAACATGCCATTATTCATAACCACTTTTGGATCTCTGTCTGGTAAGTATTTTATAAATGTAATATATATACTAGAAAAATGTGAATTTCAAAATTCTGAAGCTCATTCCAGTTGGTATTTTCTTGATTTGGATTTTTCGTTGCAGAAATTTAGGCACAACTACTTTAAAATATGGTAGGTAAATTTCTCTTTAAAAAGTACCATATATTAAAAAATGTAAACTTCTCTTCTGTTACATTGCTAAAACATAAACATACAAAAAAAATCATTGTTTTTATTATGAGGTTTTTGTGTTAAAGTCCAGCTTAAGCAGATCCAAGTACCGGTATATTCAGATTTTTACATGTATTTAAAGAGGCCAAATACCCACTGACATGGCAAGAAATGTTTCTCTTCCTCTTCACAGCAATCTACTTTTTTCAACAATTTAAATGATTATGAAAGCTCTGATTTTTTTATTTTCTAAAACACAACTTTTTGATGCTGAGCAAATTTAGTGATACCATGAATATTTAACAAAATTTGCAAAAATAAAACAAAACAAAGCAGACACCTTGTAAATAGTGTATTTGATTATACATGTACCTCACATACATATTTTGATTATGAAATCATGTTGAAATGTGCACATGACAGAAAATATGGTAATAATAGAACACTTTTAATTCCCAAAATGAGCATTAACTTGATATTTGATGCTATTCTTGGTACACATGTATTCTGCTTTCTGGTCAAACTTTTTGGTCCCAACTGATGATAATATATTGGAGATTAACCCTTTCCTCCATGTAAACACCTTTATGACATGGAAAAACTGTGTAGATTCAGATCAGCCAGCACATCTATGATGTCTGATCAGGATCTGCAATGTTCACTTGTTTAAATCATTAGGTTATTTCTGACCGAAAAGTGAACAGTGCAGATCCTGATTAGATGTGCCAGTTAATCTGGATCTAAACCGGTCTCACATGGGTAAAAAGGCATGTCTGTAGAGTAAAAGGGTAAATTTCCCTTTTATTTAAAATCTCATACTACAGTACTGTGTATTAAAATTAAAAAGGTAATACCCAGTAGTTACTTTGAGAAAATTATTGTCTATACAATTTACAAAACCTGAAATTTCATACATTTAGGACAATCTGTCATGTATTTGGCCAAAATATAAAAAAACATAAATTGTTTCTGGAGGTACCATGTCAAATAGGCCACAAGTCAATTCAGGCAGTACTTGTAAGTCTATTGTCTATGGCAATCACTGTAAAGAGTTAGTTTTGATTTTTGATTTACACAAGCTTTTAAAAAAATAGTATCATTGCTTAATTGATATCTAAAATTGTGCTTGTCATCCTGAAACCCAAGAACAAATTAAAACATCATCTGATTGTCATTTTTGCTTAACAAAAATTGGACTGTTATCATAAAGTAAAGTAATTTATGTTACAATCTTAATCTCTTCTCTACACCTACACAAGCTGTTGATTCAATCAGTTTTGTCTGGGTGTCACACTGTTACTGGTATATAAGATCACAATTTACATCACTTGCAGTAAAAGTCAGAGGTGCTAATGCAGTCAAAGGTGTCATATTTAATAAATAAATAAATTTATTTCTAAACCTATTTCCATGTTGGACAATGCAAAATACACAGCTTATGTTGCAACCATCAATATTTGATTCTGTGCTAGTGTAGACAGAGTGACTTTTGTAGACTAAGGTCATTAATCAAAAGAGCATATTGACATATAAATGATGTCTATTCTTTTGTTGCAACATTTTGTTAATTGTTTTCCCACCTCTTTAGTCATGATAGTCTTGGACAAAAATCCGGAAAAGGTACATGTTGCTTTGTACAAAATGTCCAATCTATGAAGCAACTTGTTCATGAAAAATATTTTATAAAACATCATAAACTGACATAGAACATATTAATACAATGATGCTAAAAACTTTATAAATAAAATAAAAATGTGGCCTATTTTTGAGGCCTATTTGAGCTTTTTCAAAATAAAGCGTGGCTCATTTGACATGTTTGTGGCTGTTTATTGACTGTAATCCATATACCAATTCCATGGTATTTGATCATAAATTTGGTGTGAATAGACTGATAACGATCCCAATCTATCAACCAAAACAATAAACATTATGTTTATGCAGTGTAGACCCAGTGTCGACCCTCATTTTTTAGGGGGGAGGGGCGTCGGCAAGTTTTTTTTTTTTTTAGAAAACAGGGTCAGTCTTCAACGCCCCTGTGGTGTACATTTGCTCTTGTGCCATGTGTTTTATAAGAATAAATAAAAGAAATCCCATACCTCGTGTTCAGTACTCTCACAAATAATATCTTCGACTGCCATGAGCTCACATGTCTGAATGACGAACATGACCAGTGACAAAAAACTCTTATACAAAACTGAATTGTGGCGCTGGTCTACGCTAAGGTCAGTGTGTCTCACAATGTGACTGAGTGACATTGCGAGGTCCAGTTCACAATTCAACTTCACATAAAAGTTGGTTCTCACCAGCCTTACATATTGTTTTCAAGAAAAACTCCATGCATCTGATTGTTCCGTCGATGGGCCGTATGCTCCTTTGAATTTAAAGGCCTAATAATCCACTGACAAGCTACCATTCAGTAGTTTTCAACTTGACTTCTTCAGTCTAATTTCTCAAAATGGCCGATTGCTAGTATTGCTATTAGTTACAACGAACGACAACCTACTCAATCGGAACTACTCGGCCAATTCCGCCTAATCGGCGATCGTGGAAGGATATGTCTAACCCAAAACGCCTACGCTAAAATATAGTTCTTTCGGATAGTAAACAAACATGGCGCCATTCGAACAATACGTTCAAGTTTCATTGCAGAGATTAAAAGCTCAAGTTACATTAAAACAGCAACAATTATGTTAAAAAAATAGAAAATATTTGAGAATGACCATGGGGGCCGCCATCTTGTTGCTAAAAGTAGTCCCAAAATCCAAGATGGCGCGTCCCTACGTACATCAGAGAGATGGTGTGTAGACACTGTCCGATGAGTTCAGATTGATGGTGTGTAGACACTGTCCGATGAGTTCAGATTGCAACCTACTCTCTAAACAGACGATTTAGTTTTTTAGCTTTCCAAAATGCTAGTCTGATAACAATGCTACCGAATAATAAGTTTTAATTTTTAAAGATATTTTGCCATTAGCAATTTATAAAAATAAAGTCAATAACAAAATTTGTAAAAACAATACTTTGCCGTAAGTTTTTACCGGTCAGGTTTTTTCCCGTGTTTACATTGCCTTATGCTGTGCACAACCGGAAACCAGCGCAAACGAAGTGGACAACCTTTTTTTCTCCTTAGTGAATGGGCATTCCTGCGACCTTAAGACGAGCATAACGCTCGGGTCGCTTCGCGACCCGAGCTAGAGCTCGATATTATTGTTATTGACTTTAATGTCTATTTTCGGTCGTTATTGCTATTGATTATAATATCCATCGTCGGATATTTTTTTATTGGTTTTAATTTCTATTATCGGTTGCAACTTGTGTTAGTTAAAATGTCTATTGATGGTTATTATTGTTTTTGACTTTTAAATATCAATTGTAGGTTATTATTGTTTTTAATTATTTATATCTTTTGTCCGTTAATATTGTTATTGATTTAAATGTCCATTTTTGGTTGTCATTTTATTGCTTTAATGTAGATATTCGGTTAGTTTTGTTTTAATGTCTACTGTCGGTTATTGTTGGTATTGATTATAATGTCAATTGTCGGTTGTTATTATTGTTGATGATTATAATGTGTATTGTCAGGTGATCGATTTTTAATGGCTATTGCCTGTTATTATTATTATTATTATTATTATTATTATTATTATTATTATTATTATTGTTTTTTTATTATTTAATTATTGTGTTTTTTTGTTCTTAATGTCTATTGTCGGCCATTATTGTTATTGATTTTAATGTCGATTGATGGTAATTTTTATTCTTGATGTCTATTGTCTGTCATTCTTGTTTTTGAATTATTGTCTAAGTCGGTTGTTATTTTAATTGTTTATTAATGTCTATTGTCGTTTTCTTTTGATTTTTATGTATATTGTTGATTATTTCTTTTATTTGTTATGATGTTTTATTTCGTTTATTTATTTCTTTAAAAAATAAGCGATTCTTTTGCGAAGATTCAGAGAATTAAAGCGGCAAGTCTCGTGAAAATGAGTCTTCGGTGATAAGTCTTGGCATTTGAATTATTTTGAAACGATTAAATGTTAGTTGTATATAGCATTTTATCATAGCTTATACATAAGTTTGTTAAACATCCTGACAATGTCATGCTAGATTTACCGCGATATACATAATTAACAATAAAGTCTGATCAGCTTTATAATATGGGGCACCCCACGGGAAAATTTGTATTCAGTCATAGTTATTGACAATTTAGTTGTTACTATATTTGTAAAAATAGATGCAAAGGGAACTTTGAAAGCCATCGAACACGAATATGAAAATATTGCAGGCTCGGTTTGATTGAGCCTGTTCATGGACAGTAATGGAAATGCATATTACTGCCCACGCCGCATAGCCCCGGGTTGAGCGCAACTTATTATTTACACCAATAAAGAGTACAATTTTGACCATCCCAAACGATGGTGTGCATATGGCGGTGGACATTGAACCTTCAATGCGGTTTTTTTTTCAGATTAATACCATTCGTAAAGAACTAACAATAATCTTTTCCTTTCTTATAACAAATATGTGATTTTATTACACATTTGATTTTTATATTGTTCATTATGCGGCGAAATGCATAATAAACAATGCCGTCTGCTCAAGTTTATGACGTCATTTCAAGAATTGATGTCAAAGGTCTGAAGGCATATTTGCCCGTGACGCGCCCCATATCATTTCAAAGTTTGATGTAAGCTGTCCAAAGACATCTGTTCCCGTGACTCGTACAAAATCAAGAATGTAACAAGAATTTACCATCTTTTTCTTCAAAATTGCCGGTTCTTCCTAACTCCACAAGTAATTCTAAGGCGCCAAGATCCACAAGTAGCTTTTTGTTGGCGTCATTTCTTGTCAGCAGGCGAACAGCTGAAATGAATACAATAATATTTAAGCTTTTTGAGGGACAAGGGCGGATGGGACAACCGCCACTAATACCTTGTAGGTGTGCTTCAATAAGACTTATACCAGGTAGTGTGTATTAAGAAGACAAATACCAGGCTAATACCTTGAGAAGAGGTTTAAACTAATAATGAGTCGGAACGACTGCTGTTTAAAAATGTGAAATATGCATATCAGGAATGGCCACATCCAGTAGACACAACCTTCCCAGAAAGCCAAAAGTAGAGCGGAAAAGAATTTGAACATAGACGCCACAAACAATTAATAAAAATGAGAACCCGATGGATAACCTCCTTGGAAAGACCATTGGTAAAAAAAATCGCCTCTGGGATTTAAACCAGGTTCTATGGTTCACCAACCTCACACTTGCCCCAACAGGTTCTCAAATTAACAAACAAGTATATGTTGTCGTGGTGAAATATCTCCAACTCACCCATCAACTCGACAATGTTGCATGAAAAAGTACATAAGCACATAAAACATAAGAAGAATTGTGAAGCAAAAGGGCGGGTTCATTCATAACTTAACATATGTTGGCTAATGAAACGAACGTGAGTTTCTTAGTTGATACCTGAGGCGTAAATGTTTTTAATGTTACCCTCAAAACAACATGAACTTTATGTGTAAAACTGCATAGGCCCTACTTAATTGTCATAAATGACAGAAATTTCAAACTTTATTTACATGCTAAGACTCATATCAAAGAACAACTCTAACAAAAACATGCAATATAACAATATGATTAACATTAACGACAATTTCATTTTAATTGGAATCGACGTTTCCACTAACATTACAATGTATGAACATCGGCAAAAAGTAAAGGTATGTCACATTATAATTTGTTTTTAATCATATCACTTATATTAAATATATTAACGAGGAACAGCCCTCGTAGTAGTAAAAACTAGTAAAAATTGGCACGTCTATGCAAAGGCAAAATTGAAATATTACTCTTGCAAAAAATAGATTCAAGTGATACCTACTGAACCCAGTTTCTCGGGCGGACCAACCCCTGCACCGCCTCAGGTTATTTTTCATCGCTTGTCTGAGAATATCCAGTAAAAACAGGACAATGTCTTTGTTACTGTTGATTATATCACTCTCTTCTTCATTGATAATTCCTGAAAATAACTCATGTAAACAGTTTGAATTCTATTGTATGTTAGCTAAATTTAACCTTTTTGATAAAAGTTAAACCTGTTTTGACGTATTGCTCAGAAGTGTGGGGAGTTTATACCTTTAAGGAAGTCGATAAATTACATCATAAATTTTGTAAAAGAAATTTAATTTTGATTGAATTTATGCGAATTGGGCTATGTGAAATTTAAGACTGAATTTGGAAGGGAAAAATATTGATAAAAAATCACGAATGAAAAGTTGCTAAATTTTTAAGTAAGTCATGTAATTTTCTGTGTGTGAAACCAACAATGATATGGGGCGCGTCACGGGAAAAGGTACCTTCGGATATTTTGTGGCATTTTAGTTGTTACTATATTTAGATATAATATTATTTTCTCATAACATAGTGGCAATTTTGTTACACATTTTTTACAACATAATTTTATTTTGACCTCGAAATGCATAATAAAAATTGTCGTCTGCTCAACTTAATGACGTCATTTCAAGAATCAACATAAAATCCCCGAATGTACCTTTTCCCGTGACGTGCCCCATATTAGACTGAGCAACCACTCCTTTAGTATTGAAACTGGAAGGTACACGAGAATTACAAAAAAGTGAAACATGCATATCAGGAATAGCCACACTCAGAAAACACAGCCTCCCCACGCAGCGAAAAAGAAGAGACGGAAAGAGAGCATGTGTTTAGTAAAACATAAAAATGCGTATATATTATGGAGAAAAGGGTTAAACACCAATTTAGGCCAGAGAAAAAAATTATAAGATTCTCATCCGGATTTGGGGGAAAAATGGGCGGGTGGGAACTTTTTAATTTTTATTTTTTATTAACGTAATACCTTAAGAAGGTATTTCGGGATGGTCTAAAACCCGTTCTGTCCGGAACAGAATATGTTTCGATTTTTTTACCAATAATTTTTTTGGGGGCGGGTGGATTTGGATAGGGGCGGGCGGGGATGAGAATCTAAAAATATTTTTTCTATGTCCTTATTACCACTTAGTGAAGCTAACACATTCAGGGAGTACATTTCATTGGCGGATTGCAAATAGGGCTTCAGTACGTCTATCATGCCACAGTCACGTAATCTCGTAACATTCGACTGGTACATAGACATGTTGTGCACAATCGACAGAGATGATTTTACAACCTTTTCTTCAGCCTCCTGCAAAAAAAATAGAATTCATACTTTAATAAGTATTTTAAAGCATTTATTAGCATTAGAAAAAAAATACTACTTGTACTCAAAATTTGATAAGGGCCACTTGTGGAGTCTGTAAGTTTTCCCCGCTTAGATAATTTTACACTCGTGTTTCAGTTCAATAATAAACTCTGATGACTAGTTCATCGGTTTTATCAAATAAACTATACAAGCAAAACTTAGTAAATAGCTAGTAAACTGTTCAAAATGTTAATCTAAACAATTACCAATAAAGCCTACAAAAGTCGCCCTTATCGAATGTTGAGTATATAGTATTAATATCGGAAAAAAATCTAGCTAAAAATACTACATTTTAACATAGTTCTAGTTTAATTTATATACGAGTAGATTTCGAAAGAGGTAATTTGCAAAAAAAGGATATTTTAACAACTAAATCGTTTTTGCATCAGCTGACTTTAACCATTGTGTTCTTTTCCTTCAGTACATGTAATAAATTTGACAGCAAATAATCTGTTTGATAATCTAACGTCGTAAAAAAACTATCGGATCTCGTAACTATTTAGGAGCTTGAGAGCAGATAGCATTCACCTCTTTTAACAAAATATTCAACATCTTCTTGCTTTAATGTCCAGATAAGTTAAAATGCCACAACTTAAATCGAGTATAAAACAAGATTCTGAAATTCAAAAAATACGGAAGATTTTTTTGTTCAGTATGTTATGTACCAATAAAAAATGTTGTTGTCTCTAGTGGGGAGCGAACCCATATGGTGATAGCGCTAAAGCTATGCAATGCCAATTACACTACCTATTGAGTTAACCGGGACAACCCCAAAGAGATTGTAAAAGTATGTCGACTGCGATGTGGCGCCAAGACGTCACGCATATAAATGCATACTTTCACTAAAAAACGTATAGCCCCGACAAACGTTAACATCACTGCATTACATCGAAAACCGAAAATTTTCCCTGATAACAATACTGACTATATGTACGGGGAGACTTTTTAGGGCCGTCGCATGCAAAATCAGAACGTACCTTTAATTTCGGCTCTACATTGTCGAGATGTCTCTCCTTGTGTTCAAGAAGGATCTGTTTGGTGAACTCTATAACACCAGGCTTGATGGCTATAGCTTTAGCTAAGTCCTCCGAAGCGTCACTAAAGTTAAGTAAAGATGACATACCAAAATTCAGGGCATTCCACTTCTTAGCGTTACCTTCCTTTCCATTTTCAGACAACCACCCACGATCCTTGTATGTGTTCATCACTAATTCGCATATAACATCTAAAAACTTCGTTTCCATCATGATTTGAGCTATTTCGAGTCTATATTTAGCAATTCCATCTAAGGTCATTCTCTGCACCTTATAATATGCTCTGTAAAACTGGACAATGACATTGTATATTTTATCGTCATACTCCCCGTTTGCATTTCTAAATGATTTCATTGACATTATACCAGTGGCTTCTTTCCTTAGAGTACTATACATGTTGTCTTTAAACGCTTTTAGTTCTTCTTCTGTCATGGGCTTCTCCTCCGGGTTCTCTTTTTTCGCAACAGGTGTCTCCGGCGTCACTTTCTTTTCCGTCCCTTTGTCTTTAGCGAGCTCGTCAGCATCTTTGTCAGGTGCTTTCTTCATGTCTTGTTTATTATTTCCTACGGTTTTTTCAGGCGAAGATGCAGACCTACTGTTATTTCCTTTGTTCTCCATGTCAACCAGTTGGACTTTATCCGATTTTGGTCCCTCGGATGGATTTGGTGTGTTTGAATCAATTACGTGTGATTTCGGCGGTGTCGAGCACGATACCGCTGAGCCCATAAGCTGGGTAGATATACAGACTATCTGATGAGAAAGAAAAAAAGATATTATTATTTAATGTATTTCTCCGTTCGTCATTGCAATGTCATCGATTCTGATGATGGCGATACGTAGATATATATCTCTCTTTGGGCTACGCCCCCCCCCCGTAATATATTCTTACTCCGTCCCGTGATAAATCTTGCGATATATCACCTGTGACTCTTTTATTATTTCAGAAAAGTTAACGTCGACCAGGTTGTAGGACAAGAAAGTAGAAAAATACGATATCACCAAAACTGTATATAATATAACCTTAACTCCTTAAGACTCTGTGTTAAAATGCTTAGTGCACATTATACACATTTATGGCTTACGAAAAAGCTTAAAACATAAATGAGGCGCATCAACACTCAAATTTACCAGAGCATCTGTTAATTTATACGTTCGAATTATACGTCGAACGTATAAATTAATACGAATGGCGTATAAATATAAATTTGCACCTAATGAATACCGGCACAGCGTCTTTCAAAATGACATTGTACCTTCTTTTTATACGTCTAACACGTTTTATAAGAATAAAATAGCGGTGCACAGGTAAACAAGTTAACTACCGGTGCACATCTTCAAATAATGCGATGAACGTATAAAATTACCTGTTGGAGGTAATGCATAAAGAAAGATCATCGCAGATTTACGGGTGAACCTGTATTATATAAACTTTGATGCACCCTTAAATCTATCGTTACATGTTCTAATTTATTTGTCGGACGTATAAAGTTATGCTATTGACGCTTAAAATTACAGGTGAACCGGAATCCCAAACCCTAAATTAAACGTTCAGATTTATTCGTCGGACATATTAAAATATACGTTTAACGCATAAAATTACTGGTGCACCGGAATCGTAAACCATATATTTAACGTTGCATCTTCAGATTTATTCGTCGGACGTATAAAATTATACGTTTAACGCATAAAAATAACCGGTGAACCGGAATCGAAAACCCTAAATTTAATGTTAAGATTTATTCGTCGGACATATAAAATTATACGTTTAACGCATAAAATTACAGGTGAACCGGAATCGGAAACCCTAAATTAAACGTTCAGATTTATTCGTCGGACATATAAAATTATACGTTTAACGCATAAAATTACTGGTGCACCGGAATCGGAAACCCTAAATTAAACGTTCATGTTTATTCGTCGGACATAAAAAAATTATAAGTTTAACGCATAAAACTACAGGTTCACCGAAATCGGATTAAATTTGAGCCTTTTTGTGCAACATACTTATTTTTTTCACTTCATGACTTTTCCGCTCTTCCGGTCGGACGCGATTAAGATGAAAAACATTTCGTTTCGTGATGTATTACTATTACATCAAAACCAAAACCAGATATTAAAATATGTGTTGGCCTTGGTAGTTATAATTATAAGTAGGTCTATATTTATTTAAATCAACAACCGCTAGACCATACGATATTTTGTATAGTAAAAGTTTATGACTCTCTCAGATGATTTGAATTTTTCATACGCTGTGATAAAAGTAGTAAACTATTGATTCAATCCTTTAATCCAGGCTGAGGGTTTCGTGCCATTTTTTCTTTAGAATAGAATTTTCAGATTCTAACAAGATTTATCAAACACATTCGCTTAACCATTTAATCCATATATATGGGTTTTATCGCAAGTGCGACCAGTGAAGATCCAGATCAGTTGGCAAATCCGTGCCATCTGATCTGGATCTACGCTGATCGCTTCTTGGTCTGAAATAGCCTAATGAATCACAAAGCGAACAGTGTAGATCGTTTTAGACGCGCCGGTTGATCTGGATCTACACTGTTTGCTCATGGATAACAACTTCATATCACGTGGAGTAAAACGTAAAAACGTCCTTTAAGTAACTGGGTTGAAGGATATAAAACTGAGATTGGAAACCAGTCTCAAATCTCAAGCATCTTATTGGCTGAAATGGCGACTGGTCGCCATTTCAGCCAATCAGATGCTTGAGATTTGAGACTGGTTTCCATTCTCAGTTTTATAACCTTGGGCACTCGACCCAATCAATAATAATCGTGTTGAAGTTAGTTACAATGCTCTAGATATGGACGAGAATGCAATATTATTATACTTTCACAGGGGAAAATCTTTTCACAATACAACTAATGTTAATCCATGTATTAGTAGAGTGTAGTCACCCGTAAATTCAATAACTGAAGAATTTGCTTACATGGCGGTTCTTTAATTTTATTCCCTTTATCGGATGTATATAAAAGTCGAACCTGTCAGGGGAAGCCCCAAAAGTGGTCTTTGAAGACAGGTGTTCTTTGTTTACCGGTAAAATTGTTATTTAAATCTGTCAGTGGGACAATTCAAATGTGGTCTTTATCCACAGGCGGTCTTTGTTTACAGGTGTTCTTTATCACAGGTTTGACAGTATATTCAAAACTTCCAATTGAGATGTCTATGTTATTTTAACTTACTGTTATTTTAACATACCGTTATTTTAACTTACTGTTATTTGAAAAGTTACATGATTGCGATCAATATATAGATTATTAATATCGGAAACTGTTTTACTGAATCAAAATGTGAAACAAAATAAAAAATAAACAACAACAATAAAAACAAACCTTAATAATCTGAAAGGGAAATAGTAAAACCGTGTTGATAATCCCATTAAAAATGCTAGAAGATTAATATATAACTTGCCGAGAGCTATAGTCCCTTGTCAGCATAGAAATGAACTTACATATGTTAATGATTTGATTGATTTTGCTTGCACTATTATAGGTCGATCGAACTGGTTTACCTCATTGTCAAAGAACTTGTTCTATCCATGTGCACTGCTTGGTTACTTTGTAAACAAACGTGTTTTTTATGTAGATGTATATTTAGATTTTTTTATCGTCGCTACCGAAAGACCATATGAGCGACGATATAGTCCTCTAAAGATTTTGGGGTGTTACGGAGAGCCAGAATCGTCCATGGTTCTTTTAACCCTTTCATAGATACACCTTTATTGTGTGGGCGAATAGTTTAGATCCAGATCAGCCGTCACATCCGTGCCGTCTGATCAGGATCTAAACTGTTCGAAAATGCGTATATGTGGAAAGGGTTAAATTAAGTGCCCGTTGTATGGCACCGCTACACTGGACCTCGGTTAAAAGTCTTATCCGAAAGACTGAACATTAGTACTGTGATATCATTGTATTTCGCATGGGTTTAAATTTCGCGTATTTCGCGCTATGGTAAATGCGCGAATATAAGACCTAGCGAAATTGCACCATATAACAATATGTTGTATTAGAAAAACAGAATTGCGCGAATTTATGCCCGTGCGAATACATTATTTGAGTCTGTTGCGCAAAACTTTGTCCCCGCGAAATTCAATGATACCACAGTAAGTTTAAGTTGGTTTAGCGGAGGATCGATCCAGCCATTCCATGGAGGCAGAGGTGCTGACCCACTGAACTATTGATCCGCTCCGGTGTTGGACTAGAAAGTTGCGAGGCAAAATCAAAAACAACACTTCGGTATCAGGACACTACGGACCTTGAACATTAAAAAAATTCATTAGTTTAACATTGTTCTACTAATTGTTTTCATATTATTATTATTATTATTATTATTATTATTATTATTATTATTATTATTATTATTATTATTATTATTATCATCATCATCATCATCATCATCATCATCATCGACGTCAACATCATCATCATCATCATCACCCACGTCGTCATCGTCGTCGTCGTCGTCGTTGTTGTTGTTGTTGTTGCTGTTATCAATAGTTGGAAATACATACTTGTTCCTCTAAATTGGTTGAAGTTGTAACCTTAGTATTATCTTTAAAAAAATATAACGTATTTGGTGTAGAAAATACAAAAAAAATGTTTGTTATAAAAACTTATGAATAAGCAGCACATAAATAACTCAATTAAAACTGCATTGTAAAGTAATCACTTCACGCAGCATTTCTCAAATATGGCCCGTACTGTGAAAAATGCTCCATTAATTGAATCTTAGTGTGTTTTATTTAATAAGGTTAAGATAGGTTAGCATTACTGTTATGGGTAAATAGACAGTCTGCGATACTCTGTTTATATAACCGATCATGATCTTATAGCAGATTTTAGCGGACTAAATATTGTTCTAATATTAATACTCATCAAGTAAACTTTGTAATATCAATATAATTAAACTTTTTGACGACAAAAATAGTTAATTTAACAAGTGTGTCACATGACAACCAAGTTATCGATAATGTAGGGACTGTAGATCAGGATGCCGTTTCATGAAGATGTCTTAAGATAAAACAGAAAAATGTCTTACTTAGCTCGCTAAGACAATATTTTAGACAACCGTAAAGTGTTTCAGGAAACGTGTCGTAACTTAAAAATAGCTGCTACGATAAGACCGCGTGGTAAGACAAAACAAAACAGTTTAACTAGACACAGTCTAAATAATCCATATCCGGTGACGTCATTTTCGCGTAGCTGCGGATGCAAGATTTCTAGATAGGTTTGTTTGGTGCATTTAGGCTAGTTACACGATAGTTGCAGGCCAAAATCCCCATGAAAATTAAATATTGCTGCTCCAAAAAGGGGGTTTGAGCAACTCCACTGAACCCCCTTCGGATCCGCCCCTGTATATTTATAACTTAATAGAATTATATAAATAATTCAACCTATGAAACATGACGGGAACTACGCGCTGTGTTTTTAAACATTGTCGGTGGTATCCCATATTAATGTACCGACCATGTGACTTTTATCCTACATTGCAGTGCAGAATGTTTTTGAATTCTGTAAATTAAAGAAAGAGAGTGGAATGAATATTCATTTTTTAGAACTGCCGACAGAACGTCAAGGCTCAAATGCGTCAGCGGGTCGCTGCTGCAAGAAAATATATTGTTACATTTACTAAACATGAAAATAACTTTTAAAAACTTAAATGAATAAAAACGTATGATAAGAACTAAATAAAAAAGTATAGTGAAATTGATGGCACAAAATTTTATGACTGAAATTAACAAAGGGCCATAATTCCGGTAAAACTGGTTGGAGGAAAATGTCTTTTCTCTAAGACTATATCCACATCATGCTTGATCATCATTGCAAGTGTGACAGAATACGGTCAGATAGTGAATTAGGAGATGATGCAACAAAATTTTATTACTGAAATTAACAAAGCGTCGTAACTCAGGTAAAAATGGTCACATGAAAAATATTCGACGACAATTTGGTGGCTCTCGCACAACCAAAATCTTATCAAAAAGTACCCATGCTCAAAGAAAATTAGGCCCGCGATCACTATTAGAAAAGACAGGTTAATAGACTAGTAGATATGCTAGTGGACCACTGGTATTTAAACGATGAAAAATGAGATGAATGGACGATTCAATTTCAGTACAGACAAATACAGCAAAACTAGTTTTATAAAAGATAAAGGCATATGGGTAAATAACCCTGCGACACCTAGATAAAGAGAAAAAATAGCGTGAATTGTCCACTTCACTCCTCCTCGCAAGTTCATCGATAAGAAATATAAATATCAAAATCTCAATAATGGCAAAATGCCGTTCAATGAAACTTTAAACAAATGAATATTAATGTTACTAATGTATCTTTATTTTGCATATGGTAAGGCACGTTAACACAGTAAATAGAAATAGCGAGATCAAAAAATCCCTAAACTTCTATTTGCACAAATTCACAAAATACTAAACAAAACAAAACATCATTTTAAATGCCCACACGAGTAATATGATAGTACTGACAACAATATCTTTTGTCCTCTTGACGTACGTATGTAAGCTATATGAGATATTAGTTAAAGTGTGTTTGACCTTCAATTTCCTTGTCGCCTAAACGGGTGACAATCCTTGATTTCTCTATTTGTAGTGGAAATTTCTTTACAAAGTACACACCATTTTCTTGTTAGTATCATAACACTTATTTGGGAATTTAAAATAATGTTTTGTATTCCTTAGTTTTGTAAATTTATGTAAATAGAATTTAAGTGAATTTTTAGGTTTAGCATTTTTCCTTACTGCTCTACCTGTTCTTCATATATGTAAAATGAAGGTACACTAATAACGATTATTTGGGCAAAATTCATTGAATGACATTTTGCCGTTATTAAGATTTTGATAATTTTCTTTTTTATCGATGAATAATCGATTAATCGATGAATGTGCAAGGATGAGTGTAGTGGACCCTTAAAGCGATCTCGCCGCGAATGGACCATTCAGGTTTAATGAGTAATTTGGTTTAATGCACCCATTCTGAGTATAAGAGCCGCACAGTAATTTCAGTCGTCGCGGTGTAACTTAATAATTACGAGACGCATATTAGAAACTTTGTCGGTGCATATCGATGGTTGCTATGCAAAATTGATTTACAAATGGCGGCCTCCATAAAATTTTAATGAAAAACGTAAAAACGCCATTTAAGCCAATATATTCGTGTTGTTTGTGCATTTTTTAAGTCCATAACCATGCCTGTAAGTATTGTGTATATAACTTGATTGCAAACTTTGGAAAGAATGTGAAATTACATCGGAAAATAAGTTAAACTGCATTTAAGAGGGAAATTTTATTTGTTTTTTTTTCTAGGATTTATCATGGTAATAATTGGTGTAAAGAAACGATTTTTCTGGTTAATCTGGTGTTGCAGATGAATGAAATCCTATCTTCTATACATTAAGTTATTGTCTTTGTTAAAGATTTGCAACAGAGTAGTATGCAATTGCTGAAATAAACAAAAAAAGTTTTTATTTGTTAAAGGTAATTCCTTCTTGCACACCGTACAGTTTAACCCATTCCTGGAAAGATACGCATTTTTACGCATGTGCAACCAGTGTAGATCCAGATCAGCCAGCACATCCGTGCCGTCTGATCAGGATCTGCACTGGTCGCATTTTGGTCAGAAATAACCTAACGAATCAAAAAGCGAACAGTTTAGATCCTGATCAGACGGCACGGATGCACCGGCTGATCTGGATTTAAACTGTTCGCCCTAGCAATAAAGGTGTATCTGTACGGGAAAGGGTTAAATGATGGTGAGCTGTGAAAATCAGATTCATTTTTTTGACAATTTACAAAAATAGTGTTATTATACTGTTATAAACAAATGAATATTGATAATTATAGGAGACAAATGTTGACAAAAAAAAGGTTGGAAAAGTAATAAAATGTGATACCTGCTATGTTGTCTAATTGAGGTGTCAAAATAAAGCACTTTCCATTCAAATAAATAAAAAATAATTAATTACAATATCCAATGTTCCCTCAGTTTTTTTGTTGTTTTTTTTTTCAAAATAACTTTTTAAACCTTGACTACAATGAATTTCAAAACACTGCACAAATACCCTCACACAAGCTTTACATTGTTATAAATGTAGAGATAAAATTATCCTTAACACAGGTGGGCATGATTTGCATGGGTAAGTGACCTCATGGGACAATGAATGATATTTTTCAAGTTATTTTAAAAAATCAAAACTCCTCCAACAAAAAGGAGAGGGAAAACAATTAAAGTCAATCTTTTCTGTTATTTTTGTAATATTACTTGGATTTTTAGAAAAATTGAGATGTTTTTGGATTAAAGTAAGCGTTTGTTCTCTATTATGGCAAATATATTGCAAGATAAATATGAAGATAAAGTGATAATCTTAACATTAAGTCAGTTATTTCAGATGACTGGACTGATTGTAGGTGCGTGCATAAGACATTTGATGACATCACGAAAATATGGAAAACCCTGAAAATATGAGAAAGGGGCTTATTTGATTTTTTATCAAAGGAATAAGGCAAATAATTAATGAATGTGATAAATAACTTTTTTTTGGTTACATAGTTTGTGAGAATATTGTTAATAATGGTGAAAAGTTGCACAAATTTTGAATTTTCCTTTTTTCAGGAGCATGATGAAGAAAAGTTCAAACCTCGAAACCGAAAAAAAATTGAAGAACGAGATTTAAAGAAGCTGGCCCCTCAACAGCGCAGTAAATATCTGGCTGTAGGTGAAAACAGTCTCATAGAAAGACAGGCTGAGCTGATTAAGCCTTTTCTTCATATATGACTATTAACCCTTTTCTCCATAAACCAACCTTTGTTGCGTGGGAAAACAGTGTAGATTGACTAGATCCAGATCAGCCGGCACATCCCTTCTGTCTGATCAGAATCTGCAGTTCGCTTTTTTATTTGTTAGGTTATTTCTGACCAAAATGTGACTAGTGCTGATCCTGATTAGATGGCATGGATGTGCTGGCTGATCTGGATCTACACTGGTTGCACATGTATAAAAATGCATATATATGGAGGAAAGGGTTAACGCATGGACAACAATGTAGATCTAGGTCAGCCAGCACATTTGTGTCTTTTTGAACAGGATTATACACTGTTGGTCAGACATGGAGAAAATTTTAATGCTAATGCATCTAATCATGTTCAAGAAAATTGTTATTAAGTCAATCTCATTGAAGTCAGATCAAACAAAATTTTAGATCTGATGAAGGTCCATAAATACTGTATACAATCAATAGTGGTTTTCCCCAATAAATATTTTTAGAAACTGTCAATCGAGAAGCAAGATTCATAACGCTTTTTGTCACAACATATCTGCAGCTGCCATTACAATGGAAATGAATGAAATACCACATAAAATACACCTATATTCAATAGGAAAATAACTTGTGTGAATTGTCAACTCTTCCATGTTTAAAACACTATGTTTACATAAATAGAACTTAGTAGAGCCTACAGAATGCTTCAGCAGTTACGTCAATCATCTTGTACTGTTGCAATTTTGTAGGTGACAATCTGATTGGTTTCGAAGGTTGTTGATAAAAGCATGTTTTAGTTACTCCTCGTCAGATCCTGATAGCATAGCGTTTTTCAGGAGATGATTTTATAATCAGGTTGTTTTTAAGTGACCCTCATTTCTTATTTTCAGTATGAAGATCCTCCGAAAGAAGTAGCTGAACAACAGGCTAATGCTGCCAAAAGACTGTTAGAATTGAAAAAGAAAAATCAAAAGTAAGAAAACAGTAATTATCACGGATTCCAGTACCTTTGGAATCTCAAGTATCGTAGCATCTAGTTGGCTTTATAAGCTCAGGAGCTTGTGATACTTGTTATAAATCCCGACTATATAAATAAAATTTACTTGACTTGACTTGATTTCAAAAATTCTTCAAGGGTTGTGGCAGTTTATAGCCAGAATTTATCCTTATTTAAAAAAAGCCTTCAACAAATTATCTAATATGATTATTCCTATATTCTATTATTGTAAGGTACAGTAGATATCGCACTTCTGCTTTTAAAATACCGTAGTGGCTCTTGTTTTTCTTGAATGTTTCAAGGGTTAGTGGAAAACTTGTCTTACTTCTATAGAATTAACACTTTCCTCCATAAATACGCATTTTTCCACATGTGCGACCATTGTAGATCCAGATCAGTCAGCACATCCATGTCGCCTGATCAAGATCTGCACTGTTCACATTTTGATTAAGTTTTTAAGAACATAAAACAAACAGTGCAGATCCTGATCAGATAACAGGTATTTGCAGGCTGATCTGGATCTACAATGTTTGCACATGTGATAAAATGTGTGTATATGGAGAAAAGGGTTAAGCCATATATTATTCATGGTAATTTTGCTGGGGTTTAAATTTTCACCTATATAATTGCATGAAATGTGTGAAATTTAAAGATTTGCGAAATATAATGCTACAATATACCACTGTAACGATACATCTGCAGAAGTGTTTTCAAGTCTAAGCAGTTATTGATTGTTAGCAGTTGGGTTGTTTTTTTTTCTCGAGCACCCAAAACCCAAAAACATAAGAAGGGTTGCTAGGATCTAGTTTTACTTAATAATAATTTCTTTAATAATTATTTCTGTGCCCAAGATCAGACTCAGATGCTTGAGATCAGACTCAAATCTCAAGCATCTGATTGGCTGAAACGGCAACCAGTCGCCATTTCAACCAATCAGATCCTTGAGATTTGAGACTGATCTCAAAACTTAGTTTTATTATCTTGGGCCCTTGTCTTTACAGAGACAATGCACCACCATCTGAAGAAGATATGCAAGAGAAAGACAAGCATGCCAAGCTTATTGGACAACTCAAGTAAGATATTTGTCCAAGGTTATAAAATTGAGCATGGAAACCAGTCTCAAATCTCAAGCATCAGATGCTTGAGATTTGAGACTGGTTTCCAAACTCAGTTTTATGACCTTCAGCCATTATCAATTTTCTTATTCTGAGGAATGGAAAAAGAGACCTCAGCAGTACCCTTCTTGGCAGACTCCAGATCCGGAGACTGCGGGTTCGAATCCCATCTGGAATGAGATTCGTCTGCAGTTTGGACATCCACATTCATTTGCAACCTAGGAAGCAGTCATCAAGGGTGATTAATGTAAATGGAAATAACTTGTTTCACAATCAATGTAAATAAATCAGTTTAAATGAAACCCTTTGTGACACTTAACCCTTTACTACCTGGGATATGGTTAAGAGTTTGACTCCAGATATCCAGGTTTTATCACATGTGTGACCAGTGTAGATCAAGATCAGCTGGAACATCTATGCCATATGATCTGCATCTCCAATTTTTCCCTTTTTGGTGAGAAATAAAATAATAAATCAGAAAGTGAAACAAGAGATCAAAGGTGACTGTTACTAAAAATAGAAAAACCTTGATCCGGCGTTAGCTCCAGCAGTACTCAAGATCTTTTTACGAAACTTGTTACACATTTAAGAAGTGTGAATTATGCACAACCTTTCATTTTTCACTAGACCTCAAAAGTCAGGTGATGATGATATATGGAGGGTTTGGAGTATACAACAAAGCATCAGAGAAACCACCTTAACCCTTTCGTGTATAGATACACCTTTATTGCAAGGGCGAACAGTTTAGATCCAGATCAGCCGGCACGTACCTGCCGTCTGATCAGGATCTAAACTGTTCGCTTTTTGATTCATTAGGTTATTTCTGACAAAAATGCGACCCGTGCAGATCCTGATCAGACGGCACAGATTTGCCGGCTGATCTGGATCTACACTGATCACACATGCGTAAAAATGCTTATATATCCAGGAAAGGGTTTAATGGGACTAAATTCATTTTCAGGGCAGCAGAAGCCAGAAACAGACTTAGAATTATGAGGTTACGGTACCAGTCCAGTAAGGTAAGTGGTGAGATGTTAAACCCTTTCCTTCATATATACGCCTTTTTATGTGTGTGCGTAAAGTGTAGATCCAGATCAGCCGGCACATTCATGCCGTCTGATCAGGATCTGCACTGTTCGCCTTTTGGTCAGAAATAACCTAATGAATCAATAAGGGAACAGTGCAGATCCTAATGAGATGGCACGAATACGCTGGCTGATCTGGATCTACACTGTTTGCCCATGCAATAAAGGTGTATCTTTAGAGGAAAGGGTTAACCCTTTACTCCATGGAGGTGACTTATATTCCATGTGTGATCATTGTCGATGCAGACCACTCTGCACATCTGTGCAGTCCGATCAAGATTTACATTTGGGTTTTGGGACTTGGCCATCTATTTCACGTGCAATTTATAGTGCAGTTCCTGATCCATCTTCAAAAATTGTGAAAAAATCTTTAATTCTCGTATTTTAAAATATTAGACCAAGATGCGAGAAGTGCAGATACAGATCAGATGGCACAGATGTACCTGCTAATCTGGATCTACGCTGGCTTCACATGCTAAAAATGCGAATATATGGTGTAATTGGGTAAGGATATATTTTTCTTAAATTCTTTCAGGCACAAGAGATCAGTCATTTAATAGCATGCCAGCCGACAGCTCTAAAGGCTGTCCGACTTCAGGCCCTTGTTCCATCATACCCGGACACCAAAGACCGTGGAGATTCTCTCGATAAACTTGATGTAAGTAAAACTTATACCCTTTAATTCAAATTTTCAGTCAATTGTGTCTTACTAAGAAAAATACCTGACCTGAGGTTTTTTTTATAATTTTTTTTTATTTCTGTATTTTCTTTGACATGTGTCCAAAAATTTGATTTAAAAATCATATAAATTTTACATAGACTAGGGTATTACTGATTTCCCGTTTGGTTGATATAAGTTGATATCAATGTTTGTCATAGAATGTAGGAATATATACAAAATTATGACTGCAATAAAGAAATTCCAAACAAATATCAAATTTATAGGGCACATCACAGTAAAATGTGTCCTTAAAAAGCTTGTTTTACATAACTGACCTCATAACATTTAACAGATAACATTGCTAATTATGCATTTCACAGTAAAAATAACATTATTTAGTCGAATTATTTAGAGTTGCATATTAAGATCACATAGTAGTTATGACCGTTGTAAGGTCTTCTTAAATACAGTAACTGCCGAAAATGGGAGTTGAAGCATCCCCACTGGATTCACCCTTTACATGATTACAAGTCCCTTATATTTTCATGTATTGTGGAGGATTTAATTAAAAGGGACATGTTACAGCAGGATTGCTATCAATTTTCCTTGAGTTTTTTCGTCATGAGAACACAAATTATTTGTTACTTTTTCAGAGAGAGCGTGTAGAAAACCTGCTAGAAGATTCACAGGGTTTGTTAGTAAACAGAATTCACTGATGACGAACATCTAATCTGCACATATATCAGTCATTCCATCTTTCATGCCTTTGATCTTCATCATAAACCTGTCCTTTGTATATTTTTTAATTTTCCTCAGAAAATGTTTGTCAAATTGTTTTGTATGTGATAATTTTCCTTTTAAATATAGATTATAAAATTTAAAATCTGAGAATTTTTTCTTATTATTTTATATGTAATAATTTTAGGCATTAGAATGTAAACTTAAAATCAGAGAATTTTTGTCAATCTGTTTTGAATGTGAATATTTTATCTTTTAGATTATAATTAATATAAGTTTAAAACAAGAGAATGTGTGTTGAATTGTTTAGTATTTGAAAATGTTATCACTTGTTTCTTTAAAGTTAAAAATCTGAGAAATAATTTCGTTGATTTGTTTTGTATGAACATATTTTAAATTCCCAGAATAATTGTGTAGAGAGTTTATAAAACCTTATTCTGTTATGTTTATACTTAATTTGTTTTAACCCTTTACTTCATACATACACATTTTAAGTCATGTGACCAGTGTAGATCCAGATCAGATTGCACATCTATACTATCTGATCTGGATCTGCAATAGTTGCATGTTGGTCAGAAATTACCTAATAAATCTAAAAGCAAACAGTGAAGATCTTCATCAGATGGTGTCGATATGTTGGCTTATCTGGATTTACACTGTTTGCGCTTGCAGTAAAGATATCTCTATAGAGTTAATGGAGTTCGATTTAATACATGCATACATGTAAAGCTAGTTGTTGTTTTTTTTTCATTCTCTGTTTCCATTACTTTATTAACTTTTACTCTATATATACATGTACAAGTTGTATTGAATGTGTAACCAGTCTAGATCCAAATCAGCTGGCACATCAATGCCAGCTGATCTAGATCTACACTGTTCAGCCATGGGATAATAGCCAGATCCCATGAGGTAATGTGATAAACATTCATGTAAGTTTGTATGCGTTTTTAAAGGTTTTTCACTAGTTCATGATTTTATTATTCACACAAATCTGTGATATTTGTAAAGTACTTGTTCACTCAGACTTAGGAGGACATCATCATTTCAGCTTAAATCTTACAAATATACTTAATAAATGTTATTTTTCTGCCTTTTTTGGGTAAACAATGCTTATATTGTTAAGGACACTAAATTTTGCAGTTTTACTGTATGGGACGTGTTGGATGGATTTAGAATAACAGAATGAACCAGATCATTCATGATGTTATTGAATGAGATCTGGTCTGAAGGTTATAAAGCTGAGATTGGAAACCAGTCTCAAATCTCAAGCATCTGATTGGCTGAAATGGCGACTGGTCGCCATTTCAGCCAATCAGATGCTTGAGATTTGAGACTGGTTTCCATGCTCAGTTTTATAGCCTTGGGCACTGTTATTTAACCCATAGATATGTGATTTATCACATGTTACCAGAGTAGATCCAGATTAGTTAGCACATCTGTGCTGTCAGATCTGGAGCTAAACTTGTTGATTCATGGTCAGTAACAAACCAATGAATCTTAAAGCGAATATTTAAGATCCTGACCAGATGGCACACATTTGCCAGAAGATCTAGATCAACTCTGTTTGCTCATGGAATAACAAAAATGTCCCAAAGAGTTAAGTGTTACTATGATAGTTTTTTGGTAACCAGAAGTTGTTTATGCTGTTTTTCTTGGTCTGAGTGAACAAGGCGTTATTTTTGTTCTGGGCATGTGCAACAGGCAGGCCCCTGTGCATTGATGTTGATGTATCTCATGACGGATGATCAACAAATGACGAGTTCATTCGTTTTTATAGTTTTTACTGGTCTAAGGCTAAACTAATGCTTAGACTATAATTATATATTTAATCCGGACCAAGGTTAAACTCATGCTTTGACTATTTATATATTTAATCTTGATCAATGTTTAACTAATGCTTTGACTATTTTTTATTTAATCTTGACTTTGGTTAAACTAATGCTTAGACTATTATATATTTAATCCAGACCAAGGTTAAACTCATGCTTTGACTATTTATATATTTAATCTTGATCAATGTTAAACTAATGCTTTGACTATTTTTTATTTAATCTTGACTTTGGTTAAACTAATGCTTAGACTATTATATATTTAATCCAGACCAAGGTTAAACTCATGCTTTGACTATTTATATATTTAATCTTGAACTTAATACAGTTGTATCATTTTATTTTGTGCATGTTTTATTTTCATTTTTTTCACACTTGGACGATTGTGCAAATTCAGAATGCAAAGATCACAGGCTGATCTGGATCTACACTGGTCATAAATGTGACAAATGCTGTGCTAAGTGCAAAACAGTTGTAACTGTATATGAATAAAAGCATTTAAAACTGTTTATACCCTCAACACATGCATTTTTTAATTCTGTAAAGACTGTACAATAGATGTGAGGTTGCTGGTAAATTTTATGACATCTTGGATTTTTACTTATATTGGGGTGATAAAATTCTTGCGTCTACACGGTATGTACCCTTCCTCTGATACCCATACATTTGGAATTCCTGTTTTCCTCTTTAGCTGACGGCCGATTCCGAATGTATGGGTATCAGAGGAATGTTAGGACATCGCTTGATTGTTATCTATCGCAAAAGATAAGTATTAAATCACAATAACATGAAATTCATATAATAACTTACCATCACCATACTGTTTTCTCTGACCTGGCGATCTATCATTTTACTCACTATCATTATCCAAGATTCTTATTATCTGGGAACATACCGTGGTCTAAATCATCTTCTCAGTAGAGCTTCTCATTTGTTGATCACCCTGCATACATATATTGTGCTGTGTAATTTAGTAGTGATACCCCCTTGCGTAATCTAGTAGTGTTACCCCCTCTAGAATATTTTGTTTGTGTTTTGTTTTTTTCATTAATGTATAAATAGCTCAGACTAGCCAACAGCACATTAACCCTTTCCTTCATGGGATATGGCTGTTATTAATGGCAAACAGTGTAGATCCAGATCTACATTTGTGCAGTCTGATAAGGATTTACGCTGTTTCTTGGTCAGAAATAACCCATTAAAAAATCTAAAAACAGTTTACGTGTAGATCCACATCAGAAAATTAGATGTGCAGTTTATAATCTACTCTGTTCACACATAGGTTATACTGCTGTATTATTTTATTTTGCAGTGGTTTATATTTCACATATTTTGCACTTAGGTAAAGAAGTTAATCGAAACCCCAGCAAAATTTAACATGCAATAACATGCCCTAATAGAATAACTCTATTGCCCAGTTTTATGCCTGCAAAAATTTTTCTTTTGTGGCTATTGCACAAGTGTCCTTGTGAAATTAAATGATTCAACAGTAAGCAGTAACCCATGGAGTAGAGAGTATTTGAAGAGTGCTGCATTTATATTCATGATCAGATTGTATCTTTGGCACAAAATTAATATGGCATTTAACACAGTTTGTAATGAAATGTATTAAATAAATGAATTTGTGCATCTGTGTGTAACAATTATTTGAGAAATAAACAGAAAAAAGAAATGCAGATTTTTGTTACTTTTTACTTCCTTACGCCCATCGAAGACGGGTCGTATTATGGGAACACCCATGGCGGGCGGACGGTGTTTACAGCGATGTCAGCTGAATGACTCAAACAATTGTTGACCAATATTCTTGGAACTTGAGGAAAATGTGTATGGGCAAAATATTTCGGCCAAGTTCAATAACCAGCCAGATCGCTTCAGAGATATGGCCCTTTATTGGTAAAAAATGGCAAATTCTTTGATGGGTGTATTTTGTCGCACTTTGGCGCTCTTGTTTTTAGTTATTTTAACATGGACCATCACGGAAGCCTTTAAACTTTACTTATAGTTTAAATTTATTGTATTTTTGGTTATTGTACGATTGTGTGAATCTTGCTGAATAACACACAAATTGAATAAAATTACCTCTTTAATCTATACTTATAGGTTTTATAACATCAATGTCATCTGGTCCCAAGGTTATAAAACTGAGAATGGAAACCAGTTTCAAATCTCAAGGATCTGATTGGCTGAAATGGCGACTTGTCGCCATTTCAGCCAATCAGATGCTTGAGATTTGAGACTGGTTTCTAAACTCAGTTTTATAACCTCACACTCTGAACATTGTTCATTTATGAGTCATAAGGTTTTTCTGACCATGAAGCAAACTGTGTAAAGTCTGGTTAGATGGCATGGATACAGTGATCTAGATTTACACTGTTCTCAAATGTGATAAAACCCATAAAGGATTAAATTATATATCAACACATCTGAATGATGTCCTATGAAAGATGAGCAGGGCGTTTGCAAAACAATATTTTATTAATGAAAATAACAACGTGCCAAAAACCACCAACAAGAATGGTAACAAGAAAAAATCTAATCTACAACTGTCTTTTATTCTTGCCTGATAACCAGTGCAAGTTGGAAAGACTTTTGCCTAACATATCAGTGAGAAATCCGTGATGCAAAAATTTAAACACTTCAATTAAACAAGGGCCTGGTAACTCTGGTAATCAGCAAAGAAAAAATAAATCATTTTTTATGGCCATCTATGCCTGGTATCGCCAAGTGGGTAAGAAAGCCTCAAAATATTAGATATATAAAAGTCCATGACACGATTTTGATATGCAGGCCAGGATCAACAGAAAAGGGCAACCCTATAACCCTTTCAGCCATATATAAGCATTTTAACGCATGTGGGACCAGTGCACCAGTCACATGATGCACCAGATAGATGTGCATGCTGATCTGGATCTACACTGTCTGCCAACTAAGTATCTATGGAGGAAAGGGCAATTTGTCAGGGCATAAAGAGCACAAACGAATTATTCTACTGCCTTGTCTGGGATCAAATATTGTTCAGTTTGAATAATAACAGAAAACATCCACTTTCATATTTACAATTTTATTCACATGTCATATATCTATAATATATAGCTTTAAAATTAAAATATAATGAATGTATTTAGACAAAGGTACAATATTTGGCATTTAACTAGGCACTACAAATTTGATGATCATGATCGTATTGCAACCATGGCGTATGAAGGCTTAAACTTTTCAATTGGAAGAAATTTTCGCGCCTTGCACATTTATTTTGTCAATGTACTATTATTTCAATAATTTCTGCAAAACACTTCTAAGAATATAATTCCTTTACTCCATATATACAGGTTTTATTGCATGTGCACCCAGTGTGGATCCAGATCATATGTTCACTTTTTGGTGAGAAATAAAATAATAAATCAAAAAGTAAACAGTGCAGATCTTGATCAGATGGCATGTATGTGCCTGATGATCTGGATCTACACTGTTCGCCTATGCCATAAAAGCTTTTATATGAAGTAAAGGGTAATTTGATCTTTCTACTTCATCAAAAGAAAGGGAGGACTAATAGTACAGGCAAACTGCAAAGTAATGGAATGGATATATAGTAGCACGCATCCTAGAACTGTTCTGCACAGTTATTTCCATAAAGAAATACAAGAAATATAATGCCTTTCAATGTGAAAAACAGTACAGAATTACACAAAATAACCCCTTACTCCATACAGGTTTTATTGCGTGTTCGACTAATGTAGATCTTGATCAGCAACCTCATCCTTGATGCCTGATTAGGATCAACACTAGTTTAAGCTTCTTGGTCAGAAATAACCTAATGAATCAAAAAGGGAAAAGAGCAGATCCTTTATCAGATGGCATGAAAATGTTCCAGCTGATCTGGATCTACACTGTTCAACTATGCAATAAAAGCTTTATCTATGGAGTAAAGTGTTAAACATAGCAACTGAAATTAATAGAAAACATTCTTAATTCATGAAATAAAAAAGCAAGCAAAATATGTATAGTGGTATTGTCTGTTTGTTACATTTAACATTTAACTGTTAATGGGTTCAATGAATTTTGGTTTTAATTTTTATTTAAAAATGCAGAGCTAATTTTCTGAGCATACAAATGCGCTCAAAGGCACAAGTCTGGAACAATGAATGGTAATTTTTTTCCCGCTTGTGGATCTAAAAAGCCCCTTCTAAAATAACATGTCTGCTGAAATACCCCATTCACAATTACCGAAGCTTATAAATTTGGAAGTTAAGTTTTGATACTTTTATTTGTCCATTCTTTTGAACAAGTATGGTTAAGAGAAGAATTTTGTAAAAAGTATGAAACATGTACGAGACAGCTAAAATTGCACTGTAGATGCTGTTATTGGAGGCAAAAATCTCACACATTGGTTTTAAGTACAATTCGTAACGAGCATGCATTTGTAAAGTTCCTCAATTATACAGGGAAGCAACAGAAAATGGACCTTAAAAGACATTATGAAATAAATGACAATTGACAATTGACTCTGATATTTCTAAATACACAAAAAACTACAATTACACACTTCACATTAGAATCATCTGGCAAAAATATGGCAAAGTTCAAAATTTAAAAAAAAAACATAATGGACATAAATTCAACACGGTGCGAAGTACCTGTAAAGAAAATCATGGATTTCACTATTCGTTGATTAAATGTACAGATCTTATTAACATGTATAGATCTTTTTCTATCGTATTACAGATCCTAATTTCCACAAATTCAGCTGACAGCGACTTGAAGATCTGTACATTGGTCAGAAATCATCGGATAACAAAACAAGTACCTTGTTGTATTTCAGAACACATTAAAATAATGAATAAAAATCATAAAACTTTGTTGGTAACCCAAATGACCAAATTTTGTTCTTACAAAAAATAAATCTAGTGTAAAATCTAACGAACACTCGCAAGATAAAATGAGTTAATAGTGTACAACTAGTATCTTTTCACATCTTTTAAAAACTTGTATAAAACGGAACAGCTCTTCTCCTGTTTTCCAATTATTTATTGTATTTTGTTGCCCAGAAGCATCACTTATAACTTGCAAAGACCAAAGATTTATAGAGAATTTTAAAATGATGCAGATAAATGCAACTTGGTATTGGCTAATGTATAACAATCAACTTTGGTGACACTGGTTTAAATTGTTTAAATTACCAACTTACTGAAGATGACATATTACCTATCTGGTATGTTGACAGTTTTAATGGGGATGGTTTTCAAGAAGTGTAATGCATAAATTAACACGTTACTCCATTTATACGAGTTATCACATGTGTAAATCTGAATTACCCAGCACATCTGCGCCATCGGACCAGGATCTACACTGTTCATTTCTTGGGTCAAAAATAACCTAATGAATCAGGAAGCAAACACTGTAGATCCTGATATGTTGGCCGATCTGGATCGACAGTGTTCGCACATTGATAACAGCCATATTACATGGAGTTAAGGGTTAAACAGCTTTGGTGAATAGAGAAACAACTCTTCTTATTGGTGGAAAGATGTAGTACACACCAAACACAACTTTGTACACTGTAAACTATCCCTTTCCTTGATATATAGGCATTTTTACTATGGTGCGACCAGTGTAGATCCAGATCAGCCGGCACATCCGTGCCGTCTGATCAGGATCTGCACTGGTCGCATTTTGGTCAGAAATAACCTAATGAATCAAAAAGCGAACATTTTAGATCCTGATCAGATGGCACTGATGTGCCGGCTGATCTGGATCTAAACTGTTCGCCCTAGCAATAAAGGTGTTTCTATACAGGAATATAAGTATCATGCATGAGTGTGAGGTGAAGATGGAAAAATCTGTCACCGAGGGTTAAATGTTTTGCGGGAACGAGGCTCTGCCAAGTTCCCGCCAAAACAGTTCACCTGCGGTGACAGATTTTTCTATCTTTACCGAATGTCTCATGCAAGATACTTTTTCTTGCATACCTTTCATTATTTATAACATTTCTGTGTATGTATACAAACTAATTTATTTTCCTTATGCTGAAATATTGACATTAACGCAATCCTTTTTTGAAAAAAGGACGTCACTAACTTGAATATATTACATCAGATACCTGAAGACGTGACGTCACTCACGTGACTCATTCTACATGGGGAGTGTAGGATCGAAATTTCCTACACAGGTAATAACACCGGATGACCTGATCTGGTATGCAAAAATGGGCTATACCAATATTTCCTCAAGTTAATTGCTTTGGAATTTTATTAATAAATCATCACCTTGTACATTTTTTCATGTAATAAATAAAAAGAAACTGCCATATGATTTTTTTTGTCAAAAATATAATACAAAAGACTGTAGACAGAAAAAAAGACCCATGATGATCGGGTATTTTTTCCCAAAACATTGAGCATTTGATCGTCACTATAACTGAAAACTTGATTTGATCAGTGAAATTTCTTCGTTGTTACATTATTTGATCCTGATTTGAAATGACGACTGTATGATGATGATCTTTTGATTCGGAAACAGTTTGATCAACAAAGGATGAATGGAAGTTTGATCAAGTTCAAATTTGTCCAAAGTTTGATCTCTATTAAAATTATTCCTTCCAAACTTTGATCTTTATGAAAAATAAAGAAAATAATTCTTGCACATGACAAAAAGAGTGTGCATTCTACCCTATTTTCTTTTTTTTTTTTTTACAAAAATTAATGAGATAATGTAACAATTTAAATACAAGACAATGCACGTACATTTTTTCAAACCTATACTCTATGGATACAACTTCTACCCCATGTCTGGTAAATCTAAAAGTGAACAATGTAGATCCAGATCAGACTGCACAGAAGTAAAGACTGACCTGTGCCCAAGATTATACAACTAAATCTGAAGACCATTCTCAAATCTCAAGCATTTGATTGGCTGAAGTGGTGACTGGTCGCCATTTCAGCCAATTAGATGCTTGAGATTTGAGACTAGCTTCAAATCTTAGTTTTATGATCTTGTGCCCTGTATCTACAATAGTCGCCCTTGTGATGAAAGCCACATCCATTGAGTAAAACTGTTAAATTATTGATTTTCAGTTATCAGCAACCTTTCTCTAACCTAACTAACTTATGCAACCTCTTCAAAATATCAACCACAGTAATGATATGAAACAAATGTATACAAACAATCTTGTCTTTACTTCGGGATTTTATATTTTTGCAAACTTTATTTTTCAGTTTTATTATTCAGTTTTCTATTACCGTCATGGCTCATGTTTTGGCCGCACTCCTTCTGCTTCACTGGATTTTCAGTGATAAAACCGCAGAACAAAATGGCCGAAAATTTGATAAAAGTTCACTGCAGCCTGAAAGCTGAATTATGATTTCTTTTCCTCCAGATTTCAAGCTTGGTTTGAGATTGTGACCTATGCGAAGGTGACATAAGCAATGACAGTAATATACTTACAACTTTGCGTATCTTAATTTTCAAAAGAAAAACTTATTTTTAAAAAGTTACAAAATTTCAGAAAACTCAAAATCATATTCCAATTACACAGTTTTGATTAAAAACAAATGAAAAGAAAAAACAACAATAATACAACAATCAAATAATTCAACCAAATGCAGAAAAAAGGCACGATATGAAAACAAAAAAATATGAAAACAATCTTTTAAAATGGTACAATTCGAATATAACACAAGAAAACTTTGAATGTACTTATCCCGCCATTTTGGGTTATGACAATGACAAAATGATATAAATAAAACACTTATTTACATATTTCTGACCTATTTTTACCACATGGCCAACTAAAAACATGAATACATGATCATAACATTAAGATACAGTTTAAAACAAAGAGATTAAAGGATCAACATTCGATCTTGTATAGCATTTTGTCTGATCTGATGAACCTAAGCTGTTGATTCACAAACATTTTAACACATTAGTGCAAAAACAGTACAAGTTTCACTGAAATGTGAAGGTGATATACCATTTTTGCACTAAGGTTACTAATGTTAGGACCACAAAACTTCATGACAAACTTTTCATATTTATTATAACAATTTTAGTTCAGTTTCACACTGAACGCTTCACAAAGTAACCTTCATAATCACTATCTTCTCCGTTTTCATGCGAAATACATCACATTTACTGTATCCGGATGCAGGGTGACTGTCCGAGCGATAATTCCGCAGTTTCTTTCGTCACTATGATCGGAAGAATGCCTGCTACTGCCCTCACTGCTAAACCAAGTCCAAAAATACAGCAAAAAAATCAGATTATTTTAAGGTGGACTGCACCAAATCTAGATGTGAAATCGAGAAAATATCTTTCATAATCTAAATCATAATTATAGAACAAAGTATCTTGGAACACAATCAAGGTACATCTATGTTGTATCCTCCCTTTATTCCATGGGATATGGGTTTTATCCAAGGGCAAACAGTATAGATCCAAATCAGCTCTTGGTCAAACAGTCTAGATCCAGATCAGCTAGCACATCATTACTTTCTAATCATGACCTACACTGTTTTTATTCATTTGGGTATTTCTGAGCAATAAACCAACAAGCTAGTTTCTGATCAGACAGCACAGTTGTGCTGGGTAATTTTGACCTACACCCTTTGCAAAGGTGATAAAACCCCGTATACATAAAGTAAAGAGTTATTCAGCACCAAGCAAATTTATCCACTGTAACAAAGGGTCCCCACCCCGCAGAAAGTTGCCTTATCAAAGTGACATACAAGTAGAAAAAGAAAATCTGTATTCAACAATGTATTCAAAGGATATTATTAATAAAGTCTCTCATATATACACAGAATGTATCACTTTTACTAGTATCACATACATTTTACACAACACTAAAGTTGCTATTGCCTTATCATCGAAAAACAACAAAACAGTTTAACAGATGTAAATATAACTAGAAGACTTCATGCCGAACTACCACATTCCTAACCATTTCAAGTGTATTGAAATTATTGCAATATGGTCCTATTTCAAACACACTTAAATGAAACGAAGCAAGTATAGATTTCACTTGTTCCTCCACATTCAAATTATATATTTAATGGAAACATTAACATACAGTTCCTAGAAAAACCTCTCTGATTTGCAACCTACCGATCTATTCTGAATTTCGGAAGCATATCTTTTAAACAGTTTATGTACCTTTGTGTCCATATTAAAATTTAAAACGATAAAAAACCTGGAATTATTTTTGCCCCGTTTCTAAAATTTATCTTAATTACCTACATTCGAGCTGTGCCAAGCAAAAATGTTTATTTGGTGATGTTTTTGACATTTTAAGTTATAAGCAGAACAAAAAAAAATTCTCTTTTGTTTTTCCAATTGTGCTTAAACATAATCACCAATGAGTATTGAGAAAAAAAATAGATGATTGTTATTTCTTTCCAAATATTATAACACTAAAATGTCAAGAAAAATCACCAAAGACTCATTTTCTCTGAGACATGCTTACAAAGTTTCACACTTGCTCAATAACATCTTAAATACTTCCAAGTTACTTGTATGAATTAATATTAAAAGTTTTTATTACAAAAAGATAAAACTAAAATGCCCTGTTTAACCCCAACTTATTGGAAAATACTGTTTCAGCAACTACATGATTTTTAATGCATTAAATTCTGTGCATTGTGAAAACACTGTGTTATAATTTAGAAGTAGTCATGATTTGAATAACACAAGGAAAACATTTCATAAAGAAATTATATTTCATAATCATAATTTCATATACCTGATCAATTGAAACTGTTTTAAGGCAAAATATCTGAAAACCTTTAACAAGATTCTTGTTTATACCTGATTTAAATGTTACTGAATTGTTTCTTAATATCTGTACATATATTTTTACCCATATCTCTACCATTATTCCATAAATATCTGTCCTAAATATCTACCACATATATCTAATTGATACATCTTACTTTAAACCATGTATTTTATTGCAATCCTTAGGCTCACGGGTCTCATTCACTGTTGTTCTAAAAATCGCCTACACATAATGGAGTTGCCGTTTTATAAGTGACTAGTGTAAATTCTACGACTCTCAAACCTCTGACAACTCTTACACAATTTCTCATCATAGAAGCGTGTCTATTGCAAAATTCGCTGCAGATGAAAGGGAAAACCCGCCTTTCAACAAGAAAGCTGTCGCAGGTGAAAAAGTTCATGCATGCATGTGTATAACACAGTTAAGTCAGTCAGAAATACACGATGCACATGGGGAAGGCGATGTTTGAACAGAATTTTTGAAGAAATGGTTCCAACTTGCAGCGAAGTTTCTCCATTAGCATTGCACATTGGTCTCATGCGAAATACATGAATTTAACAGTGTCTGGGTGAACCGTTACTGCACGGGCCATGACAGAGGGCGCTCTCTCATCGCTGTTGTCAGAGTATCGACTGCCTTCTCCGCTGTAAGAGAACAGAAAAAGATCGTGTGAAGGTAAGGTCAAGATGCACAGTTTGGAAATTACTACCAAAATGCAAAAAGAAATGCAAAGGAGTAGAAAATACAGATCAAAAGGGAGAAATAGGTTAGATCAATTATTTCTGTTTGTGTAATTTTACAGCTGGTAATTGGTTACATGCCCAAGTGAAAAAAAGGATGAGGATTCAATGCTCAGAAATTCTTATAAAAAAGAATGCAGACTTAAATTCAGCCTTAAATAAAGATGTTAAGAATTCATATAAATTTTAGATAAAGAATGGCAAGATGAAAGAGCCAGTATTCCAGAAAACCAGACTTTGTAGATTCAAACTAAACTTGTTTTAGAAAACATAACTTTTAATGTCACTGCTTAAAAAAGTTCTTAACATATAAATGGAAGAGGGTAATTAGTTGTTGTTTTTTGCTGAAAGACCAAATCACAAATTTAAAACTCTTTTGCAATACCGAACTGTCCATAAAAATTGTTCTTTAACCCTTTCCTGGATATATACACATTTTTACGCGTGTGCGACCAGTGTAGATCCAGATCAGCCGGCACATCCTTGCCGTCTGATCAGGATCTGCACTGGTCGCATTTTGGTCAGAAATAACCTAATGAATCAATAAGTGAACAGTTTAGATCCTGATCAGACGGCAATAAAGGTGTATATATACAGATATGGGTTAAAACTAAAAAGAACTATTTTTTACCCTTTACTTAAAATGGGATAACACTATTATCCCCTGGGCTAACAATGTAGATCCAGATCCATTTGATCTGGATCTACAGCTTGCATTTTTTTTCACAAAGTTATTTTTGACTAAGAAGTGATCAGCGTAGATCCTAATCGAATGGCACCAGTGTGTAGGCTGATCTGGATCTACACTGTTCACCCAAAATACAGTCAAACCTGTCTTTAGCAGCAACCCAAGGGAGTTACTAAAAGTGGCTGCTGAAGACAGGTGGATGTTAAAGACAGTAAAAAAATACTGGCTGTTTAAGACAGATGGTTGCTATTTCACAGGTGGCTGCTAAGGCAGGTTTTACTGTAGTCGTATCCATATAGGATATGGTTTTCATTAAGAAAACAATATGTAGAAGCTGAAAAATTACTTTCTGCATTTTGTGATGTCATTGCTGACATCATAAAGTTCTGGTTTTCCTGGTACCTGGCTCAATCATTACAGATATACATATAATATCACCTGTCATGTTCTTTCTCCACGAGATGGTACCTAGCTCGGAAGGCAACTAGATGAGCGTAGTAGGCCGGTGCTGGAATGGACACACTACGTGTACACCGGACGTACGTATGGCACAGTTGATATGTCAACATCTGAAGCTCGTCAGCGGAGAATCGGTTGTCGTCCCAGAGGACATGGTAGTGGGACGGCCTGCTGGTACCCTGCAACGAGTATTCAACACATTTAACATTCTAGTTAATTTAAGTCGTGCTACAAAAAAATGTATTTCCAAGAAGAAATAAAATCACAAGTGGTCATCCACCTGATAAAAGGCATACAAAAGGGGTTAAAAAGTTTAATGATATTTTCATGGTCTTAAATGAATGGTTCATATTTCTTTCTGTAGGTAAATATATGAAAAACTATAGAATGTGGGAATTTTTGTTATTATGATACAGCAATAATTTTAAAAATCAGTTGAGACCAAAAGCAAATCTGACATAATGTGAGTGATTGGTTAATTGTAAAGTGAAAGTAGGTTTGGGAAATCACGCTTATGGATACCAGATGATTAGAGGGTGTCATTTGTTGGAGTGGGATTTTGCTACAAATAAGTTGAAATTTGCTTTATTTTAGACAAAAATGGGGTTGGACAGACTTTCTAACAGTTACCAGATTTCGATAAGGACATAAGTAAAACAACAAAATGCAGTTGCAAATCATTTATTCAGTATAAGTGTCAATGGAGAATCTTTTACTACAGTTGAACCTAAAGCTAGGCAGCAAACGATAATAAATGCTGCAAAACAATCAATCTTTCCAAGCTGAAATAAAATCACAAGCCACAAAGAAAGAGAATTTGAATAAGTACCCATAAAATAAGGACTTAGCAGTGATTGTTTTTATCCATCTGTATCACCAGCACTATAGGTAGGACTTTGAGCAAGACAGATTTATAAGTAAATATATTAAGAACACTATTTCATGATGCATGGCATAAATTTACTGTAACTTAAAAACCAGCATTAAAGCAGTCAATCAAAACAAGTAGAACTTTGATATTTCAAACTCATCCGGCCCAGGAGAAAAATTAGAATTATCAAAGTTAATACAAGTGACATATTTATAGCTCCTATCTCGGTCCTGACAAAATGCCTATTTACTCTATTTACATTGTCAGAAGTATCAAGTTCATATAAAAGAAGTTGAACTGTACCTGTATACCAGCATGACTACACAAGTAGAAGTCAAACTCTGTGGGGTGTGTGATTCCAACGTCCACCGTGGTCCCGGCAGGTATGTTACCACTCCTACCAATCTGGTCCTTCCTGTCCGCACAGAACAGACGTGTGTGGTGGCGCTTCTGAACGACAATGAACGTGATACCAGGCTGATACTCAGCTTCCAACTTCATGCAAGCTTCACGGACTGCACGAAGCTCGTGAGACAGTACCTGAAAAATAAACAAATATACTACTCAGAATGTTTATAATAGATGTTTGTAAAACATGTATAACCCCGAAATGCAAATTGAATAGTAATCTGCTAGTTATTAAAATGAAGGTCACTGTGACCTCGACCTTTGACCTACTCACCTCAAAATCAATAAAGATTATCTACTGTGATGACAAACCTCCCTTTAAATCTGAGGACGTATGTCAAAATTCTGGTTAGTCATTGATGTGACAAGTTTGGTTAAGGTCCAACCAACCAATCGACCGACATGTGCAATGCAATATACCCCAGATTCTTCAAAGGGGGATATATCAAAATTGGCCGAAGACACATTTTTAAATGAAATGCCACAAATCCTACTAACAGACTGAAACTGGCATGGGCAAACTGTATATCCAGATCAGCCAGCACATTTGTGCCATCTGATCAGGATCTGCACTGGTCACATTTTGGCCAGAAATAACCAAATAATGCAAATAGCAAACAGTGTAGATCTTGATCAGACGGCACAAATGTTCTAGCTGATCTAGATATACAGTTTGCCCATGCAAGTAAAGGTTTTTCTCACTTACTAGACAGAAAAATTTCTATTTTTAGCCGTGTGAGATTTCCTTATCTCGCATGACCTTATCTAACACTCCGCGTGCTCGCGTACTTTCGTATTATTGCGCACCGTATTAATTGAGCACTTTCATTATTGATTTAGACTACGTCATGATGCTTATTACTACGTCATTTAAGTTTATGTGACGTAATTAAACGAATGTTTACTTTTTCAAACAGAGCAAGCTGTTGATTTTGTTTTATCAGGATTTATTTCAAAAATCGTTTGGAAAGTATACACTCGGAGGCTGCTAAATTCTCAACGATGGAACTTAATGGAAGTGTTTATCGTGGTATGAGTCTGAAAATGCTACTTTTTTAAGAGTGTTTCATTCTTATACCGCTGTTGCGAGCTTCGTTAAACATCAGGATCTACGAAGAAAATGAATGGAAAATAAAATAGGAAATATACTGCTGTTTAATCGGGATATTTCAACTGGTATGTACAATTCAATTTTTTTTAAATTTTGAATTGTGACGAAATCACGAATAACCTCAAAAATCGCAGATCCGTTATCCGTTTTCAACGGATGAAACAGCTGTTCTTTTCCTTTCTTGTTTTTGTAACGATATTGTTGAAGGCCTACATGTTAGGGGTGATAAACTTTGACAGGACTATGTATTCGTGGCTGATTTACTGGAAGTTACGCAAGAGAAAGAGTTCTCTAAAATTCTAGCATTTTTTTTTTAATTTTAAAGAATTTTGTGTAAATCTTAAAGAAGTAAGTGAGAAAAATAATCAATCATTGGTATTCGGCGAAGATCGCGGTATCCCAACCCTCGGGCAATGCTTTCCAGACGGAAACTCGGCACAGCCTCGTTTCCGTCTGGAAAGCATTACCCTCGGGTTGAGATACCTTGATCTTTGCCGAATACCAATGATAGATTCTCTTTATCTATGGAGAAAATGATTTGACAGTAGGCATTTAAAATGAAAATAAATTATAGTCAAAATGTTTTAATAACATAATAACATCATCCGATATCCTACTTACAGACTGAAACTGGCCTTCGGACACACCGTCCCTGTAGAATATGATCCTGGTGGGCTTGAAGCGTGTCGACTTGTAGAACTGTATGAGCAGTTCCTTCACCATGGATGCCAGCTCCTGGATTATCTCTTGTCGGTGCTGCTGTACCCGTACGGTGGCAGAGTAGCGACTAGGATGTGCATCCATACTGGCCACCACCTACAAGCAGATTTGTAAATTTAAAAAAAACACATTTTAACAGAAATGTAGTTGTTTTTTTAAACTGAAAATGTAGTTTTTTGGTCATTATTTTTTTTTTTTTAAGGGGACAGGAGCAGATTTATAAATTGTGAGAAAACTTATTTTAAAATAAAATTTGGATTGGGTTGTAGGTGTGTGTGGGGGGGGGGACACTTGGTTATAAACCATCAAACCATCTTGAATTGTTAAAAAGATCTATTTTAAGTTCAATTTTATATTCAACTTTTAATGCCAATTTTAAATTTATGTAAATTAAGAAGACCCTAAAAATATTATGTTACTCGTAAATAATAATAATAACAAACAAAAAAATGTTTATGAAATAAACGCAAGCAATTGCAGCTACCAGAATGTTTCATGTTTCTGTTGACAAGAAAAAAAACGTTCACTTTGTGTGTTTGATGTGTACATGTACTTACAGCAGCAATGGAAGGTTTACTTGCGTCCCCAGCAGGAGGGTGTGTTACATCAGCACCAAGGAATATAACAGGTTCCCTAAATACTGTCGGACTGCAATCAAGATAGTCAGAGAATCATCCACAGAGCATAACATTTTAGGCATTCCAATGGGTACAATTACAGACAAACCTATGCTAAAGACCACACTTTATTTGTTCCTCTGACGGTTGGTCTTTACTCCATGTATACAACTATCATGGCACTGGTGACCAGTGTTGATCCAGATCAGCAGACACATCTGTGGCATCTAATCAGGATCTACACTTTTTTATGCTTTTTTTATTTATTTAGTTATTCCTGACCAAGAAGAGAACAGTAAGATCCTGATCAGACAGCATAATTGTGCACGCTGAGCTGATGTTCACCATGCCATAAAACCCATATATATGGAGTAAAGAGTTTCGCATGTGAACAATGACCATCTGCCTTTAACAACCACTCCGGGTTTTCCTGGGTGGTCTTCAAGCACAGTTTCAACTGTATTTTGAAGATTTCAGGCCCTCTAAATACTGTCCAACTGCAAACAAGATAAAAAAAGTTGATAAATAGTGCATAACAAGAGTTTGCATTCCACAGTTGGCTGAACTAACATGCTCCAAGTCACTGAGAATTAGACACAAGCAAGAGAATGTATTTTTATTCCATTGAATAAATGTACAATGCTACTGTGGTATCATTTATTTTCGTGGGGACAAATTTCCATGCAAAAGCAGAAAAATAACATTTTCGTTTCGATAATAATTTGTGCATTTGTACTATTCACACAGTATAACCTATTACAAAGTTACGTTTTGATGGGTTTTGATTAAGCGCGAAATAAGTGAAAATTAAACCCATGTGAAAGATAAAGATACCACAATATTCTGATCTAAACAGTGTGAAGGGGCATTTGCAAGCAAGTTGTTCTAGAAATCATCACATGAAGACCTCAAAGGAATCTGAAACAAGTCAATATTCTTCTCATTCAAGATAGGAACATGTTAGGATATTAACACTTCACTCCATTGCCCAAGGTTATAAACTGACTTTGGAAACCAGTCTCAAATCTCAAGCATCTGATTGGCTGAAATGGCGACTGGTAGCCAATCAGATGCTTGAGATTTGAGACTGGTTTCCAAAGTCAGTTTTATAACCTTCAGCCCATTTTTATGGGTTGTATCACAAGAGCAAGCAGTGTAGATCCAGATCAGCTGGTTCATCAGTGCCACCTGATCTGGATCTACACTGGTAACTTCTTGGTTAGAAATATCCTAATGAATCAAAAAGCAAACAGTGTAGAACAAGATCAGCTGGTTCATCAGTGCCACCTGCTCTAGATCTACACTCAGTCTGGTCACTTCTTGGTTAGAGAAATAACCTAATGAATCTAAAAGCAAACACTGTAGATCATGATCACATGGCATGGATGTGTTAGCTGTTCTGGATCTCTATTGTTTGCCCATGGGATAACAGCCATATCTCGTGGAGTAAAGAGTTAAACAACAAGAAGTCTTTTCACAGAAGGTACAGTAGATAGCGGGCAATCTAGAGGAAGCCGCAATAATCCATTGCTGGGCAGCCAAGAGTGGTGTTATGCTGGGTGCGACTTACGGCAGCAATGGAGGGCCTCGACTTGTCTCCGGCTGGCGGGTGGGTAACATCTGCACCCATGAAAATCACTGGCTGTCTAAACATGGGCGGGCTAAAATACACAATATTTAGACTCATCTTGGACTTCACTATGTTAAGAGTCTTTCTACAGAATGTTTCCATATTGCATTGGAAAACATTTGATCCATGATGTGGTTAAAATAAAAGTCACGCATAAACTATTGGACTGTGCACAATGTTTTGCGACGTCAATGTTTTACCCTGAATTGCTTCAACAAAGCATGCTGTTATTTGCTTCGTTGTCTATGTCTCTGTTCCAACAGCCATTCAAAATGCTCTGGTACCACACATTCTCCAGGATTTTTAACCTTTCCTTCATATACATGCCTTTTATCTATTGTGCTCAGTGTAGATCTAGATAAGCTGGCAAATCCATGCCGTCTGAACAAAATCAACACTGTTCGCTTTCTGATTTAATAGGTTATTTCTGACCAAAATGCAAACAGTGCAGATCCTGAACAGACTGCATAGATGTGCTGGCTAACCTGGACCTACACTGTTTGTCCATGCCATAAAGGGACATATATGGAGAAAAGAGTTAAAATATTTAGAGGGTGTAAAAATAAGAATGGAATCAATATTTAATCATGACAATCAGATCATGACCATATGAAAATTCTAAACAGGGTCAAATGACCCCTGGTTTTCAGAAGTTACTGAAAACCCATGACAAAATATATCACATTATGGTGCATACCGTATACTTGGCAACAGAATGTTGTTAATGCCGCCTAGTTTTACGTTGATTTTCAGACACAGATTGGACAGGGTCTGTGGTGTCGTCTTGTTCACATTCTTGGCTTGTACACACTGGGTGGCCAGTCCGAACATAATGTCACCCACTCTCTTTACTTCAGCTGGAAACAACACTGGATGTAATTGATACTTATAGATTAACCTAGAGGTGGGGTAATTAATCATAAAGTCAACGAATCATGACGAAACCCCAAATCACGTGATCGTCAACAATACATTCAGTTCGTTGATTATAGATGATGACGAAAATTTCTGAAATGCACAAATCTTTTTACCAGAACTGCATGTTGCTAAACCCACAATTTCATTGGTTAGTTGACATCAAAATTATGTTATTTACTTTCATCCCTGATAAGATGTAAATAAACGTTATAGACATCAAAATTAGCCAATCATCTGCATTAACACAAATTGCCATGTCCATAGTTGCAAGATGGCTGCCCGTTGACAGGGCAGTGGTTTAAAACAAGAAGAAGCCTTTTGTTGTGTAACTGACACGAATTTAATCCAGTATTTAATCATCAGAAAAAAAATCTGAAGTGACCCAGTGTGGCAGGGTTAAGTCTTTTTTGCCACTTTTTGGTAATATCTTTCTGTGTAATAAAAGTCATCGAATTTAACTCGCTACTGTAGTACAACAACAACACGGATGTCAGCAGCAAGAAAGAACCTAAATAAACAGCTAATTTTCACGGATCACTCTTGATTTGAGCAAATGTATTAAGCAGTATGATGTAAAAAGGATCAAAGCTTAGTTTGGATAATTTACAGACATGTTAAATAGAGTAGTTCATGCGAAAGTCATGGATGGAATGTGTCAGTAAACTCGTTCTGGATAATTAACATTCAGACTGGAACAAGAGAGTTGGCTGCCACAGTGTGTCAGAATAGCAATGTTGTTTTTGTATTTATTCAAAATGAAACAACTTGCATATCTGCATTTCCTTGGTAGCTTATACCAGCCAGGACACATCTGTAGACTGAGTGAAGATTGCCAGACATTTGAAATTTTGGATAAGAATCAACACTTCATCTCTATAGGCTGGTAAATTAGTAATTTTAAAATCTATAACTATAGCTTTTTTGTTTATTAAAATAATTGTCAATATTCAAGTGAATTCATTGGCCAATATAACTACATGAGGCACAATAACAAGGCCAATATGAATTCACTTGATTAATAACATTATAATATATTTATGTTACTAATAAAATTAAAAAAATTGTTCAGAAAAACATATGTAAATTAATCGACTTTAATCGATGATGGGTCATGATGAACGCCGATTAATCAATTCAATTTTTCTCATCCGATTCCCACCACTAGATTAACCCTTAACACCATATCTGCAAGGAATTAATTTTTGCTTATTTTTATGTTTAGGGAAAATGCCCAAAATGAAAGCCTAGCAAAATATAACCATCTTCTGGGGTTCAACAAGCTGCATAATCTCAATGGTCATTTTGATCACAGGGGATTTTTGCAATTTATAGCCAAAACTCTATTTAAGGGAAAAAATGACCCTCCAACTTAAAATCATTGTGGACAAAATTAGGTTTTTTTTAAATTTAAAGTCACAGGGTCATGACATTACCCAGGTCAAATGGAACCCCTGCTGTTATAGACTGTCTAAAACAGCCAGTTTGAATACCCGGTATGTCCTAAACTGACATATTGTTTTAATTTTTACCTGTCTTAAACAGCCACCTGCATTAAGCAGAAACTTTTTTTCACTTGGTTGGGTGGCTGCTTAATACAGTTTTCACTGTATATAACTGCACTCATTTATGCTTTCACGATGATGTCAAAATGTCATTTGCGGCCTTTACGCATAATTTCAACCCTGCAAAATTAAATGTTTCCACAATAAAATATAACAATATTTACCGTAGACAGGTGTTTTCCCAGGCAGTACTACCACAATCACCTGAAGTCCTTGATACGTGTTCTTCAGATACCTGAACATCGGCTCAACCTGATCTGGGCCAGTGGCATACTTGCAGAAACATGGCTGTCCAAGAATCGGCATTCCAGCATCATTGGATATTCGCTGCAACTGCTGGGTGAAGTTTCTGTTCAAATAACAAAGGACAGAGTTATAAATTGGGTATCATTATTTCTGCTGTGTTTATTTTCCAAGCCTTTTTATGATAACAAAGAGTTTTATTTTACAATCAACTTCTCATATGAAATTAAAAGGGAACCGAAATGACAATGAACCTGAATCCATGCTGAAAAGAACAACAGTCATAACTGTTAACAATGTCACAGAAAAATATCTTTTCTTTACAATTATCAATCCCACCAATCAGCTGTGCAGGTTTGCAAAAATCATCAATAGATGAGGACTTTGCAACACTAAATTTTATTTTTCTGAAAATAACAAAGAGCAATAACTCTGGTAAAAATGGTCAAAGATACAAAGTTATGATCATTTTTCATTTCATTTCATTTTTTTCATGCCCCCAAGCAGGGGTCGTACAACAGAGGGTTCAGTAGGGTAGCTCGAACCCCTTTTGGGGGACAGCAATATTTTAATTTCTTGCAGAATTCGGTCAAGTTTTCCCGAGGGTCATTCTTTTCTTGAAATTAGGAGTATTTTGGGTATTAACTGGCTGAATCCCCTTAACAATAATGAAAATGACCCTTCAGCTAAAGTTGAACCCTGCTAAGCAAATAAGCTTTATGTTCATGGATCAGTCCCAGAAAAATCACTAAAACATCAACTCCTAACACACACACAGACCTCAAGTCATTTTCCTTCACATTTTTCTGTGGAGCAAAGCAGGCGATAGCCCATACTCGTATTTCCACACCACTGTAGAACTGTTTGTTCCTCATGTCCCACACCCCATCACTGGGAATCACTTGCGAGTTTGTCTAAAACACGACAGCAAGTGATCAAACTTGAGCAAAATCTATTTATAGGTGATCTAGGAATAGATGGTCCAGGCACCCACCAATGGTATTATGACTTTTCAATGATGCATAATTTGCATATAGTTAATCCTTTCCTCCATATAGAAGCCTTTAAATGTGAGTGCTACCAATGTAGATCCAGATTAGCAGGCATGTCGGTACTGTCTGATCTGGATCTGTACTGTTTGCTCTTTGGTCAGAAATAACCTAATGAATCAAAAAGCAAACAATGTAGATCCTGATCAGACGGCACAGAGGTGCCAGCTGACCTGAATTTATACTGTTCACCCATGTAATAAAAGGCATATCCATGGAGTAAAGGGTTAAGTATGATTGACAATCTTCTTATGTATTTTATGCAAACTCAGAAAAATCATATACCAATATGCAAGTGCCCCATAAAAATTGAGCCATCTTTTTTCCCAGAACATTCAATATACAACACCTCACACCAACCTGAGGGCGTCTTCTCGGACTGTTCTTTGAGGGGCAAAGCAGGCAATTGCCCACACGCGAATCTCCACTCCGCTGTAGAACTGCTTCCCACGCATATCCCACACACCCTGATTGGGAATGGCTTGCGCTTTGGTCTAAAAATAGTAACAGGCTTTGGTCTAAAAATAGTAACAGACAGGTCATGTGATACACAGTTCAGCATTAGACCATGCCCACTCAAAGTATGTAGGACATGTACACGAGGCAACAGAGATAAACTTCGTCATTAAGGAATCCATTACAGTGAATGTTCCCTAATTGGAGCCCTTAATCACAAAAATAAAGAAACATGATGTACATATTAACCCTTTGTTCCATGGATATCACATACATCCCACGTGTCAATTAAGATCCAGCGCTGTGCATTGGCTAATCTGGATCTACAATGCTTCATTGTCAGAAATAACCTTACAAATCTAGAAGTAAACAGTGCAGATCCTAATCAGACTTAACGCTTTCCTCAATATATACGCATTTTTACACATGTGCGACCAGTGTAGATCCAGATCAGCGGGCACATCTGTGCTGTCTGATCAGGATATGCACTGGTCGCATTTTGGTCAGACATAACCTAATGAATCAAAAAGCTAACAGCTTAGATCCCAATCATTCGGCACGGATGTGTCGGCTGATCTGGATCTAAACTGTTTTCCCATCTCAAGAAAGGTCTTTCTATGGAGGAAAGGGTTAACAGATGTGAAAACTGGTCAGGATCTATGCTGGTCACTCAAAGATTTAACCTTAATTCCATGTATATGCTTCTTATCACTAGGGCGACATATGTAGATCAAGATCACTGGTGCATAAATACTGTCTGACAAGGATCTACTCTGTCCGTATTTAGATTCATTACATTTTTTACCAAAGTGCAAACAGTGTAGACCCTGATGTGTCAAAACATCTGCCAGTCTATACACTTGTCACTCATGTTATAAAATGCGTACACATGGAGTAAAGGGATTTATAAGTGGTATCGATGGAGTAAAGGGACAAGTACCTTTCAGCAGACTCGGTGACAGATGCCCTTGCACAACATCGAACAATCACAACTAGTTTTCAAATAGAAGTAAATACATAACATGATGCATGAAGGGAAAAATTGTGTCATATTTTGGGAAATATAGTGTTATCCTTTGTAGACTGGATTTGTCCCTCTCAACCACATTGATTTAATGGGGTGTTTTAGTTACCTCCCGTTTTATTGCATGTGCAACCAGTGTATATTCAGATATGCCAGCATAACTGTGCCGTCTGATCTGGATTTGCATGGATCACTTCTTGGTCAGAAATATCCAAATTAATCTAAAAGTGAACAATGTAGATCCTGATCAGACATTACAGATGTGCAGGCCGATCTGGATCTAAACTGTTCCCCATAGATAACAGCCATATCTTCAGCGATAAATGAAATAAATTATTTTGAAAATTAAGTCTTTGACGACCAAGTGAAAATAGTTTGCTTTTCAAAATCCTCTTTCAATGCTGTTTTAAAGCATCTGCCAAAGTGCATTCAAACCTAATTCTTTCTAATGCTTCTTATAAATACCAAAAAACATTCTTTAAAGTCGAAAGTGCAGTTCTTTCTTAAATTCCAAAAACAATTGTGTACAATTATTACTTATTATTGTTCACTTCTTGGTCAGAAATAAGTTAATGGATCAAAATCAAACAGTAAAGAACCTGATCAGATGGCACAGATCCGGATCTTTACTGTTTGCCTTTGTGAAAGCAGGCATATCCCATGTAGTAAAGGGTTAACTTTTTATTCCAAGGCTACTTCTTGTATTCATGTCCAACCAGTGTAGATCCTGGGCTGAAGGTTTTAAAGCTGAGCATGGAAACCAGTCTCAAATCTCAAGCATCTGATTGGCTGAAATGGCGACTGGTCGCCATTTCAGCCAATCAGATGCTTGAGATTTGAGACTGGTTTCCATGCTCAGTTTTATAACCTTGGGACTAGATCCAGATCAATCTGCTGATGTGTCTACTGTGGTATCATTATATTTCGCAGTAGTTTAATTTTCGCGTATTTCGCGCTATGGTAAGTGCGCGAAATAAAACCCTAGCGAAACCAAACCATTGAATATCTGGTCTTTTTAGAATATTAGAAGTGCCCGAATTTAAACCCTCGCAAAAATATCACTTTGTCATCTGCGCGAAATTTGATCTCTGACAAATTCAATAAAACAACAGTAGTCTATTCACTTTCAGATATATTTGATTACATCTGAACAAGATGTGAACAGTTTAGATTCAGTTTGGACTGCAGATGTGGATCTAGATCTACACTGACTGCACATGGGATCTTAGCCATGTCAATGGAGTAAAGGATAAAGATCAAAGGTGGCCAAGTACGTCTTTTCATGAAGTAGTGGATTCCTCAGCTCAATTTTTTTCCAGCAGGGAATATATAGGTAAATCCATATTTATGATCCTATATAAGAAAATCCATATTTATGATCCTATATAAGAAAATCCATATTTATGATCCTATATAAGTAAATCCATATTTATGATCCTATATAAGAAAATCCATATTTATGATCCTATATAAGAAAATCCATATTTATGATCCTATATAAGTAAATCCATATTTATGATCCTATATAAGTAAATCCATATTTATGATCCTATATAAGTAAATCCATATTTATGATCCTATATAAGTAAATCCATATTTATGATCCTATATAAGTAAATCCATATTTATGATCCTATATAAGTAAATCCATATTTATGATCCTATATAAGAAAATCCATATTTATGATCCTATATAAGTAAATCCATATTTATGATCCTATATAAGTAAATCCATATTTATGATCCTATATAAGTAAATCCATATTTATGATAATAAATAATATGTCCCCACAAAATTTAATGATACCACAGTAACCCTTTCCTTTATAGATAAACCTTTATTGCTAGGGCGAACAGTTTAGAGCCAGATCTGCCGGCACATTCGTGCCGTCTGATCAGGTTCTTAACTGTTCCCTTTTGATTCCTTAGGTTATTTCTGACCAAAATGCGACCAGTGCAGATCCTGATCAGACAGCATGGATGTGCCAGCTGATCTGGATCTTCACTGGTCGCACATGCGTAAAAATGTGTATATATCAAGGAAAGGGTTAAAGAGGATTGCTGTGGTTTCCAATTTCACATTATTAATTTTACACAAGCACCATTTGCATATTTAACATCCTTTTTAGGGTAGTTTATTTCAAGGAAATGTAAAGTCAGCAATCTCTAGGCAAGAAAGATCTCTTTCTTAACTCTTTTCTGACCAAAAAGCCAACAGTGCAGATCCTGATAAGACAGCATGGATGTGCCAGCTAATCTGGATCTACACATATGCTTAAAAAGGCGTATTTATGGAGTAAAGGGTTAAATAATACTTGTAAATTGACACGTTTATCTTAATTCAACAACTTCGGTTGTGTCATTCAACCTGTCAACACATAAAATTCCTAATTTTAATAAAACGGAAATTTATTTACTGCATTCACATTTAACCCTTTCCTTCACCTTTATTGCATGGGCAAACAGTTTAGATCCAGATCAGCTGGCAAATCCGTGCTGTCTGATCAGGATCTAAACTGTTCGCTTTTCAATTTGTTAGGTTATATCTGACCAAGATGCGACCAGTGCAGATCCTGATCAGACAGCACAGATGTGCCGGCTGATCTGGATCTACACTGGTCACGCATGCCTTAAAATGCGTATATAATGGAGGAAAGGGTTAATACATTTTGTGAAACCACTTACCAATTAACACACATGCTTCTCCGAATGGCCTTGGGCTTGAACCTACTGTCAGAGGATTAATAGTTAAATTATATCTACCCTATCACTTACCCGTCCACCATACTGAATCTTTGGGGGGTTGAGCACACGTCCGTGGACGTCCACCATCTGCGGTATAATACTGATTCCAAACGTCTGCAGGTAGGGGTCTGAGTTGAAGTTGGCTTTACGAACCTGTATCAAATAATGATATAACATAGAGCATGGTAAAATACTGATATCATCTGAATGTTTGCAGATAAGGATCCGAGTTGAAGTTGGCTTTACGAACCTGTTCAATCTAGATCAAATGTTGTATGTGAATAGTACATAACATACAGCTGTCTCATTTTTATTTCACATCATTGTTTTATTAATCGTCCAAGGGATCTGAAATTTTAATACAATTCTTTTTTATTGTCAAGCACAGAAAAAAATAATTTATGACTACACGGGTTCCAAGATTGTTGATTTTTAAATTAAGTATATGAAAAACAAATTATCAGGCTGACTTAACTTTATTAACTATCGTCCATTTACCCTTACACATGGAAATCTTGAGCACAATGGAAACGTCAAGCATTTTTCTTACATATCACATCCTCGTGGAATCAAAGTTTTAATTCAAACTTACCAAGTTGTTGATTTCTTTCTCTCTGTCTGGTGCAGAACGGGCTGTCGCCTACAATGTAATAGCAAACATCGTTTGGAACAAGGCTTAGATTTGTTTGTTAAAAAACATTGGGGGGTATTTATTCAGATATCTGTTTATTTCGTCAGTTTTGTCACATACCTTTCATTGATTTTTCAGTAATGTTCTCATGGTTTATGTTCCTTAAACCTTTACTCCAAATATACTCCTTTTTAACCCTTTCCTTGATATATACGCATTTTTACGCATGTGCGACCAGCGTAGATTCAGATCAGCCGGCACATTCGTGCAGTCTGATCAGGATCTGCACTGGTTGCATTTTGGTTAGAAATAACCTAACGCATAAAAAAGCGAACAGTTTAGATCCTGATCAGATAGCACGGATGTGCTGGCTGATCTGGATCTAAACTGTTCGCCCTAGCAATAAAGGTGTATCTATACACGAAAGGGTTAAACCTTTACTCCATATATACTCCTTTTTAAACATGTGGAACCAGTGTAGATCCCAATCAGCCTGAACATCCGCGCTCTCTGATCAGGATCTGCACTGTTTGCATTTTGGTAAGAAATAACCTGATAAATCAAAAAGCGAACAGTGCAGATCCTGATCAGACGGCATGAATGTGCTGGCTGATCTCGATCTTCGTTGTATGCCCGAGCCATAAAGGCATGTATATGGAACAAAGAGATGACCCATTACTCCATGGGATGGCTTTTACCCCATGGGTGAACACTGTACATCCAGATCAGCCATCTGATCAGGATCTACACGGTTTACTTGTAGATTCATTATGACCAAACAGATACTAGTAAATATCCAGCATGGATATGCCAGCTGATCTGGATCTACACTGGTGTCACAAGCAAAAAAAACCAACATAGATGCAGTAAAGGGTTAAGTTCCCCAACAGTCTGTAAACAACAGCCATATACCCATGTATGTTAAAGAACTCTCTTGGATGAAAATGGTGATAATGTAAATTGTGGTCATGCAATCATGCAGTGGAAAGTATTCCTTCTGCAATTTGCAAATTTCTTATTGATTTTACCCACGATTTGATAAATACATGCCCATTTTTAAATGAAGTTTGCCTTTTTTCTCATATAAAAGTAACATCTTAAAATTATACCAGCGCAATTTGGAAGCTTTTACTGCAAGTTTATTTTATTGTGATCATCCAATGATATATATATGGTGCTTCGCTCATGAGCCCCAATTTTTAAATACCGATAACATATTATTAGATATTGCAATGTTTTGGCAATATCTACAATTATTATCATAACTAAAAAAGCAAATGAAAAATTTATCCTTTAACTCCATTTTATCCTATTAGCGAACAGTGTAGGTCCTGGTCCCGTGATTATAAAACTTTTTTCATGCTCAACTCAGTTCTGTGCTCAAACTTAAATTGTCTAGAACATTAACAGTCTTCAAAAATAAGTGATAACTATCTGTTCAACAGTTGTTGTTGAAAGCAATTTTGTCATATTTTCAGTTAAAAATGTTTTATTTTATATAATGAACAGAAACAAAGCCATCAAATTTTCATGCTCAAATTGAGTCGAGCATGAAAAAAGTTTTATAATCACGGGGCCTGATCAGCTGGCACATACAAGCTGTCTGATCTAGATCTCAATGTTTGCTTTTTATTCATTAGGTTATGTCTGATCAAGAAGCAACCAGCTTAGATCCAGATCAGACAATTCATATGTGACAGCTTATCTGGATCTACACTGGTCACACATTAGATTATAACCCGTATATATGGAGTTAAGGGTTAAAAGCAATGTAACAAAAGCAAAAATCACAGCACACAATCTATAGGTAGCTTTAAAAACAAAACAAAAGCTCAACCATTTTGAAAAGTCCACACAAAAATTTGCTAGAAAATCTTCAAAAACTGTAACCCTCACCTGTCTAAACTAGCCAGACTCTACCATAATTATAACTGGTTCGACTGCAAACCCTTAACTACTTGTACAAGTCAAACTTCAACAACATTGTCTAGCTTTTCTACAGCCACTCTATACCTCCATTAATGGATGTTGGGTTTTATATAATCATGATCCCGGAAACCCAAGTAAATATCCAATTAATTCACAGAAAACAGACAATATGGGCTACCTAACTAAGTGAAAAGAACTACAACTTAATCAGTGTTTGATATGGTTGTCAAGAATTTACCTATATTTGTCTGACAAGCACAATACTAAACATAGACTATGCGGTTTTGCACAATCTCAAACAATTAGTTTAGTTTATAACTTATTTTATATAGATTGGGAATAACCTTATTCCAGCTAATATTAATCACATTCAATGACCGCTTCCTGGGTTGCAAACCAGTACTCCCGCCTATCTTGGATTGGGGAAACTGCAGAAGAAACTCATCACCCCTAAACCACTGTTATTCCACATCTCAAACACATGTCACACAGACCTTATGCTCCATTTTGTCATGATTGTCTCACATATATACCTAATTCTACCACACATAATCATTGGCAAAGACAATAAATGATTGAAGAGCAATCTCAAAATCTCAAACATGATTGGCTGAGAGATTTGGAGACAAGTCCTCATTTGGGCTCAAAATTCTAGACTGGTCTCCAATCTCAGTTTTATATAGAATATATTTATATTGTCTCCATTGCAGCCAATCAGATGCTTGATGTTCGACACTGGTCTCCAATTTTAGTTTATAATCTCGGCCAATTTCAATGATTGTACTGACTACCTACAATATCCAAAATAAAACCAAGGCCTTTTTTACCACTGGATAACATTTCCACTATTCCTACCACATGACTGACTACACTACACTCCACCCCATCACATACATAATACATCTAAATATTAGGATAGCTGTGTGCTGTGATTAAAGGGCCACTTATTTGAGAAACCTTGATCATGGTGGACGTCTGGTTATCTGTCAACTTCTTTATACATCTCTGTCCTCCCACTACATTGCACACCTGAAAAACAAACAAATACACATAAAAGACAGGGTCTGTATACCCCTTTACTTTATGAATACGATTTTATGTTCAAGGATTCATGAACAACAATGAAAACCATCGAAAGTTTAATCCTTTCCTCCATATATATACATGGGTGACCAAATTAGATCCAGATCACATCTGAGCTATCTGATCTGGATCTACAATGTTTATCCCCTGGTCAAAAATAATCTAAGATCACAGATCTGACAGCTGATCTGGATCTGAATTGTATAATATAATATTATAAAAGCCTTATCTGTGGAGTAAACTGTTATGAACAGGGTCCGTATATCCCTTAACTCCATTAATACGATTTTAATGTCATGGGTAACTAGTAAACATTAACAAAAATTTGCAGTCATGAATTTCAAGTTTCACAGAAGCGGATACGGAAAACGATGTCAGATGTTAAACTGATGCTGTATTGTATTCGGAATATTGGGAAACCAAACTTTTTTGGGGATTTTCAACGGTCACAAAAAAACAAAGTTGATTAAAAGTTTTTTTTCCCTGCTGCAGTAAAAAGTACCCTGGTGGAAATACCAAAGTTATCAGATGATTTTACCAGCTCCCGGCCCATTTCTACACCATTGGTACACCTTTAGATATACCTCTGCTTGAAGATGATTGGATTGGGAATGACAGTTTCGACAAAGGAAAGCCAGGGCTTTTCATCCTTATACATGTATAACAGAGGCCTATAAAAGGCCAATCCAAAAATACAGTATTTTTTACCAATGGCAGAGACACTTCAGAAAATGTTAGGTAAGTCGTTCAAAAATGCTTAAAACTCCTCCAAGGGGTTTTTGAAAGTTGAAGTCTCAGGGGTTCCATTTGACCCGGAAGCTCGGGTTTTGACCCGGGAGATTTATAAAATACGCCGATTTGACTCGTCGTAAATCTGGAGTATGCGTCATCATGACCCGGGGCGAATTCGACCTGTGCGTCAATCAAATCAAAAATAACATCGAAATCCCACCTAACGCAATCACAACTGGCCAATCGTAAACGCCGATTTACCAATTATCAGTCTCGCTTACTAAAACGTTACAACACACCTGTGGTTAGAAAGTTAATTGATGTGTAAACAAATTGTCGAGAATTCACGCGCGCCTGTATATTATGATCACTGATGATGGGACAATTATAGAGACATGAAAGGTTAATTGGTTTAATCAAATTTTGTCGAGTAATGAAAGGATTATCGGCGTGTTAAATCATCAAACGTTTTCAGATACTGGCGTGAATGGTAAATGGACCTTTTGTCTTTGAGATCGTAATTGTACAAATTTATAGAAGCTGTGTCACGTTGCAACTGACTTTCGAAGTATTTTTATATTCCTCGTTAATCTGGATTAATGCATCTTTTAAAAATGGTTCAGACCAGCTTATTTCAATTCATTTCTGGCGGTCGAAAGCGACCCGTTGAGGATTCGAATGTTGACACAAAATTAGATTTTGAGAGTTTGCTCAGTACTCCCGTAAAAAGAAATAAAACAGATGATTCAACTGAATTTTTCTCGAGTGCTTCTAGAAAAGTTGTGAGAAAGTTTTAACTCCAATTGGCTAACAGAAATTGACTGGCTCGCGAATGAACCAAACAGTGATGGAATCATGGCAATGTTCTGTACATTATGTATAAACAGTAAAAAGAAAAACACGTTTTTTTTGCTTGTTGTACCAGAGTGATGTGATTCTTGTCAGTTGTCAGTCAGTAATGTGTGATTTTATTTATTATTGTCCATTGTTCATTTTGTTATTTGTCATATTGTTCAACAATATATGTGAAGGCTGGAAAACATTCTATGAATAAAGATTGTGTAAAATTGATTTTAACAGTATTGTTTTTGAGTATGATATTTAAGCACATATGAATAGGGAAAGCTTTGCAGCAGTCGGTTTCGCACAGCATTGTTTAACGCATAAATGACCCCTGAAAATTTGATGATGACCCCTGAAAATTTGAAAATGACCCTTGAAAATTTTGGCCAAAGGGTCATTGACCCTTGGCTTTCAGAGCCAAGTGGAACCCCTGAAGTCTGAATCATAAGGTGCTTAAAAAAATTAGTTTAAAGTTAAAAATACCTATAAATATTCAATTTTATAAACTAGAACCCATTGTTCAATTAATTTTGTTTTCCCAAAATAAACAATCATCGTACATAAATTTCCCAATTGGAAAGGCCAAGGCCTCTTCCCAATTTTCCGATGAAAAGCCCTGAAAGCACAACTAACCTCCAGGGGTAGATATGTATGTTTCTGTTCCTGTCCTACTTGTAGACAAGGTAGGTGTGGGAACTGAAGCTTCATCTTGTACCGTTCTAGGAAATACCTCGCCACTGTGCACTCCACCGTCTGTCCTGACTCCAACTGTAGAGGGAATCTAGTAAGGGAAGAAACAATATTTGCACAAGGGGCATAACTCCATACAAAACATTTTTCCAGCGGATTGTAAAACTGATCATTCCATCCATTAAAATTAACAATTAAAACAATAGCTTTAGTGTTACCCTTTTTCCATGGGCAAACACTTAAATCATGGCTGAAGGTTATAAAACTGAGCTTGGAAACCAGTCTCAAATCTCAAGCATCTGATTGGCTGAAATGGCGACCAGTCACCATTTCAGCCAATCAGATGCTTGAGATTTGAGACTGGTTTCCATGCTCAGCTTTATAACCTTGGGCACATGTGTTTCCAGTGTAGATCCGTATCACTGTAAATCTGTGCAGTCTGATCCAGATCTACCCTAGTTATGTCTTAATCAGGAAAAAGAAGGAATTTAAAAGTGACCAGTGTACATCTAGATCCCACTGCACTAATGTTTAGGCTGATCTAGATCTACACTGGTCACATGATACTGAAGACCATCATTACATGACAATGAACCAATGACTTCTGTTTAGAGTTCTTCTGTTAGTCAGGCAACTTTTTGCTCCATTCTATTTTATAAACTTACGATTGTGTTTGTGCCGGTCTTCTGGTCACGTTACATACTCTGTATTTCCTCTTCATTTGTCCACAATGGGTAATCTCAACCTTCAAACCTACAACACAATAGTTATGGAGGTTTAATAGCAAATGGGACTGTAACGCATCACATAAAAACAAGGCTTATTTGAAGCGCAGTTAAGATCCAGATCAGACTGCATGAATGTGCATACTAATCTTGATCTACACAGGTTGTTTGTATGGTTTAAGAGCTTCTATGAGGGAAATGGTTGAGAAGGCCTGGTACAAGGAACTGTTAATCCATTTATTCAGGTTTTATCATGTATGCCACCAGTGTAGATCCAGATCAGCCAGCACATCCAGGTCGTTTGATTTTGATCAGCTCTTGGTCAGATCGCTTCTTGGACAGAAATGTCTTAATGAATCTAAATGCAAACAGTGTAGATCCTGATCAGATGACACTAATGTGCCAGCACATCTGGATTTAAAATGTTCGCCCAAGTCGTATCAATGGAGTAAATGGTTAAAAATCAAATTTTTAAAAAGAGAACACATACAAACCTCTAATTTCTTTGGTAAACTTGACTCTCTGGGAGTCTGTGAGAGGTCTTCTTTGTTCTGACATATCTTTCATGTCGAGTACTTCACACATGAACTCTATAACCGGCTGCGCTTTGTAAAATGCTGTTGCAGACACTGTAATTGAAATCAGTAAATATACTGTAATAAATTTAGTTATAGTAACGTATTGACAACTTAAAGAGTCACATGACAGACAGAAAAGTAAATTAACGCTTTCCTCCATATATACACATTTTTATGCATGAGCGACCAGTGTAGATCCAGATCAGACGGCACATCCATGCTGTCTGATCAGGATCTGCACTGGTCACATTTTGTTTAGAAATTACCTAACAAAACAAAAAGGGAACAGTTAAGATCCTGATCAGGCAGCACGGATGTGCCGGCTGATCTGGATCTAAACTGTTTGCCCATGCAATAAAGGTGTATCTATCACGGAATGGGTAAAATATGGTTCTAACAGCAGAAGGTGTTATAATTAGATGTTTAGGTATTTGTGACAAGATTTGATCAAAGGCAAATATTGGATTCACCATCAGATGATAACAAACCTAGTATCACATGACTGATTACTTATCCATTATCAAATAATAATGTATCACTTTTTTTTTTAAATTGTTTTTCTTAGCGTTAAGCAATGGAAGATGTACAACAATTTCATTTGTAGGGGTACATTACACGAAACAATGTCTTTTAGTGGGGTTTTTTTTGCATTATAGTTTGGAAAGAACAATAATAGATTTTTTTAATAACTAAAAAGTTATTTTAGAACAAATTTTGACTATAGTGTTAATTTAAACCTTAAACAGAAAAGAGAAATGTCCTCTCCTCAGCTTAACATGTATGACGTCATTTCAAAAAGCCCGATTTTATCATGATCAGTGCCAAAGATTATAAAACTGAGCATGGAAACCAGTCTCAAATCTCAAGGATCTGATTGGCTGAAGTGGCGTCCTGTCGCCATTTCAGCCAATCAGATCCTTGAGATTTGAGACTGGTTTCCATGCTCAGCTTTATAACTTTCAGCCCAGGTTACCTACCATCAATATTGAGCATCATCTTCCAGTGTGACGGTCGTACACTCTGATGGAAACCAAACCATACCTCTCTACCACCTCCGAGAGGGTGATCATAGCCTTCTGGCGGAGAAAAGAATGAACGACCAACGGGAGTATAACTGAAATAGACAATTCAGTCCATTGTTACACTCTACAGACTTAACTTTGCCCAGTATCATAAAACTAAATCTACAGACCAGTCTCAACTCCGCAATTCCCATTTCAGACTATCAGATCGAGAGTTGCATGCAAGACTGTTGTAACTTCTTTATTTCAATGTAGTTACGACAATCTTGCGTGCAATCCTCGAGATGCTTGAGATTGGAGACTGGTCTCCAGTTTACTTTTTACGATCTTGGGCCCTCTTTACTCCATGTGCTATGGCTGTTACCCCAATGGGTGAACAGTGTTGATCCAGATAAGTCAGCACATCCATGCTGTCTAATCAGGATCTGCTCTGTTTGCTTTTTAGTCACTAGGTTATTTCTGATCAAGAGGCGACCACAGTAGATCCAACTGATGCGAGTCTTCACTAGTCGCACATGAGATTAAACCAAAGCATATGATGGAGTAAGTCAAAGAATATAGTGTTGGCAAAACTATAAGCCAGTTTCTCAATTTCAATTCAAGGGAAAAAGTATACTTCCCTCTCGTTAGTGTAACGATAAAAGCCGTGCCATGTAAAATTGTATCTTACTTGTTATTTTGACATTTTAAGTTGCTCTTATTTTATTAAACCTTTACTCCATATGTACTGGTTTTATCACCTGTGTGATCAGCTGGCATATCCCTACAATTCAATCTGCATCTCACTTCTTGGTCAGAAATAACACTAAATAATCCAAAAGCGAAGTAGATTCCGAAGCGAAGCACTGATGTGACAGAGGATCCGGATCTACATTATTCATGAATGCCATCTAGTGGTATATATGGTGTAAATGTTTAAAATTTAAACTTACAAAAATATTCTCTGTCGTTTTCCTGTTAGGTGATAATGTTTACATATTTTCCAATAATTATTACTGTTTACTCCTAAATGTGTAATTATAACCAATATTGTCCACTCAAATTTATTGTAATTTTAAGGAAGGAGGTCAACTTTCCAAAAACAACTTTTTGCATTCATGACATGGTACATATAAAATTAAGTGTGTTAATTACCTCTTTACTCAAAGGATACAGTTTATATCCAAGAGGCAAAAGAAAATTAATTCCTAGATTCTCATCCAAATTTTGGGATAAAATGGGGCAGGTGGGTGGGTTTTATTTTTTATTTATCATTCTCTGTTTCTCACAACACTTGTGTAGTGCAAAGATAAATACATGTCTAGCTGACTGAATTGCCGATTCACACTTAAATGTTTAATACAGCATTTTCGTACTCTACCAACTCGTAGTTGTAATGTTAATTTTGATGTACACATTTTTTTTTCCAAAATAAAAAACATTTGGACAGATTGATTTTTGAGGGGCGAGCGGGGATGAGAATCTAGGAAAAAATTTTCTATTGCCATATTGGCCAGAAAATCTTTGCAGTTTTATCAGGATCTACACTGTTTGCTTTAAGATTCATTCGAATACTTCGGTTCAAGAAGCAACCAGTGAAGATCCTGATCAGACAACATGAAAATGAAAGCTGATCTGGATCTACACTGGTTGCCCACAGAATATTTGCTATATCCATGGAGTTAACCCTTTCCTCCATAGAGACACCTTTACAGCAAGGTCAAACAGTGTAGATCCAGATCAGCTGACACATTCATGCCGTCTGATCTGGATCTACACTGGTTGCTCACAGAATATTTGCTGTATCCATGGAGATAACCCTTTCCTCCATAGAGACACCTTTACAGCAAGGTCAAACAGTGTAGACCCAGATCAGCTGACACATTCATGCCGTCTGATCTGGATCTACACTGGTTGCTCACAGAATATTTGCTGTATCCATGGAGTTAACCCTTTCCTCCATAGAGACACCTTTACTGCAAAGTCGAACAGTGTAGATCCAGATCAGCTGACACATTCATGCCGTCTGATCTGAATCTACACTGGTTGCTCACAGAATATTTGCTGTATCCATGGAGATAACCCTTTCCTCCATAGAGACACCTTTACAGCAAGGTCAAACAGTGTAGATCCAGATCAGCTGACACATTCATGCCGTCTGATCTGGATCTACACTGGTTGCTTATACCCCTTAGCCAACCAGAGTAGATCCAGATCAGCATACACATATTTGCATTCTTATCAGGAAGTTATTTTTAGATTCATTTGGTAATTTCTCATCACAAGAGCACAGATCCAGATCAGACAGCAAAGTCTGCTGGGATGTGCAGATTATCTTGATCTACATTATGTATGATATCTGGGCTGAAGGTTATAAAACTAAGTTTGGAAAACCAGTCTCAAATCTCAAGCATCTGATTGGCTGAAATGGCGACTGGTCGCCATTTCAGCCAATCAGATGCTTGAGATTTGAGACTGGTTTCCATGCTCAGTTTTATTACCTTGGGCACTGTTCATTTTAGCAGTGCTGTATGATCCGGCAACTGACCACACACGCACAACAAAGCTGTACATATGAAGAAAAGGTTAAAGTACACAAAACTAAATAAATTTTAAGGCAACTACTGGCTTAACTGGGATATTAATCACTTTACTCCACATATACAATGCATGAGCAACTGGTGTAAATTCAGATTAGCTGACACATCTGTTCCATCTCATCTGAATCTGTACTGGTCACATCTTTTGGCAGAATTATCCTTATTAATCTAAAATTAAACAGTGTAGATCCTGATAAGAAGGCAAATACGTGCTGACTGATCTGGAACAACTCAGGTCAAACACACGATATATGGAGCAATGTTATTTAAGTCCACTTTATAATTTTTATGGAAACTACTGATTTACTGGGTGATTAAAATACATATTAAGCAGCGACAAACATGCACACATCAGCAGACTTACTTCATGCTCGGAAGATGGCGCATAACAACGTCAAGTGCCTGCGTGGACTCTATTGGTATTTTCTGCGAACGCCCTTCAAGCGCGTCCTCTAGCGCACTCAGACTTATCTGGCTTACCCATCGGATGCCTACTTTAAATATCCTGTCCTTCCCCTCGCCAGGTAGCGTTAATTCAAGTTCCACCTAGGGGAGAGGACACAAACACCACTTAACAACAAAAAACGAAACAAACACAAGCGGATTAGTTTGTACAGCCTTCACGTCTGCTCTCTCCAACAGTGTACTGCTTGTACTTGTGGTGTATACTCCGGCACATACCAAGGCCCATAATCATAAAACTAAATCAGGAGACCAGTCTCAAATCTCAATCATCTGATTGGCTGAACTGGTGACTGGTAGCCACTTCAGCCAATCAGATGCTTAAGATTTGACACTGGTCTCCAATTTTAAATTTTATGGTCTTGGGCCCTGGTATGCGTCTACAGTTACACACTTACGGCACAAACAGGCACATTCCGAGTGTATGCAGTAAGGCCAGGCATCTGTTAGCTCTATCTTGCTCAAACAAGTTTGGTTACTCACGTAAGACTCGGCAAATGTCGCATAATGACATCTAGGGCTTGAACGGACTCAAATGGGATGAGATGACCTCGTCCCTCTAGCGCTTCTTCCAGGGAATATAACGAGACTTGGGCCAACCATTTTATTTGTATGGTGAACACCCTATCTTTCCCTTCGCCTGGTAACGTTACCTCAAGCTCAATCTAAGGAAAAACAGAAATATTGCAGGGCTCAAGCTAGCTTTTATACATGTCTGAAGTGCCAGGTTTCATTTGTCCCACAAGATGACTCTCACTTCAGGAATTTCCTAAAAGCCTCATTTTGACATCAATCGGAGTTTTTTTTCTGGTGGAAATGATCCCCCTAAAGCTTTCTTTTCTGTAAACAAATTTTGGGCAGGTGGGTAGAACCACAATCTTTCTACTAGCTTAATGCATAATCCTGTAACAAACGAGACCCAATTTGGTGTAGTTCAACCTACAGCAAAGCTGGGCCTCAGTTAATGACCATAACCTCAAGTTCAAGAGCCTAAAAATAACACACATTTTCCAATAAAGAAAAAATAAATAAATTTGTTGTACTAAACATTTCTTTTAAATATGAAATAAAGTTTCTTCTTTATAACAAAGTCTTTTTTTTATTTTTGGCTGTAAACTGTTCTGCTTGTACATAAATTTTTTTACGTTTTTGGGGAAATTGGATTACAGAGTTGACTAACCCTTTCCTCCATATATAAGCATTTTTAGGCATCTGCGACAAGTGAAGATCAAGATCAGGCAACACATATGTGCTTTCTAATCACGATCTGCATTGATCACATTTTGGTCAGAAATAACCTAATAAATCAAATAGCCCATGTCATGAAGGTGTGTATATGGAGGAAAGGGTTAAGGGTAAGGTAATTTTACAGGGATTTAAATGTAGTCTAGCTAGCTTGAACTCTGTTTCACATATTTATTTGTCCACTCTGACCCCTTACTCCATAGATACTCCTTTACTACATGGACAAGCAGTGCAGATCCTGATCAGCTAGCACATCCGTCTGTTTGAACAGAATGTATGCTGTTTATTTAGTTTTTTTCTGACCAGGTAGCTAACAGTAGAACCATTTCAGATGGCACAGATCAAAATCTACACTTTTTGCCCATGCTAAAAAAGGAGTATATAATGAGTAAAGGAGTAATGCATTTATAAAACCATTCCAACCAAATTTAAACATCAATTTATTTATTTTATGCTTTCCAGTGAATAACTGAATTAACTCAAGGAAAATAATGGTATTCCACTATAATCACTTATAATTCTTTTATTACCAAAAAGGGAAAAATAAGGGTGTTTAAAAGAGGTTACAGACATTCAAATACTGGTCCAGAGCTTTTAAAAATATACAATGTATAGTTAATGTAAACCATTTTTCAACTGGCTGTTATCCCATGGACAAACAATGGAGATCCTTATCAGCACAAGGGTCAAAAATTTGGACTACTAATTAACGATAGAATTGTTATTTGGCGTTTATTCCCGTATGAAAAACATTAGGGTTGTTTAAAGTGTGTGAAGGGCTTCACTCTTACTATGAAGAATCTAAATGTTTTTCATACCCAGATGAGCACAATCAAAAATCAATTCAATTCATATTATTTTCTCACAAATAAATTTTTACAAAAATTTTCAAAAGAATTCATGATATTACAGCTTTTATTAACAGCTGTTGGCTAATGATTGCACATTTTTTCTCAGCTACTTGTTGCAAAATGAGCTTGTCGATGCTTCAAGTCAAAAACATTTTGCAGAGTCCAATATATTGTGAGGTGCTTTTACTGTAGCCACACCTCTTAAAGAAATACTGTGGTATCATTTAATTTCGCTGGCACAAAATTTCGCGCAATCGCCGAAAAAGACTGTTTCACACAGACGTTAATTCGCGCAAATCCAATTTTTCAAACAAAAAACTAGAACTGCTTTTGGGAAAAGCACATGTCTCCCACAAAGGCATCATCTTTGATGATGCACAGGATAAAACTGGTGAAGTGAATATAAAGATGGCAATTTATTAAAAGGGCATACGGAAGTTCTGTGCAATATTAGTCATAAACAATGTCACAAATTTTTGGAGGATCAGGAAAAACATAAGTTTCAATTTCTGATGGGCCATAATCCTGAAGTGCCAGGGTCAATGTGGCTGGTTGTCAAACTTGTTGTCATTAACATTTTGATATATCAGTGAAGATGCACTGAAAAAAGACCATGAGAGTGAGTGTACAAGGCTATCAAGGCCAATTGTAAATAAATAAATGGGCCATAAGTCTTATGTGCCGGGGTCAAAGCGGCTGTTTTTTTATTACACAGATAATTATAGCATTTGGTGAACATCATATAATAAAAATAGCAGAAAATGAGACAAGAACCAAATCATGAGTATGGAACAGATATTGTAAAATGAAAACTTAAACAGTGTAAGAAATACCTTTATAGCTGCTTAGCACAGTACTTTCTCATAATGCAATGTAGGTAATGTCATGATAGCTATAGTATAGATGAACCAGGTTAGTGACATGTTTAAAAGGCTAATTTCGGATAAATCAAAGGGCCATAAATCTGATATGCCTGGTGCAAAGTGGCTGGTTTTCGAACTTGGCCAAGATATTAAGGCCACACACATTATCATAATGTTTATTGAAAATCAGTTGATGAATATTTCAGTTACATAGCAGACAAGGCTTAAACAGCCAATTTTGGATAATTCAAGGGCCATAAATCTGACATGACTGGGGCAATACGGCTGGTTATCGAACTTGGCCGAGATATTATGGCCACAAACATTTTCATAAAGTATGGTGAAGATCAGATGATAACTGTTCAAGTTACAGAGTGGACAAGCTTCAAACAACTTATTTTTGATAATTCAAGGGCCATAATTCTGAGATTCCTTGGGCAATATGGCTGGTTATCGAACTTGATCGAGATATTATGGCCACTAACATTTTGATGAAGTTTGGTGATGATCCGATGAAAACTGTTTGACTTAGAGAGCGGACAAGCCTTAAACAACTTATTTTTGATAATTCAAGGGCCATAATTCTGAGATTCCTTGGGCAATATGGCTGGTTATCGAACTTGATCGAGATATTATGGCCACTAACATTTTGATGAAGTTTGGTGATGATGCGATGAAAACTGTTTGACTTAGAGAGCGGACAAGTGTGACAGACAGACGGACAGACAGGAGCAAATCAAAATCAAAATCCGAACAGAAACTCCTGACGATATGCACAACTAGGCTAGGTGACAAACATGCCTGTTAAGTTTCTATGAAATCCCCCAAGCGGTTTTGGAGATCAAGCATGGACAAGATTTCAATATGGAAGTTATATAGTAAAGAAAAGGGCCCATAACTCGGCCAAAACTAATCCAAGCGGAAACTCCTGACAATATGCACAACTACGCTTGGTGACAAACACTTCTGTGAAGTTTTAATGAAATTCCCCAAGCAGTTTTGGAGAAGAAGCATGGACAAGATTTCTATATAGAAGTTATAGTAAATTCAGAATGATGCCATTCGGGCTCACTAATGCACCTTTATAGTTTCAAAAATGACTAAGGGCCATAATTCTGAGATTCCTTGGGCAATATGGCTGGTTATCGAACTTGATCGAGATATTATGGCCACTAACATTTTGATGAAGTTTGGTGATGATCCGATGAAAACTGTTTGACTTAGAGAGCGGACAAGTGTGACAGACGGACGGACAGACAGACAGACAGACAGACAGACAGGAGCAAATCAAAATGTCTCCCACACCACTACGTGGTGGGAGACATAATTATAGCATTTGGTGAACATCATATAATAAAAATAGCAGAAAATGAGACAAGAACCAAATCATGAGTATGGAACAGATATTGTAAAATGAAAACTTAAACAGTGTAAGAAATACCTTTATAGCTGCTTAGCACAGTACTTTCTCATAATGCAATGTAGGTAATGTCATGATAGCTATAGTATAGATGAACCAGGTTAGTGACATGTTTAAAAGGCTAATTTTGGATAAATCAAAGGGCCATAAATCTGATATGCCTGGTGCAAAGTGGCTGGTTTTCGAACTTGGCCAAGATATTAAGGCCACACACATTATCATAATGTTTATTGAAAATCAGTTGATGAATATTTCAGTTACATAGCAGACAAGGCTTAAACAGCCAATTTTGGATAATTCAAGGGCCATAAATCTGACATGACTGGGGCAATACGGCTGGTTATCGAACTTGGCCGAGATATTATGGCCACAAACATTTTCATAAAGTATGGTGAAGATCAGATGATAACTGTTCAAGTTACAGAGTGGACAAGCTTCAAACAACTTATTTTTGATAATTCAAGGGCCATAATTCTGAGATTCCTTGGGCAATATGGCTGGTTATCGAACTTGATCGAGATATTATGGCCACTAACATTTTGATGAAGTTTGGTGATGATCCGATGAAAACTGTTTGACTTAGAGAGCGGACAAGCCTTAAACAACTTATTTTTGATAATTCAAGGGCCATAATTCTGAGATTCCTTGGGCAATATGGCTGGTTATCGAACTTGATCGAGATATTATGGCCACTAACATTTTGATGAAGTTTGGTGATGATGCGATGAAAACTGTTTGACTTAGAGAGCGGACAAGTGTGACAGACAGACGGACAGACAGGAGCAAATCAAAATCAAAATCCGAACAGAAACTCCTGACGATATGCACAACTAGGCTAGGTGACAAACATGCCTGTTAAGTTTCTATGAAATCCCCCAAGCGGTTTTGGAGATCAAGCATGGACAAGATTTCAATATGGAAGTTATATAGTAAAGAAAAGGGCCCATAACTCGGCCAAAACTAATCCAAGCGGAAACTCCTGACAATATGCACAACTACGCTTGGTGACAAACACTTCTGTGAAGTTTTAATGAAATTCCCCAAGCAGTTTTGGAGAAGAAGCATGGACAAGATTTCTATATAGAAGTTATAGTAAATTCAGAATGATGCCATTCGGGCTCACTAATGCACCTTTATAGTTTCAAAAATGACTAAGGGCCATAATTCTGAGATTCCTTGGGCAATATGGCTGGTTATCGAACTTGATCGAGATATTATGGCCACTAACATTTTGATGAAGTTTGGTGATGATCCGATGAAAACTGTTTGACTTAGAGAGCGGACAAGTGTGACAGACGGACGGACAGACAGACAGACAGACAGACAGACAGGAGCAAATCAAAATGTCTCCCACACCACTACGTGGTGGGAGACATAAAAATTATTATTATCGATATTTTACCGGCCCGTTATCAATACCTATTGTTTATTTGAACACGCAGGTCATGTGTCAGTTAGCACCACTTAATTTGTTAGTCAATTATCAGACCGCTGTTTATTCGGCGCCGCTAATTGACACGCGACCAGTTTGATCTATCTATCTGGACCATTCATATCATAATTGGCATGTTAAATTTCGTACCCGTTTTATGGTCTAAAGTGTCAAATAATTGCGAAACAGTTACTCCAAAATGTGTTGATAAATTAAAAATGAGATGACAACGATACTGTGTGGTAAAATGTGACCTGACCTAAATGCCCGGACAAAATTGTTGTTCAAGTTTTGAAGTAACATTAAACATATTCCAAAAGAAATTCTACAGTTATAACTAATTTTATTTTCTTTATTAACAAAATTATTTGATACTTCTAATTTATATCAAATTGCCATACGGGCAACTATATGGCAACTATATATAAAGTGTAGGGCTATTCGGACATAGCACGTTTCGGATATGTATGTGGAAATTTTTGGTCAAATTTTAGCTTAGGTTTTAAATTCGCGCACTGGCCAGAGCGCGAAATACGCGAAAATTAAGCCATCGCTAAATAAAATGATACCACAGTAGAACAAACTGCATACCATCAGTTATTATGATTGATTAGATGAATTAGACTATAAGTATCATGCATGAGTGTGAGGTGAAGATGGAAAAATCTGTCACCGAGGGTTAACTGTTTTGCGGAAACGAGGTGACAGATTTTTCTATCTTTACCGAATGTCTCATGCAAGATACTTTTTCTTGCATACCTTTTATTATTTATAACATTTCTGTGTAAGTATACAAACTAACTTAATATTTTCCTTATGCTGAAATACTGACGCTAACGCAAACCTTTTTTATAAATGATGTCACTAACTTGAATATTTTACGTCAGCAACTTGAAGACATGACGTCACTCACGTGACTCATTCTGCATGGGGGATGTAGGATCGAAATTTCCTACATGGGTGAAAACACCGGATGACCTGATCTGGTATGCAAGAATTCATTGTAAAGGATGATAAAGTTGAAACGAAAATATCTAGTCCCTGGCATCAGGCTTGTGAGTTTGTCCAACCCTGATGCTGTATTGGCTAACGGTGATCCAAGCTTACACCATGTGATCCAAGCTTAAACCTTGTGATACCAGCCTAAACTACGAGATCCTGTTTTATACATGTGGTTATGAATCAAACAGTAACAAGATCCCAGCTTAAACCAAAATTCAACCTGAAGAACCCGATTTTGTTCACCCTTAAAAATGTAAATATAAGGTTGAAATGCGAATATTACATCTTAATATTTAAGTATTTTATGAATGTTTAAACCTTTTACTCCATATTTACACATTTTATCGCATGTGCGACCAGTGTAGATCCAGATCAGCAGGCACATCCATGCCTTCTGATCAGGATCTGCACTTTTGGTGAGAAATAACATAAAAGATCAACACATGAAAAGTGTAGATCCTGATCAGATGGCACAGAAGTGCCAGCTGATCTTAATTTACACTGTTCCCCCCCACACTATGAAGATAAAACATAGAGGCGATTTATTATAAATAGTATTAATGGAAATAAAATGATGCAAGTCCATGCAACTAGGTCTGAAGGTTATTAAGCTGAGATTGGAAACCAGTCTCAAATCTCAAGCATCTGATTGGCTGAAATGGCGACCAGTCGCCATTTCAGCCAATCAGATGCTTGAGATTTGAGACTGGTTTCCATGCTCAGTTTTATAACCTTGGGCATAGTTATCCTAGTATGAATAAAAATATACCAACAAAGCAAAAGAAACAAAAACACTGAAGATTTTAAGTAGCTGAATTTAGGAATTTCAAGCACTTTGAAAACTTTTGGCAATAGGGAATGAGGCCAAATTTCAGTCCCATTTTCGTTAAAAAAAATCACACAGACACCGAGTCAACCAATACACTACCTTGTCTTTGCCAATCGGTAAGGGATCTCTACTGTAAAGGTTTTTCCTGCCATCGAACACAGGCTTGGCTCCCTGGAAAATCTTCATGCCATACTTCTCTACCATGGTCTCAATAATCTCTCTGAAAAACACAAACATTAATTTAAATTATCCTACGCGATAGTGATAATAAAACTAGTTTGTTTACTCTTTTATTTTATTATGATGTTTGGCCTTGTAACTTGTTTACTGTCTGGCATAATAATGCAGTGACATTTCAAATTAGCGGGCCAATATCTATATCACTTCCTGGCCTGGGGCCGAAAAGTCATATAGATATAAAGCATGCATTTTAAGCAATTTGATGCTGCTAGAGCAGGGCCAAAACATGATATAGATTTTAGCTGAAATGGCGGCCATCTTGTTGGGGTTTTTTCGATCGAAAATACTTTCTATTTATATTCCTGTGGTTTTAAAACATTTAAAATGAAACTAATTCAGTTTATTAATAGATATTTAATAAAATTGTCAATAAATATGTGATTTGATATAGGACCTGTAATTTGTCCTTGGGACAGTCGTATTAGCCCTCGGTCTTTGGCCTTGGGCCAATACGACTGCCCTCGCACAAATAACAGGGCCTATATCAAATCACTTATTAATTAACATATAATATTGTATGGATTAAAAGTTTAACTTATTCTACATACCTGTTTACCCTCCTGGGGCATTTATCTGGTGTTATGGAAATATCATAATGATGGATGAACCCTTTGGGGATCCTCACTTGGAAATGATTGGCTCGCAGCAGAATTGGTCGCCCATCTGTTCCGGTGTTAGGTCTCGGTGGACAGATGAACTCAACCGGAGTCGGCAGCGGTGGTAATGGAGGACCTGGTGGCGCTGGTTGGAGGAGTTCAGTTGGAAGTCCGGGAAATGGTAATGAAGGTGGTGGTACTGTAATAAAAGATGGAGAATCGGTGAAGTACTCAAACATGTTGTGTTGGTTTGGTATTGTTAAAGATGGAGCATTAATTTTGTACTGTTAAAGATGGAGATGGTCTGGTACTTTAACCCTTTCCTCCATAGACACACCTTAAAGTTTATTGCGTGGACAAACACTGTTAGGTTATTTCTGACCAAAATGTGAGCAGCGTCACACATGCGTAAAAATGCTTATATATGGATGAAATGGTCTGGTATTGTAAAAAGATGGTGTTGATTTGGTACCCTTAAACATGGAGTCTGTTTAGTAATGTTAGTTGGTTTGGTACTGTAAACAGATGAATTAATTTTGGTACTGTAAATTATGGAAAGTTCGTTTCAAGTTCGTTTCAAGAATTGGAGCACAAAAAAAATATCTGGACATAGGTATATACTTGTAAACTTACATTCTTGTTATGATATTCATAATTAAATAAATTTGGTGTAAACAACTTGTAATTTCTCTTGAATGTACTCTTAATAACTCATGCTATTAAAAATATTCAGAATATGATGGGAGGAAAGGGGTAGCTGGACGAAAAGTGGGAAGAGGCAAACAAAACTTATCTTACCTTCTGAAACAGGTGGGAACACAAAAGGTGACTGTCCTGTAAAAGAAAAACATAAGCTTTTAATTTAAAGCTGTAACGTTACTGCATTTTCAAAAAAAAAATATTTTGTCAATAAAGTTGATAATTTGGTTGCCATTATTCTTACTGCACTGCAAGCTTGTAAAGTTTTATTCGATTGAAAAAACACAAAAAGAATAATATAAGATTGAATTATAACAAGTTTAAAGCAAATGCTAAAGATTGAATATTAAGATGAAGCCAAAAACAAACAAATCATCTATTCCATGGATGCAGCTAATATAAATATACAACCAGTGTTGATCAGCCAGCACATCCATGTCCAAGGTTATAAAACTGAGCATGGAAACCAGTATCAAATCTCAAGCATCTGATTGGCTGAAATGGCGACTGGTCGCCATTTCAGCCAATCAGATGCTTGAGATTTGAGACTGGTTTCCTTGCTCAGCTTTATAACCTTCAGCCCTGGTTGTGCTGTATCCATCGGGTATAGGAACAAATCACTAGTTCACTACAACATAACATACTCACCAGACATGGGGCGAATTAAATTTTAATGCTAATGCATTAATAATGCATTACTGTTTGTCAGTAATGAAAGGTAATGATTAATGCAACAGATTTAGCATTATTTTAATGCTAATTTAATGCATTACCTATGCCAAAATGCTGTAATGCTTAGCATTATTGAGCATTAATTGGATTTTGTGTAACTATTAGATTTTGTTGATTCATTTACATATATATAATTATTTTATATATTAAAAGTTACTTTTTAAAGCAAAGATTCTCTAAATATTTAATATGTTATTAGTCTATTACATATTATCTTATTTATAGCAAGAGAAAAACATGGTAATAACAGTTAATAGTAGTTTGATATATGTTCACTATAAGTAAAACAAGGTACAGACTATAAGAGTCAAGCCTTTTCATCTGGATGTTGTAAAGTTTGAACATTTTCTATGATGAAGCCACAAGTTCTTAAGCTGAGTTGTCTTAGAATGCTCAATTTAAAACAAATGAATAGCCAGAAATCTATAAAGCTCTGTCAAAAAATACAGCACATTTCTTCACTGTACACATTCATTTGGACAAGGTATTTCCCATCAATTGTCAAACACTTAAATATTCCTGAAAATGTTACTGGTAGACATTTGAAGTTCAGTGCAAAATACCCAAAAATGTTGTTCTGAAATAAGATAGCATCGAAATCAACTTTGAGATTTGTACAAAACTCTTACATACACTCACATGAAGTAATGTTTATTTATAATGTTACTTACTGATTCAGTGTCATTGTTAAGTTATTTGAAGACAGATTTCAGGAAATCCACATGTAATGCAGATGCAGGTGACATTATAATAGTTTAATAAGTTGACAGTGTAGTCCTTTGTCAACACTACAAACTAAATGTGTGAAAAACAGCAATAAATCAAAGATAGCAAGATAACAAAAGTGTGTTAAAAAGCTAAAGATGCACTAATCTACATGTATGTGTACTGAGAAAAGTTTTGTTGTAAGTTCTTGAGGTATCACTTTAGGTCTTCACACTTTCAGATTGATACTGTGTATATTAAACTTTGGGTTCAACAGTTGTTTTTGGAAGATGATCCCTTTTGTACATAATATTATACTGATTGTTGACTTTTATTGTCAGTTAACTTGTGAATAAAATAATGATTAATTTAATGCATTACTTTTTGATATAATGCTAATTTAATGCATTACTTTCTCAAAATGTAGTAATGCTAATTTAATTTAATGCACAAATTTGACAAATAATGCTAATTTAATGCATTACTTTTAAAAATAATTCGCCCCATGTCTGATACTCACAAGGATTCAAAACAATGTCAAACTTTTTTTTGCCTTTAAAAAAAACTGACATCACTCATGTATAGGCTGCATTTTTTAATACATAATTTTTATTTATGATCATCGGTTAACTTCATGATTTTAAGCCTGGGATGCAGTCAATACATAGGTATACTAGCATCAGTCAAATTAGAACCCAGCCTCAAAACTGAACTTGGGCTCATTTTGGGAAATTAGACTGTACTCAGGTGCGGCCAATACATGAACAATAAAGGTATATTCCCAAACAAAAGACTTTCCACATTGGAGTAGAATGATCTTATTTTTGAGATGAACTTTCTGAAAATTAAGAAAGATTCTGAACTGCATCCCAGAGAGAAATAAGCCAAGCTCTAACAATAACCGCTTTGCCCAGAATAATGATTTGTGCAATGCAGAAAAAAGTAATTGTACATGTAGACATAAGTGAAAAGAGATGTGCCATTATGAACAAAGAAGGAACATAAAATAAGCACCTGGGCCAAAGATCATAAAACTGATATTGAAGACAAGTCTCATATCTATCAATTTTTCTAATTGGCTGAAATGGAGACCAGTTGCCATTTAAGCCGACCAGATGATTGACATTTGAGACTGGTCTCCAGTTTTAGTTTTATGATCTTGGGCCCTGATATTTTTCACTAGACAGTGAAATCTAAACCAAGCCACAATATTATCGAGAAATGCTACATCTACTACTATGTGACACTGCTGATCGTACCAGAATTGAAGCTGGATCAACAGTATACTTGCATACTGTGTAAACATTGCAGATCTAGATCAGCCAGCTGTCCGAACCAGCTGATCTGGATTTCAACAGTTTGCTTCTAAGTAGTTAAAAAAATGTTAAATACCATTTTCCTCCATCAAATTTGCTAATCTGGAATCTCCTATCATGATAAGTAACGTCTGTTGTCCAAATCAACAGAAATCGTCCAAATAAATATACTCCTTAACAGTAAGGAAATTCTAAGCGTGGCAACATAATGCATTGAAACCCCATACCATGACGATAGGATCATCGCAACTGAATCATTGTTTCAACAGAACTTATTTCCTCTCAAAGGATTCCTTTCTTAGAAGAGGTAGATTTCCATTATTAATTTATAAGTGGACATCAACAACCAGAAAAGCAGGAACATGCAATGTAATTATATAGAATTATAGTGTCTGAAAATGTCACATCACAAAATTATCATAATGTGACCAATGCTGGCGGAAAATTGCCAGGTTCCTTCTCTCTGTAAACATGGTACACGTTACCGATTCTTATATTTTTAGCAGGCAACATGGACATGGGACATGAAAAAGTGTGGTCAAATTGAATAAGCCTATATTACAAAAAATATTTGGTTTGATATAAAACTCTACTCAGGATGAAAACTTTAAAACATAGGATAGTTTGCGATATAAGGACCTGTTTTTTAGAGGTTAGAATGGCGATGCAGCATAAATAATTATATACAGACATGCGATCTAGGCATGTGATTTCCTTAAAACCTTAACTACTGCGTGTAACGGCATGTGACTGACCAACTTATTCCACTCCATATCAAATTAATGGCGGAAACATGACACTTTCTCAATTTTTTTTCTTATGACCTAAATTTTTAATTTAAAACTTAAAGCTGGTCAAATTTTAACAATAAACCTTCACAAAGAAACAATGGAATTTCAGAGACTGTCACAAAAATTTGTAACAGAAATGGGAATTGATTAGCCCTTTCCTCCATTTACACGCCTTTGTGGCATGGGCATCAGTGTAGTTTCAGATCAGCCAGCACATCTGTGCCATCTGCTAAGGATCTGCACTGTTTGCCTTTTGATTTATTAAGACATTTCTGACCAAAAAAAAGAACAGTGCAGATCCAGATCAGAAGGAACCAAGGTGTCGACTGATCTGGATATACACTGGTCACAGATGAGATAAAATGTGTATATATGGAGTAAAGGGTTAGGATATGGTGATGTCTACAGGTACAAATATGGCGGAAATGAAGGCTGATTACATTCATTATAGCTTCCAAACAGTCGTTCCCTTGCATCAGGGACTTGTTCTGCTGTTTCCGTGGCAAAACTCTTTTCTTAACATGCCGAAAAAGACACTTGCCCAATTGGTTTTATGTAATAAGTTCATATGAAATAAGTTCAAGCATATTCTGCTTTTAATTAAGGTCTCGGTACAGTTATCTTTTTACTATTTTAGTGCTGAAGTGTCAGTTCAGAGTCTACTGTTTGCCATTATGTTAATAAACTCTATGAAACACTCTTCGTTGCCTAAGTGCAATAACGGAATATCTTCTTCATGTTTCAATGGATCTTATACCGTTTTTGCACTTAGGTCACGACTTATAACCCTTTACTTCATATACACAGGTTTATGTGGGTGTCATCAGTGTAGATCCAAATTATTTTTGCCATCCAATCAGGATCTTAACTGTTCATTTTTAGATTCATCTGGTTATTTCTGACCAAACTGAAAGAAATGTCCAGTCTTTCTCTTTACTCCATTTATGTACATTTTACCACTTGGGGGACTAATGAAGACCCAGATTAGCCAGTGCATCGTTGTGATGTGATCTGGATCAACACTGTCGGGATTTTGGTCTACGCTTGATCATGACTATGTCTTAACCAGAAATAAATGTAACCTTATTATATATCTAAAAGCCAACAATGCAGATCCTGATCGGTCTGCATAAATATGAAGGCTAATCTCGATCTACACTTGTTGTGCATGTAACTGAAGTCGTATCAATGGAGTAAAGGGTTTTTTAGAGCTCTATAATGAACAAGCGAGGTTTAGAGCTCTATCATGGACAAGAGTTTTAGAGATCTATAATGAACACGAGAGATTTTATTTAGAGCTCTATAATGAACAAGCAAGTTTTAGAGCTCTATAATGAACAAGAGAGTTTTAGAGCTCTATAATGAACAAGCAAGTTTTAGAGCTCTATAATGAACAAGAGATTTTTAGAGCTCTATAATGCACAAAAGAGTTTTAGAGCTCTATAATGAACAAGAGAGTTTTAGAGCTCTTTAATGGACAAGAGAGTTTTAGAGCTCTATAAAGTATAATGCACAAGAGTTTAGAGCTCTATAACGAACAAAGAGTTTTAGAGCTCTAAAATGAGCAAGAGAGTTTTAGAGCTCTCTATAATGCACAAGAGAGGTTTAGAGCTCTATAATGAACAAGAGAGGTTTAGAGCTCTAAAATGCACAAGAGATTTTTAGAGCTCTATAATGCACAAGAGGTTAAGAGCTCTATAATGAACACGAGAGTTTTAGAGCTCTATAATGCACAAGAGAGGTTTAGAGCTCTATAATGCACAAGAGAGATTTAGAGCTCTATAATGAACAAGAGAGTTTTAGAGCTCTATAATTCACAAGAGAAGTTTAGAGCTCTATAATGCACAAGAGAGGTTTAGAGCTCTATAATGAACAAGAGAGGTTTAAAGCTCTATAATGAACAAGAGATTTTTAGAACTCTATAATGGACAAGAGAGTTTTAGAGCTCTATAATGAACAAGAGAGGTTTAGAGCTCTATAATGCACAAGAGAGGTTTAGAGCTCTATAATGAACAAGAGATTTTTAGAGCTCTATTAATGCACAAGAGAGGTTTAGCGCTCTATAATGAACAAGAGATTTTTAGAGCTCTATAATGAACAAGAGAGGTTTAGAGCTCTATAATGAACAAGAGAGTTTTAGAGCTCTATAATGAACAAGATAGAAAAAGAATCAGAGCATGCTTTGAAAGACCCCTTCAGTTAACCATTTACCCCCCAAGAGATATAGCTTTTGACCATGGGGGAACAGTGTAGATCCAGATCAGCTGGGACATCTCAACTGGATCTAAATTGTTCACATACTGATTCATAAGGTTGTTTCTGACCAGTAAGCGAACAGTGCAGATCCTGATTAGACAGCACATGTGCAATCTGATCTAGATCTACACTTTTCACACATGCCATAAAACCCATAAATAGGGAGTTAAGGGTCAAGCTGCTAAGAAGAACTACCTTTAAGTTACGGAATACCGTTTCCAGCAATCTAACTGCCACACCCTAACAAATTGCATTTCTTTCATTAAGGCCTGCCCACTGATTCTGACAGGTGTGTTTAGCAGACTGAATGGCAAACAGTGTAAACCCTGATCAGGACTGAAGGTTATAAAGCCGAGATTGGAAACCAGTCTCAAATCTCAAGCATCTGATTGGCTGAAATGGCGACTGGTCAGGCTTATCTGAGTCACTATTGGTCGCAAACATGACATGCTGTGCTTAATAACTTGGCAGCTATGATTTAATAAATAGTAGAATTCAACAATAGAACTTGGTGTTCCACAGAACACATGTTGCCTGCTTGCAACAATTTGAAATGTGGGTACCGTATACCCCCGTTTTAACGCTCCCCCCCTAATAAACGCCCCCTCCCCTTTTTCATTCTAAAATTTTTCAATCAGGGGCAGAAAGACATTTAAAATTGACAAAAAAGTACAAATAATTAAATTAGATTTTACCTTTTCTGACAATAATCCAGTATTATTCCAACACAAATCAATTGAAAACTGTTAAACACTTTTTATTATCACAACTTTAACATTAACGGTAAACTTGTAAGGTATTATTTTTTTCGCATAAAATGTTACGCCCCCGGGGGCGCTAAAACGGGGGTATACGGTATATATTATATAATTATATAAGAAGACATGATACATGGTACAAATTACAAGCCACACCAGTCCTAGTTCTAGAAAGAAACAAAACTGTGTATGTGCATTAAAGATTCTTGTTGTCAAGCAAAGTTTTATTTGTAAAGATTATTATATAGGCAATATTATCAACAGCACGAAAAATTTCAAAGAGTAAATCAGGAGTTACCTTCTTGTTCTCAGATATTTCAAAGTAGTAAGAAAATAGAGTTCCATGTTAAAATTCATTTGAAAGGGGCAACACTAAATGATAAGTCAAGCAGGAGTTACCATTCTTGTGCCAATAACAACTTTACATGATGAATTTCAAGTATTGTTCGAACAGGTAATGTACTTTTAAACCTTTCCTCCATAGACGAACCTTTATTGCATGGGCAAACAGTGTAGATCCAGATCTGTGCCATCTGATCAGGATCTGCACTGTTTGGTTTTTAATTCGTTAGGTAATTTCTGACCAAAATGGGACCAGTGCAGATCCTGATCAGACGACACGGCTGATCTGGATCTACACTGGTCGCACATGCGTTAAAATGCATATTTATGGAGGAAAGGGTTGAAGGTATAAGCAAATTATTAGCAAAATAAGTTAATCAAAAGTCATAGTCAATCATACGTCATCTTTCTTGTTGTCAGAAAAAAGTTTGTTCATGCAGATGATATATTCCGAGTTTTGTTCAATATGATAACTATTTAGTTACAAGCAAAAATCAAGTTTCAGGTTTAGGCCTTGTGACTTCTAGAGAACACAACTGCCAATGTCGCCCCTGACAACATGATCCCTTCATGCCTACATGTTATTACAGGCAAAACAATATAAGTAAATCAACCAATTGTTTTGTGTTGCTTTTTTCCAGCATATTAAAAAAATAAAAGTTTCGCTAAGGACTATAAATAAATAGAACACAATTGTTCCGATACATGGGGACGTTAAGATGGTCACTTACGTACCACCGATCGAGCCATTCATCTGACCCGACAGCATGCTCGAGTTCATACCTTCAAATAAATAAAGCAATGTGTAAGCAACAATCAATAGCTGCATGCTTGTTTAGATGGAGTTAGATCAAGACTTGTATACAGGCAGGGTGCCTCTATAGATACAGAAGCTAAATACTTTAACCCTTTCCTCCATATATATGCATTTTTACGCATGTGTGACCAGTGTACTAGATTAGCCGGCACATCTGTGCCGTCTGATCAGGATCTGCACTGGTCGCATTTTCGTCTGAAAGAACCTAACAAATCAGAAAGGGAAGAGTTTAGATCCCGATCAGCTGGCACCAATGTGCCAGCTGATCTGGATCTTAACTGTTCGCCCACGCAATTATGGTGTATATATGGAAGAAAAGGGTTAATACACCTAAACTTCCCCAAACCCTATGCCATCAATCAAAAGGGCCGCCAGTTTAGATCCAGATCAGCCTACACACGTCATGTTCTGTCTGGTCTAGATCTTCACTGTTTGCTTCTTTGGGGTCAAAGAATGGTTTGTTTGCAGTTTCTCTACACAGAATATTTTGGGTGTGAGTGGGTAGTAAGTAGGTAAAAGGGTAGGTAGATAGCAAAAAAAAATTAACTTTGTATTTAGAAAAAAAAAACTTACAAACAAATTTGAGTCAGTCAGAGCTTGGTCCAGCCACTGTGAACAAGCAAGTACACACATATTTTCTATATTAGAGCAAAATTAAGTATCATGTTCTCCCCCTAAATTAAAGGTCATGGACCCCTTCCCATCAAAAGTGAAAGAAGGAGCTGATTTTTTCCCAATCTGGGAAAAGGAGAAATTAACCCTTCACCCCATATATATGTGCAACCAGTGTCATTGTTTGCTTATCTGGATTTACACTGTTCGAAAATGGGACAACAGTCATATCCCATGAATAAGGGTCTAACGGAACAAAACCATTTGTGGGTATATTTTGTACTGCTATCGGGGCTTTTCATCAGAAAATTGGGAAGAGGCCCTTGGCCTTTCAAATAAGGAAATTTATGCACGATAATTGTTTTGGGAAAATAAAATTCATCAAAAGATGGGTACTCTCAGAGGATTTTGATCCATTTTAGGACATCTTACCTAGCATTTTGGGATGATTCTATGCCACATTTGGGGAAAAATACTATGTTTTTGGATTGGGAAGAGGCCTTATGTAAGGATGAAAAGCACTGGATATGCCATTTTCAAAAGAGCAAATGAGCATACTAAAATATAATTGATTTTTTTAAGCATGGGGATGCAAAACTAAAACGTAATTAAAGTGGCAAAAGGCACCCTGCATGCATTAACACTCAAGATATACCACCATCCTCAGCAGTTTCCACTAAACTGAAGCAGTCTGTCTTATAAACTGCCATGGCAGCTCTTCACCCCTCTCCCACTCCCTACCTCCATCCCTCGCTCACAATTCTTCATCAAAACATCTTTTTTTCATAATGTTCCCCTATACAATTTATCAGCAATCTTTGCCAAAGCTTTTATAACACCAAATTGATATTCAAACTTTTATTTTTTAGCAAACTGCTTTAGTAAGTGGCTCCCAAATAAAGCAGTGTTTAAACTTAATACACTTTAAACCTTTACTCCCGTATCTTTTTTATCCTTCTGTAACAGATGCCCTTTTAATGGCTGCAACTTTCTTAGAAATTAACAGGTTAAGTGTAAACGTTTTCCCAAAAAGGGATTGAATTCCCTCGACCCTTCCAAAATGGACTGAAAAGATTTCTGAATGGGATCTCCTATTTTTACAAACCAACGGATAAAAGATGTATCCATGGAGTAAAGGATTAACCTAATTACTTCTTGTCCCAAGGTTATAAAGCTGAGATTAGAAACCAGTCTCAAATCTCAAGCATCTGATTGGCTGAAATGGCGACCAGTCGCCATTTCAGCAAATCAGATGCTTGAGATTTGAGACTGGTTTCCATGCTCAGTTTTATAACCTTGGGCACTTAACAATTTAAACCCTTTACTAAACATTATAACCAATCAAAAGTAGATAGTTTTCTTAGTAAAATTCTAAACTTAATACCAACTTCCAATTCTGGAAGTATATGTTTGTGTTAGCATATCCAAATAAGCAACTGGGCTGCAGTTTAGTTAACCCTTACATCCATATGAACACCTTTATGAAACGGGCAAACAGTGTAAATCCAGACCAGCTGTCACATCCATGCTGTCTGATCAGGATCTGCACTGTTGGTCTTTTGATTTATTAGGTTATTTCCGACAAAAAAAGTGTACAATGCAGATCCTAGTCACTGATGTGCTGGCTGATCTGGATCAACACTGTTTGTTCATGCGATAAAAGGCGTATATATGGAGTTAAACGGTTTTAAAAGCACTAAAAGGGCTTCACAACTTTTCAACAAGGAGGTAAAAAATTCTCCCACTGGTAACATTCAAACAAGCTGCTTAGAGTAATTGTAAATGCAATCATATTTAAACCTTACCTCCATAAATAAACATTTTTACTTGTGTGACCAGTGTAGATCCAGATAAGCCAGCGTGTCGGGCGGTCAGATCAGGACCTACATTGTTCGCATATAGGATGAAAATAAACTAAAAAATCAAGAAGCAAACTGTGCAAATCGTGATTAGATGGCAAGAAGGTGCCACCTGATCTGGATCTACACTGTTTGACCACGCCATAGATAATATGGAGAAAAAGGTTAACTCAGCCCATCATTGAACTGTCAGAACTGAAGCAATTGAAAGCAATATATTTTATATGTTGACAATATATACATATATAATATAATAAAACATATAAATTTATTTGACTTTTAACCATTTACTTCATGAAAAATGAATTATTAGACACGGGCTAATCTTAATTAATGTTATGTAATAAAACTTAATAACTTTAACCTTCTAACTTTCTTACTACCTATATGCAACTTAGATCTAATGCTCATATCCATGTACTTTTTAGGATTTTATGTTTTAAGATCTTAAATTTGTATCCAATCTTATAACCCAATATAACTGTTCATAACTTGTTGTACAAGTGTTTCACATGTTGTATGTGTGTTATACTGTCTATGCTGTTATCTGTGCTTGTCTTATTTATGTTAAGTCGGTTTTAAAAGCTCTACAGAGCTTGTGTTTTAATATGTGTATTTGTACAATTGTTTGTTACACATATTTGTTATATGCCTCCGACTTTCAAAATAAATATTACTTGACTTGACGGGCTACCAGTGATGATGCAGATCAGCCTGATATGTGCGCAGTCTGATCAGGATTTACAGTGTTTGCTTTAAAGTTCATAAGATATTTACAAAATATCTAGGGATTCCCATATCTAGACTAAAACAACCAGATGGCTGTTTACATACATGAAAGTTAAACCTACAAGAAAATTATAACAAAGCTTGGGACTGGGTTGAGTTTCCCTCGTTTAATACAATTAGCCTTCATTCCTATCGTTTCGCGTATGCTTATTAATTCGCAAATATCAAAGATCGCGAGATTTAAAAGGAAAACGGAAACAGCGCATGACCAAATTCCCGTCAACTTTACTGGAAGTCATTTTCTGAACATCAAATGCAAAAAAAATGCGAAAAATACAGGTAAAGACAAACATAAACATTAACCTTGGTCTTTATAACATCACAGTCGTGTAATTATAATTAGATTGCATGCATATTTCATCTTTTTTTTATCAAAATCGATGCGCGGTCGCTTACGTTTCTGATAGATTTTATTGAGTAGGCTCCCCATGATGCTAGTGCGCGGTCGCTTACGTTTCTGTAGATTTTATTGAGTAGGCTCCCCTTGATGCAAGTGCGCGGTCGCTTACGTTTCTGATAGATTTTATTGCCTTGCCGAGGCCCGTCATATGAATTTTCCTCATGAAAATTGCCAATTATCGTCAACTAGCAGGTGAGCATTTTCACTTGTTTTTTTTGGTGTTTGATACAATGTTTAAACTGACCACCTGCAGGGCCTCTATACTCTCCAAAAAGAAGGTAAACTATCAACCAATGAAATTCGCGAAAAGGTAAGAATAGTCGGTGAATCATCACAATTCAGGTCATTATCTATAACAAGGTAGATGCAACCATAAACACAAAATTTTCAGTAAAATAGCTGTCATATCTTTTAAAGCACACATTTTTGTAATATTTATCGATATGTTTAATAATATAAATGATATTCACATGCGCATGTGCAGGCGAAATAACATAAATTCGCGAAACGACAGGAAAAGAGGCTAATATATCAAAGACAAATACGATAAGCGCTGAATACTTTAATTTCTTGTGACCAGTTTCGCTGTTACATGTGAAAATAAAATGTCATTCTTTTATAGAAAATAATTATGCAGTTCTGAATTGAAACATAAGTTTATTTGATATTGTTTCGTGACGATGCCCTAGGCTGTGCAACTTTCGACAAGTCGGGCAAAATTTATTATTCGGTTCGGCGGGTCACAAATACTCAAAAGCTGCAACAAATACATATCGGTGTATTCAAATCCATACCTGGTTGAATGGGAAACATATTGCCTAAAATAATTAGGCTTATAAAAAGCCTCTAACTCGTGTTTTCTTTTATTGTATGCACGATAATTTCTTGGTTTTATTTTTCCAAAATGGCGACTTAGCCTGGCGCCACCTAGTCAGTTAGCAAAAGTTGTTCCCCTTGATAAACCTTAAGGATGTTTAATACATTTCAGGTCAGAGGCCACTAAATGGTGAAAGCAGGGTAGATAAAGAAGGCATGGTTAAAGAAATGGTAAACAAAGACACACAAAACTGAAGGAATTAGTTTGAAATTGACTGAATGGAATTTTAGGAGCTATGTCAAATAGGCCACAAGTCATATAGGCCAAAAGTCAAATAGGCCACAAATTGGTCAAATGGGCCACATAAATGTATGAAAAAGGCCACGCATGTTAATTTTTCAAGTCAAATAGGCCAAAAAGTCAAATAGGCTTAAAAATAGGCCACAAAATAGAGAAATAGGCACATATCGACGGGTGAAAGTTTTCAGGCGTTCGCCTGAATTCAGGTTTTTATGTGTCAACAAATGATTGGTTTTCTTCATTTTCCCTTTATAACTTGGCAATTTATCCAGGATTTCAGGGTTTTCGAAAATCTTAACTTGCACTCTTGTATATCTGTTTTCATAAGAAAAACAATTTATAAGAATGTTTCTATTCATCTGGCACTTACTTTAAGGGCTTTCATTGTATTTGGGGATCCACTAATATTGTTAGATTGTTTTATTTCAATGGTGTTTTAAACGAGAGTAATAAATCGGTAATGAGCAATTCAAGATGAATTCTATAACAGCAGCCAAACCAATACCTCGACCTACTCCTTTTATGCTACCATCCTCTGACTCCAGTCACCCCATAATTACGCCATACTTTGGGGTAAAACGAGAAAATAACCGTCTTTAATCAAGTCAACTCAAGTCAAGTAAATTTTATTTACATAGAGTCGGATAATCAACAATTAACATAAGCTCTAAAGAGCTTTTAACACCGACTAACTAGACAAGCAAAGCACATAGATGAGGATCATGCAGCACATAGAAAATAAATTATTAAAAGTTAAGAACATAAACTATAAATTATTAAAGTTATTACACTCTGTAGTTAATCATAGCTTTTGTAATCAAGATTACAGTCAAACAGCGTCATTCTGGAAGAATGCAATTGTAGTACCGTCGTTCTGGGCACATGAAAGGGGACCAAATAATATGATCAAAGAAATCTCTAAGCGAAAGTGACAAGTTAAATTATTATATTTATTAAGTATCTCCGAACTTAATAAAACTATCATACATGGTCTAGTTAATGTCGCGTGTATTTCTCTCACATACTAACAGTAGATTGGTTAAACTATTACTATATTAAGTTCAGTGTTTTAAAATTTATTAGTTTACTAGTTTAATTAACTAATTTCACATCGATTGTTAAAAAAAAAATCACGCTCGATGGCTGCTTCCTGGGTTTAAAACTGTACTCGCGTCAAGTGTGGATTGTGAAAACTGCAGAGGAATCTAACATTTCGAGCGTCTACGAGACTGAGAATGAGTTAGAAAAAACAAGGCTAATTAAATTGGAAGACATTTTGATTAAAACAAATATGTTCCTTAATAAAATTATTTCATAAACATCTGAACTGATACATCTATTATTTGCTGTCGATGTGTTGCGAACTTTGAAAACTTAGAATCGATATACTGAGAGCTTCATAACATGATATGTCCAACAAAGTTAATAGTTTTTTGGTGAACTGGATGGTTGGATCCAAAAGGGGTTAATTAGGGTTGCTTGAACCCATTTTTGTGCCCTCAATATTTTATTTTAGTGAGAATTTTGGTCTGAAAATCGGAATATCATGTAACTATGGAATACTGTCCCAAACGATCCTCCTTTCTTTAAAGATCTTGCGACCCTGAACTGTACACTGCAATGTCTGACGGTAAGTTTCTCATGTAATTTACCGGTCATTGAAATGATAATTATTTGCAGTAATGAGTTGTGACAGATCATAGGAGTTGTGATAGATCAAAGTTGATAAACAATGTGAATAGCGAAAAGTTTAGAGCTTGGTCGGACTTTATCGATTTGCAGGCTGATCTGGGTCTACACTGTTCGGCTGTTATTCGTCTTACTGCGCATGCGCTTATTACCATACAAGTCGAAAAACAAAGAGTAAAAACGAGTACGGTGTCCTGGATTTGTTGTATTTGTAGCTTGCAGCTAGTAATTAAATGGACTAGCTTCATAAAAATATCATAAAAGGATAAACAGATTTAAATGACAGCATCTTTAAGCTGTCAAATTTTATTAATAATTACATATTTATTAGTTTAAAACAAGTATTAGATCTCTGTAAGGTTTACTTTATGAGTTATCCATGTACAAACTTTTAATGCACACAAATGAATTCCACTATTTAGTTGTATTACATATGAAAAATACGACCCAGTCGCGTAATATAAGATTACGATAAAAAATAGTTTATACATGTATATGTCTATACATTTACATTTCATTTCAACAAAGATGTCAAATGCAATTTTAGTTCACTCCTATTATACATATATATGGCAGGAATGTATTCCATAAGAAAAAATTAATCTAATCAAACATTGTCATTAACATATAATCGATCTACAAAAACAGATTATTATCAATCAAACAACATTACAATTCTTTAATGAGATAATCACCCTTTGATTTCTATATCAAAACACTTTACGCTTATTTTCCTTGCTCAAAATTTACTCAGTCGTGTCAATGGACCAGAATTATCCGTTACATTGCGCAAGAATATCGCACCAAAAATGCATGCTTTTTGGTGAACAATGCATGAGTTCCAAATGTCATTAGTTGAGAACCCAGTTTGAGTCTTTTCTTGCTAAAGGACGGCAGCAAAAGTATTTTGAGAATTTGGAGATCGGGTGTTACACCACTTACTGCTATATACATTACAATTTTGTAGAAAGGTTAAAATTTGAAAACAAGTTTGGATTATTATTATTATAGTAATATATCAGAGCTTTGCTGGAAAGAAGTTGATACAGGATTAGCTTTGTATGGTGCTATTTTAGGCTCTCTGAGCCTTGTGTGTATGAGGACTTGACATTCGAAAAACATTGTAAGGCTGCTTTGGGCTCGCGGAGCCTGTGCATGAGGACTTTTCACCGTGTTGTCTAAGAAAAAAAAAGCAAGTATGAAGCGGAAATTAGATGACAGTGATTGGGGCTACTCGGAAAATCCAACCAAAATCAACCCGTCGGCATTAGTGGAGTGCTATAATGGATTGACGACTCACGGGGCACCCGGGGCTACACCGCGGAGTCTCGAGCCCCCGGTCCAAGCGTCGACACCATACCCCAGCGGGGAAGGACCGAGGCGAAAACTTATATCTCCGGAGGTGATGCGGACACCGGGACTAAGGTTTTTATATTGTTTTTCTTTATTAGTTTCAGATCTTATTCAGAGACCCTTGCTTAAAGTTTGCTCATATCAACTGTACACGATATTGCAAGATTTTTAGAAAGGGGTTTCGTTTTGGACAGTTTAAGGGTAGTTACATGATAATTTCTAATTTTTCGTATGATCAAACTTATAAGCCCATCAAGCTTTTTAACCAGACCGGATTAACTTTCTGAAGTTTATGTACACTATAAGAAATAGATCTTTTCAACACTCGATAGCTTTTCAAAATGTCTGTCTTCTTATTTCTTTTGAAACTGATGGCGCGCCTCCATGACAGCAACCGGTATCAATATACTCTTTTTTTTTCATAATAAGCAAATTCACTAAAATTGAACTTGTTCGGTTATTTTGATATTAAACAGTAAAACCCCTCATTAAGACAACCTCGAAATAAAGACCACATCTATTGTAGGACTACTATTTCTAAGTCCCTTATAACAGTTTTGCGCTAGTTTCCACTAGAAAATTAAGACCATCCAACTATGCTAGATGCTAGAGATTTGTGACTGGTTTCAAATTTAGTTTTATTATATTCAACCCAGTTCCACGAGGTGGTCCTAATGGCGAAAATTCAATGTAATATCCATTTTATGTTTTTATAAGCTTACATATACAACTATGACAATACAAAATTTAAAAAAATATAAATCTGCGATTTATTTGAAATACCCCACATTTACATTTCAGAACCCCGCGAAAGTGTTACAACGTCAACGCCACGACGGACGCCGAGTTACGCCGAGTGATCGACAACTTCGTGCAGATATACGAGCAGTTGGATAAAGCGGACGACCCGAATGTGAAACCCAACTATAGCTACACGGAGCTGGCATACCTGGCTATGCTGCGCTCCCCAAACTTCTGTCTACCCATCGCACAGATTTATAGGTCAGTGGTTTTATACGTAATAATAATAACGACGACGACAACGACAGTAATTAAATAATAATAATAATAATAATAATAATAATAATAATAATAATAATAATAATAATAATCGTCGTCGTCGTCGTCGTCGTCATCAAAAATATTATTATTATTATTATTATTATTATTATTATTATTATTATTATAAGTTGTCAATCACGTGATACTCATTTTATTTAATCCGAAATGATATCTTATGGCAGATATGGGCAAATTAAATATTATTCCAGCGATTAAAAAATCACATAGAGAACAAGGCGATTCCTGATTTGTAAAACTTTTTGCTGAAAACAATTTTTTAATGTTCTTCGATAATGTACCATAATTGGTGGTTTAATGTGAAGTTCTGCTGTAACATTTTTTTTCAAAATTTTTTTGTCGTTTGTTTGTTTGTTGTTTTTGGCGTTGAAATGGTATAGTTTTAGCATTAAACTAAACAGGTAGGTAAGTTGTTTCCTCTGACAGCTGCTCTTGTAAGGTCCACACTGCACATGTAACATGTTATACAACTTTTCTTTTGCAGTTATATGCAAGGTCGGTTCAAGTTCTTCCGGAATTCCAGCCGGAAACACTGGAAGAACGCAGTCAGACACAGTCTGGCGAAAACCATGTGCTTCACGAAGATCCCAGTCGGTGAGTTCATATTATTGTCTTAAAATAGTGTGCCTTTATGTTTGTTTAATTTATGAATTAATACTTATTAATACTCTCGACTTAACTGACCAATCAAAAGCTAGTTTGCAAGTGTCGAGACTTGTATCAATTTTTTTCCCGAATGACAGCATCGGACACCGCATTAGTTACAATGTCGGTCTCTTGATGATGTCGTCGTCGTCGTCGTCATCATTATCATCGTCGTCGTCGTCGTCATCATCATCATCATCATCATCATCATCATCATCATCATCATCATCATCATCATCATCATCATCATAACCCTTAACTATTTGTTTATATGTTGTGTCAGATGCTGAATTTGAGTACGGTTCGTTTTGAATAATAAATTACTTAAAGAGATAAGAAACGGAAAAGTATTGCGATGTCATTCATAGCACTCACTTGCACACGTTAATTAAATGACCTCAGTTTTTTTACTTACTAATTGCCGTTAAATCATTTTCAGGTCGTGGCACTAGCGATCAAGAGAACCTGGCTCGTTCCACGTATCTGTGGTGCATCGTACCGAACAGCTTGTCCATGTTTGCCAGGGGAGATTACCGGACCACCGTTGACAGAGAAACGGGAACCAATACTCTACGTTCGGCATACTTTGCGTAAGTTTTAATACGTGCCTCTTAATCTGATATAAGATCTCAAGTTATTTTGTTTTCGTCCGACAGATGGACCCAAGTAGGAAAGTTGCGTTTAAGAATTATTCCGTAATAGACTAATTAATAATGCAACAGTCATTTAATGCTGCGCGGTCACTTTAAATAGTATCCCCGTGCTTTTTTTCAAGTCAGTTTTATTATCTCTACTATGAAATTCGATTTATAGATCAATATTTGATTTTTCGAATTCCAAAAACATTAAAACAACGAATAAAGATAAAGTATATGCATTTATTCCTTTTCTACAGGCTATTGTCTGATTAAAATCGCCTGCATATATGGTTTTAATACATTTTACGTCTTATTCAGAAATTCATTAGCTTGGTAGGAATGATTCCATTGCTGCATGCTGGTATTTATATTCCTATATTAACAAATTGGGCTTAGAAATTTTGCAAAGTTTTTGTTTTTAGCGGTATTCATTAGATACACGTTTTCAATAATGAGTATGTTCACACAGTGGCACATGTACACTTTTCTTGCGATACAATAACAACAACATCAACAGAAACAACAACAAACAAAAAAAACCCAAAACATCCATAGCAATTCGCAACAACAACCACCATAAAAAAGCAAGCCTACCAACACGCGAAAGAAAGAGAATTTTTTCTTCGTTAGCAATCTTTATTTATTTGCAATGTGATATTTCGTAATGTTTTTTTCTGGGCATTGATTATATGTATTTTTATTGTGTGAATCTTTCAGAATGAACTCCGGCCAGTTCTGGGACAGTGTGGGAGATTATGTTGCCGACAAGATGGCCCTGTTCCGGAACGCAGTCGAAAACACATCGAACCCGGGGGCAATCTTTGAATCTCAGACCTGTAGTGTACCCCAGAAGCAGAGCTTCGGTTCAGGCTTCCAACCATTCCAGCAACGCCAGCCCTTCCACAACATACAAAACACAATCGCTCCCCAGTGTGAAGAAACAGTGCAGCCAACATTTACGCCACAGACGAATTCCTTCGTTGCGCCGACAATTAACACCGGAAACGAAGTCAATGCTAATATACGCAGCTGTAATGCGCAGATTAAAAGCTGTTCTCCGGAATTGCGCATGCCTGAAACCTACGTGCAGAATCATATCACTGTCGAACCAATCAAAAGTCAACAAAGTCCTACGCCGAACGTGGATCCATGGATTCCGTCAACCAACGTGACAAGTCTGCAGGAAAGCTTTTCTAGTGTGGAGTTTGAGCGTAGAACACCACCTTTCACACAGTTTGACTTTACTGACAGTGGATTCGAAACTGGGGACGGAAGCGCAAGTGATAGCTCCTGCAAATTCTCCAGCATTGACGACAGCCGTTTTCAGGCAACACATTTTGCTTCTCCAAACTCTTGTGACCAGGGCAGAAGTACACATATCGAGAATTTCGACCAGTTCGATCTTTCTCCATTTTCACTGAGTGATTTTACTGACATGACTCAAAGCTGTACTGGTAACTATCAACAGAATACGGGTAACTACCCACAGAAAATGACACCCGCAAAACATAGCTTTAGCCCGCAAATGTTCAATGTACCAAACATAGGACAACCAATGTATATGTCCACTCCCATGGGTGCTCAAAACTTGCAGCGTAACCAATGCAGATTTATGCTCGAACCAGTTTCGACAATACAAAGCTGTGGACAAAATGTCTTTGCCGCACCAATGGCATATTCTGGTGTTCCAGCCGCACCAATGTTTGTTGTGAGCGGCGATAATATTTTTGCTATGTCAGTGCTGCCTGAAAATGGACAGTTTTTTCATTGATTCATATTATCAGGAAATTTTCATCGATTCATATTATCAGGTAAACGCTTGTTAAAGGTTTGTCTAAAATAACTATTAAAAGACATGTCTTAAAGTTTGAGCAGATTATCATACCATACGATTTATTAGTGTTTTTTTTCATATGTTTTTCTATATGTTTTTGTATTTTGTATAAAAAAAACCAAACTCGTTTTTATTGCTCCTTGGATTTCGTTTCGACAAGGAGTAATTTTGAGTTTGTACTAAATGACTGTACCGACGTCACCTTTCTTGCACTTTATTTCGGTAAGAAAGGTTTGATCTGCGGTAGATGAACCAAATTTTGATCAGTGATTGATTTTTGTTTTTGAATATTTCTTGTATTTCGTTTCGGCAAGAAATATTTATAAACAAAAAATGTGTAATTGAAGGGACTTGTTTATATATTCTTGCTTTTTTGCGGCAAAAATGTATAAACATTTCCTTTTTGCTTATTGCTTGTCTAAGAGTTATTTTTAGACATTCCTATTTTTAGACACTCCTGATATATGAAAGTTAAGAGTTTTTATTTGTTTTATGAGTTTTTACTGTTATTGATTTTATGAAGCTTTATTTCACAGACTAGTGCTATTATAAACTGTACATATTGTAAATTTTATTTGAGAAATGTCTTGGGTCTTTAACTATTTCCAAATGTTGTTTTAAATAATAAAACAAATCTTACTGCTATGTATTAAGATTGCTTATTCAGATGTAATATACAATATGTAAATAAATAGAAAAAATATCATTGGTTAGTTCTTGATTTGTTATTACTTTTTTAATCACCCTTTCGAAGGAAATGGCATTTATAGGGATCGCTATGATGTTCCTCTGTCAGACAGTTCGTTTGGGCAACTTCAAGTTGGCTGTGACTGATTTTTTTAAAAATATTTTATCATAAAAGTTTCAAATTATAGTGCGCATGCAAAAAGGTTTATGGCACTTAGCATAAATCTTTAGGTCAAGGCTACTGTCAAGTTATCTATAATCAACTATAGATTTCTATGACCGCTGTATTATCTACAGTGTACAAAATAAAAAGAAAATATATTCTATTTCTTTCCATTTACTTTTTTCCATGTTTCTCGCGCATTTTTTAAATTTTCAACAGCTTTCGTTTTTAATTTTCTCTAACTCTTTTTCCACTTTGCCGACAAAAGCCGGGAAACTTGGATCCGTCAAACACAACTTGATTAATGTTTCTAAGTCAACTTCTGTTCCACTTTGTAATCGAGCATACAAGTCCGGTAGCTTTAACGTCTTCGAACCTATAGCCTAAAATTAGAAATAGAAATAATATCACATGACGTTTAAAAATGTGTAAATGAGAAATCATAATAAATTTAAACGTTTAACGAAATTGATAACAGCAGTAACACGGCTGAGAAACCGTGATTGGAACGTTCACATTTTGTTGCACCGTAAAACGGCCAAAGACACTTAGTGAACGCACTATAATATAACAAAGTTTAATAACGTGGATACGCGTGCCATTTATCTCATGGGCGAACAGTGTAGATCCAGATCAGGGGTACATCTGTCCATTGTATCTGGATCTACGATTTTTGCTTCTTGATCAGAAATAACAAATGACATATGGAATCTGAAACTGAGCAGTATAGATTCTGGCCCGAAGGTTATAAAGCTGAGATTGGAAACCAGTCTCAAATCTCAAGCATCTGATTGGCTGAAATGGCGACTGGTCGCCATTTCAGCCAATCAGATGCTTGAGATTTGAGACTGGTTTCCATGCTCAGTTTTATAACCTTCGGGCCCGCGCACTGATCGTACGGCACGGATGATCTGGATTTACAAAATTCGCCTCTTTTATTCGGTAAAAATCGAATTTGTGAAGTAAATGGTTAAACCCTGCCGAGAGTATCAGTTTGTTGCAGGACAACGGGAAATGAGGTTGACAGAATACTTACCGATGCTAGCTGACCAAGTGTAACATCTCCGACCAGTGTTGGACCTTCCCCTGGTGTACTACTTTCAGTGCCAGGCACCTGGTTAAATAGGAATATACTGTGAAATAATTAATATACAGTCAAATCTGTCTTCAAATACCACTCAGGAGAAGATCCAAAAAGTGGTCAGTGGGACAAAAAAATCTGGTCTTTATTAAGAGGTGGTCTTTGTTTGCAGGTGGTCTTTTTCACAAAGTTAACTGTACTGAGCCAAAATGTAAGCTTGACAAACATGACATCTAAAACTCCTATTACATTAATGTTTTTTACATTGAAAACTCATTACATTAACGATGCCAGAGAATGAAAATATCTGGAAGAAAATGCTCACCAATATTTATATCTTGGAAGTTGTCGATTCAGTACCTATCGATTTACAAAAAGAAAAATTAAAACAAAAAAATACGTGGTTGCGAAAAAATTATGTGTAAGTGAAGGATTTTGTTCTTTCTTCAATTAAAAGGGAGGTAATTTAAAAAAACTGATATTCAAGTAAGTTTATCGTATTTCTTTGCATCAGTGGACTTTAAAGATTGTGTTTTTCCTTCTGTACATGCCATAAACTTCTGAAGTTGACAGTTAAATAATTTGTTTGATACTTTTATGTTTAACAATTAACGATTTCATCATTATTTAGGAAAGATGAGACCTCTTGGAAAATATAAAAATATCCTCCCGTTTTATCAAATGTCCAGACATGTGTAAATAACGCTAATCAAATGAAAGATAAAATTGACATTACTGAACAAAATGTTTGAATTGAAAAAGGTTTTAGTGTTGCTCGGTATATTTGCGGATTTCTGTGCCCAAGGTTATAAAACTGAGTTTGGAAACCAGTCTCAAATCTCAAGCATCTCATTGGCTGAAATGGCGACCAGTCGCCATTTCAGCCAATCAGATGCTTGAGATTTGAGACTGGTTTCCATGCTCAGTTTTATAACCTCCAACCCTATTTTTGTGGATTTCTTCGCGGGAAGATCGATCCCTGAATAAAGAACCAGCACGTACAAAGGATTTGCGGATTTCTGTGCCCAAGGTTATAAAACTGAGTTTGGAAACCAGTCTCAAATCTAAAGCATCTCATTGGCTGAAATGGCGACCAGTCGCCATTTCAGCCAATCAGATGCTTGAGATTTGAGACTGGTTTCCATGCTCAGTTTTATAACCTCCAACCCTAATTTTTGTGGATTTCTTCGCGGGAAGATCGATCCCTGAATTTAGAACCAGCACGAACAAAGGAACTAAACTGAAAGGTTGCTCATAAAATTTTATGCCCACGTTTTTAAGTGCATCAATAGAATCAGACGTGTAAAACCTCATTTACACAGAGGATTTGTAATGAGAAACTCGTAAAATTCTATTGAAAAGTACTTTGAGCTTATTTATTTTTGCGGTTACTTAAAATACCCATTATTCGCGAGGTTTAAGATTCTAATACTAGTAAATGATAATTCATATTTATCCTGGCCTACTATTATCATTTTTGCAAATGCAAATTTAAACTGCCTTTCTGAATCAAGTAAATAGTCATACAAATTGCTAGCGACCAACAGAGCTAGACAAAGCCAAAAAACGCCATACAGGTTGCTAGCGACCACCAGAACACGACACAGACAGAAGAACGTCATACACATTGCTAGCGACCATCAGAACGAGACACAGACAGAAGATCGTCAGACATGTTGCTAGCGATCACCAGAACTAGACAAAGCCAAAATAACGTCATACAGGTTGGTAGCGACCACCAGAACGAGACTCAGACAGAAAAACGTCATACACATTGCTAACGACCATCAGAACGAGACACAGACAGAATAACGTCATGCATGTTGCTAGCGACCACCAAAACGAGACACAGACAGAAGAACGTCATACACGATGCTAGCGACCACCAGAACAAGGCGCATACAGAATAAGGTCATTCTCAGTGCTAGCGACCACCAGAAAGAGGCAGAGAAGAACGTCAAACACATTGCTAGCGACCATTAGAACGACACACTGGCTTAAGAACGTAAAACACGTTGCTAGCGACCATTAGAACAAGACAGACAGTAGAAACAATACATGTTGCTAGCAACCATAAGGACGAGAGACACACAAAAGAACGTCATAAACGTTGCCAACGACCACCAGAACGAGACAAAGACAGAAAAACGTCATAAATGTTGCTAGCGACCACCAAAACGAGACACAAAACGAAGAACGTCACACATGTTGCTAGCGACCACCAGAACGAGACACAGACAGAAAAACGTCATAAATGTTGCTAGCGACCACCAAAACGAGACACAGACAGAAGAACGTCACACATGTTGCTAGCGACCACCAGAACGAGACACAGACAGAAAAACGTCATAAATGTTGCTAGCGACCACCAAAACGAGACACAGACAGAAGAACGTCATACATGTTGCTGGTGACCACCAGAACGAGACACAGACAGAAAAACGTCATAAATGTTGCTAGCGACCACCAAAACGAGACACAGACAGAAGAACGTCATATATGTTGCTAGCGACCACCAGAACGAGACACAGACAGAAAAACGTCATAAATGTTGCTAGCGACCACCAAAACGAGACACAGACAGAAGAACGTCATACATGTTGCTAGCGACCACCAGAACGAGACACAGACAGAAGAACGTCATACATGTTGCAAGCGACCACCAGAACGAGACGCAGACAGAATAACGTCATACATGCTGCAAGCGACCTCCAGAACGAGACACAGACAGAATAACGTCATACATGTTGCAAGCGACCACCAGAACGAGACGCAGACAGAATAACGTCATACATGCTGCAAGCGACCACCAGAACGAGACACAGACAGAATAACGTCATACATGTTGCAAGCGACCACCAGAACGAGACATAGACAGAAGAACGTCTTACATGTCGCTAGCGACCACCAGAACGAGACACAGACAGAATAACGTCATACATGTTGCTAGCGACCTCCAAAACGAGACACAGACAGAATAACGTCATACATGTTGCAAGCGACCACCAGAACCAGACACAGACAGAACGCCATAAATGTCGATAGCGACCACTAAAACGAGACACAGACATAGGTACGTCATACACGTTGCTTGCGACCACCAGAACGAGACTCAGACAGAAGAACGTCATACATTTTGCTAGCGACCATCAAAACGAGACAAAGACAGAAGTACGTCATAACCATTGCTTGAGACCACCAGAACGAGACTCAGACAGAAGAACGTCATACATGTTGCTAGCGACCACCAGAACAAGACACTGACAGAAGAACGTCTTACATGTTGCTAGCGACCACCAGAGCGAGACACAGACAGAATAACGTCATACATGTTGCTAGCGACAACCAGAACGAGACACACACAGAATAACGTCATACATGTTGCTAGCGACCACCAGAACGAGACACAGACAGAAGAACGTCATACATGTTGCTAGCGACCACCAGAACGAGAAACAGACAGACGAACGTCATACATGTTGCTAGCGACCAACAGAACGAGAGAAAGCCAAAATAACATCATACAAGTTGCTAGCGACCACCAGAACGAGATACAGACAGCAAAACGTCTTACATTGTTGCTAGCGACCACCAGAACGACACACCGACAGAAGAACGTCATACACGTTGCATGCGACCACCAGAACGAGACTCAGACAGAAGAACGTCTTACACGTTGCTAGCGATCACCAGAACGAGAAAAAGACAGAAGAACATCAAACATGTTGCTAGCGACCACCAGAACGAGACAAAGACAGAAGAACGTCTTACACGTTGCTAGCGATCACCAGAACGAGATACAGACAGAAAAACGTCATACACGTCGCTAGCGACCATCAGAACGAGACAGAGACAGAAAAACGTCATACATGTTGCTAGCGACAACCAGAACGAGAAACAGACAGAAAAACGTCATGCATGTTGCTAGCGATCACCAGAACGAGACACAGACGGAAAAACGTCATACACGTTGCTAGCGACGACCAGAACGAGACACAGACAGAAAAACGTCATACACGTTGCCAGCGACCACCAGAACGAGACACAGACAGAAGAACGTCATACATGTTGCTAGCGATCACCAGAACGAGGCACAGACAGAAAAACGTCATACACGTTGCTAGCGACCATCAGAACGAGACACTGGAATAAGAACGTAATACACGTTGCTAGCGACCATCAGAACAAGAAGACAGAAGAACGTCATACTTGTCGCTAGCGACAACCAGAACGCGACACAGACAGAAGAACGTCATACATGTTGTTAGCGACCACCAGAACGAGGCACAGACAGAAAAACGTCATACACGTTGCTATCGACCACCAGAACGAGACACTGGTATAAGAACGTAATACACGTTGCTAGCGACCATCAGAACAAGGCAGACAGAAGAACGTCATACATGTTGCTAGCGACCTCCAAAAAGAGACACAGACAGAAGAAGGTCATGCATGTTTCTAGCGACCGCCATAACGAGGCAAAGACAGAAGAACGTCATACATGTTTCTAGCGACCACCTAAACGAGACACAGACAGAAGAACGTCAAACATGTTTCAAGCGACCACCAGAACAAGACACTGACAGAATCACGTCATACATGTTGCTGGCGACCACCAGAACGAGACGCAGACAGAATAACGTCATACATGTTGCTGGCGACCACCAGAACGAGACACAGACAGAAAAATGTCATACATAGAGACAAAACAACATCATACATGTTGCTAGTGACCACCAGATCGAGAAACAGACATTAGAACGGCAGACAGGTTGTTAGCGACCACAAGAACGAGAAACATACAGAAAATCGTCAAACATGTTGCTAGCGACCACCCGAACGAGACACAGACAGAATAACGTCATACATGTTGCTAGCGACCACTAGAACGAGACACAGACAGAAGAAGGTCATACACGTTGCTAGCGACCATCAGAACGAGACACTGGCATAAGAACGTAATACACGTTGCTAGCGACCACCAGAACAAGGCAGACAGAAGAACGTCGTATATGTTGCTAGCGACCTCCAAAATGAGACACAGACAGAAGAAGGTCATGCATGTTTCTAGCGACCGCCATAACGAAGCACAGCCAGAAGAACGTCATACATGTTGCTAGCGACCGCCATAACGAGGCACAGACAGAAGAACGTCAAACATGTTGCTAGCAACCAGCAGAACGAGGCACAGACAGAAGAACGTCAAATATGTTGCTAGCGACCACCAGAACGAGACACTGACAGAAAACCCGTCATTCATGTTGTCAGCGTCACCCATGTATGTGTTGATAGGTCGCTCAAGAAATTAATGGGATAAACACTACTAGATTGCGGAGAATCAATGCAAAGTAGATGATTCACTTGCTTGTAGGTTCCAAAATGTTAAGTCTTTAAAGAAAAATTATCCTTTTTCTGCAATGTTTACCTGTTGTGATACTTTTTCCTCTGGTATTTTAATTTGGATGTGTTTGCTTAGTCTTTCCACGCATGCGCGACAACAGGAATCACCCTTTTCGTCACTGTTTGACGCGAATTTGACTCGGAAGCGACGAGACTGGTCTCCGACTTTGTACACGATCAGTAGACTGTCACCCTTGCTCATTCCTTTAACATCTGAAGAGGCGTTTGCCAGTGAAATACTTTCCTGTGAAGATAAACATCAATGGTCTCATACAGCAATAGAAAATGCATCACAAAATCGACCCAGACTAAATTCTAGTCTAATAATATTTTGCTTAAGTTAATGTATTTATTTTTAACACGCCATCTCACTTTTATTGTTACCAGTCTTTTTTAGAGAGCGATATTTACTCGTTTTAAAATTAATAAAAAATATCGTTGCCTGGAATTCGGGTTAACTCGACCCTTATCCGCTAACGTTATCCCTTAAGTGAACTTGAAAACTGTATTGCTGTTTAACGCTGATGTTTAACTGATTATAGATAAGTAGACAGTCACGTGATAATCTTTTTATATTACCAATAATAATATTAAGGCAGATTCTGGCGAATTAAATATTTTTCCATTGATCAATACTTGTCAGGAAAACATGGAGATACCGGTTTCATATTTTATACCTTTTTGCTGATGAATCATATTAAAATAACTTGTCTGTCGCGTGACAGTCTAGTTACCGAGAACTTACTATATCTGCAAAGATTCTAAGTAAACAAAATCAGGTATTTGTCTACGAACCATTTGTTTCTTTCCATGATGTAATAAAAGGTGGTTACTTGAAGTAACGGTCATCTCCAGACGTTCAGCTTTGTTGTCGAAATGCTGTAAAAATGTTTAATTTTATAAACATGCGTGGTTGTTCAGTGACAAGTAGACTATGAAGAAAATCAGAATTTGAAAAAAAAATACTTTAAAATTAGCTAGCAGAGTGCGAGAATCGCAGAGCTTTTTTTTTCGCTCAAGTTTATAGCCGATATTCGGTCATATTCCCAATGGCAAAACATACGATGTTTCCCCAAGAAAAGTATCCAGTTGAATCAAAACAAACATTTCTGCCAAAAAAAAAAAAACCCAAACAATCTGCAACAGCAGACAACAGTAAAACTTTTTATTCCCCAAAGATGCTAAAACATTCCCACATTCTGGCTAAACGACGCGAAATTTCCCGATTCTAGAGGTATGAATCATGTTCTCAAAATGGTAAACAAAAATCCTGGAATGATAAAAGTTTAAATGTTTTATTGCAGTTGAAGAGTCACCATAAGGCTTTATGCGGTGAAGTGACAGCCACACCACTTAACCCTTTCCTGTATAGATACACCTTTATTGCTAGGGCGAACAGTTTAGATCCAGATCGGCCGGCACATCCGTGCCGTCTGATCAGGATCTAAACTGTTCGCTTTTTGATTCATTAGGTTATTTCTGACCAAAATGCGACCAGTGCAGATCCTGATCAGACGGCACGGATGTGATGGCTGATCTGGATCTACACTAGCCGCACATGCGTAAAATGCGTATATATGGAGGAAAGGGTTAAGGTATCACTAAAATATTTAATTTGATGTTAAACTCAACTCGTACTGATAATTTTTAAAATTGCGAGTATATACCCAGCTTGAAAATAAAAACTTAAAGATATGAGTTTGAACTCAAACATTTATTCTAGAAAATCTTAGCATGACACTGGTTTAAAATATTTATTATTTTAATATTTTAACCCAGCATGACATAATGTTATTTTAAATATGTAAATGATAAAAGGAAGGTTTTTTTTTCATTTTTATAAAATATATCATATAAATAACTAACATTTTCTCCGAATTTGAATAAATATGCTGAGTTTTATTGGGTATAAAATCATTGTTTATGATATTTGGGCGGGTCATGCTGTTGTCATTGACAGATGAAAGGTAGGCGTATGCATTCCGGTACTAACCTCCCAACCGTCAGCAGAGATCCCTCCAGGATTTGTAACTGCCGAGGAGAGTCTGGCATAACGATCCAAATCCCATGTCTGATATTCCATTCTTTAGTGTGGTGTTTCTCAATTGTTGTCTGACAATATAGAATTTTGCTGTGAAAGTAATACGTATTTCTACGATTCCGTAAACTTTTTTTTAATTTAGATAAAATTCTCATATATTTTTCGCAATAAAACATCTATTGAAGATAGAGTAAAGCTAGAGCTAGATAGTAGGCCTAAATATTAAATTCTTGTGAAATGTAGGTATTTTTAATATTTTGGAGAATAGACCCTATTGTGGAGTTTGATCTAGTACAATTTAATCCTAAATTATAAGACAACGGCTCATGTATTTTATTCTTCAGGTGGATTTTTGATATTTAATTTAAATAAAGATAATATACCCTAGTGAAATAGTAATTAGCGTAATGTAGACATTAAAATTGTATAAAATATGATTGGATGCAAGTTTTCCAGAAAGGGGTTTCGTTTGTTGCAGTAAGGATAGTTAGAATGATAATTACCGACTTTATAGCAAAAACAAATCTCATGAAAATGAAATATTTCTGCCCCTAAAGGATGTTCAAGCAACCCTAATGAACACCATCTGGATCCGCCCTTGCTTTAAAATTATCTAAAAAAAAAGTCAAGCATTCGTCTTTTTTATATAACGCTACGGTCTACTTGCGGTCGGACTAGAAAAAATGGCGAAGCAGTGGGTGTTTTTTAATTAAAGTCGAGGATATGTTGAGTGAAAGATATATATTTCATGAATATTGACAAAATTACCAATATTTTGAACTTGGCGCGCGTGAAAACATTAGTCCGAAGGACTCCGCATGTTACCGGAAGTAAAATGGCGTCGAAGTTGATAGTGAGCTGACTTTCTAAAATAAAAATCGATCATTTCATTCAGTGTATTCATTGATCTTGGAAATGGAGCCCAATTCAGTAGGAGCAATTACTTCATAAGCTCTGTCTCTCTCCTTCTTTCAATGTCAAACATCAGGTTCCCCTTCGTGATCTCTTTCTTTCATCTGATAACGAAAGTGGGTGGGGTAAATAAATTTTCTATGCCGACACTACTGTACAGGTTTGAACCCGATCATAAAATCTTAATTACTTAAAGTTCAATAATTTTATTTATTGTGATAACAGTAACGTTACATTACTATTTTTTAAATAAAATAGACAGAGAATCCTAGTACAGACTTCCCCAAAGTTGTCGGATCATCGGATCTGTTTGGAAAAATTTGGCCTTTTGGGCTGGTTCAGGGCTTTTTCAGTGGTATTTGGGAAAAAGGCCCTGCTCAAATTGGGAATTTTTTTACACAGTATATAGTGGTTTTAAACAGGTTGCAAACATAGATTCAAGGAATGTAGGTTTAACATATCACTGATCAAAAGTAAAAAACTAATTTTGTAATTTGAAGAGTCCCTTGATTGCATAGATTCTCTTGTTTGTTTCTACTTTATAGGCAAAATAAGTTATTCCTGTTAAAATGGGAATTTTTTTCTTGAAATTGGGATTTTTTTTCTTGAAATTGGGAAAAATGGCCACTATTTGGCTTTGGGAATGGGGCCCATTTTCGGTCCCGTGAGACTAGTTGAAAAAGCCCTGTGGTTAGAAGTGATTTCTTATGTTATCGGACAAAATGTCTGACAAAACTTTGATTTGCTAATTCCTATTTTGAAAATAATATGTTTAAAACTGCCAATGGTCCTCCCTGTTTTGGTTCAAAGCTCTTCTAAAGGAAATGAGTGAGGATATCCGAATGCGTTTTTCACATATCCAAATATGAGTTATGACCGGGGCTCTTACTAGAGGGAGATTTGGGAGAGTGGTCTCCCAAAAGTGACCAGACTTATCCCTTTTTGAGCATTGAGAGATCATTTTGTATTGACTATATAGGGAAAGAATGCCGTTGACCGCAAACTTTTCCATAATCAGGGCTTTTCATCCTTATATAACAGAGGCCTATAAAAGGCCTCTTCCCAATCCAAAAATAAAGTGTTTTTTCCCAATCGAGGCAAAAACTTCCCAAAATGCTTGGTAAGTTGTCCAAAAATGGTTAAAACTTCTCTAAGGGGTGTTTGAAAATTGAAGTCTGGAAAATAACATGCTTAAAAAATTATATTTAAGTTAAAAATACTTATTACTTTTCATTTTTATAAAGTAGAACCCATCTTTCCATCAGTTTTGATTTCCCAAAATAAAGATTATCACAAATAAATTTCCCAATTGGAAAGGCCAGGGCCTTTTCCCAATTTTCTGATGAAAAGCCCTGATAATTCTGTAAAATTATGAAAAAGCTTCTCCCTGATTTGCATGTCTACTGAGAGCCCTGATGACAGTTCATACCACTGCTGTTTTCTATAAAGCATTTCGCCTATTTTGCCCATTTCATACTTTTCGGTGCTCTGCCATCAAAATAGCCTCCTTGTTTTACTTATTTTATGCATATCATGTATCAGTCAGAAGAATTTGTTTTGGTTCAATTGATTTTCACATCTTGTTGGACCAAATGCCATATACTTTTTACTTCTTTCAGGAAGTCTGCAGTATGAGCACACTTCCCTAAATATCAATAATAATCTAGAAAGTCTTGCATGACGAAGAGTTTGAAGTAGCCCTTGAATTTACTTAGGATTGTAAAATAACAAATTGGGTCAGTGTACTGACCAGTCCAAACTGACTAAATTAAATTACATTTATTAAGTGTTGATTACTTTCTGATTAATTCAGCTCCTATACATGAAAAAAGACAACTTTTGAGCTGCATTACATAGGAGATAGAGCCAGCATTTAAAAGATTAAATAAACACTTTGCTCAATGGCATAGAGCTGTAATCCCAGGGGTGAAATTTCTAGATCCAGATCAGATGGCACATCCAATTTTAGATTCATTAGGATATTTCTGACTAAAAGACAAAAAGGTGTTCAAATCTGCACATTCGATTTTAGATTTATTAGGCTATTTCTGACAAAAAGATGTACAAATCTGCACAAGAGTAATTATTTATGCTTATATTTGTAGAACAATCGTAGAAGCATTGTGACAAGTCTGCCATCAGATTACACGGATGTACAACCAAAGAGCTACGACCCAGACTTTATCTCAGATATCAGCAACAAAATGCAGGTTCCAGATTCGATTCCAGTGTTTAATAGTGATACAGAGTTTAACACACGACGTAGTGCCGGTTGGGGTAACAGAGAAGAAGATGAGATTAGAAGACATCACATGAACGTACCAGAGAGAATATTGGTCGCAGGTTAGATTCCTAACCCTTACTCCTATATTATTTTTTTTTGCATTTTCCAACAGCGTAGATTCAGATCAGCGGGCTCATCCATGCTGTCTGATCAGGATCTTATTTAAAATAATGAATAAAAAAAAAAGTGCAAGCTGATCTGGATCTACACATTAAAACGCATTTATATGATGTAAAGAGTTAACATAATACTATACTGTTCATTGGTTAGAAGAGTTCAATAGGGCTGCTCGAACCCCCTTTTGGGGTAGCAATACTTAATTTGCATGGAGATTTTAGCCAGAAAGTATGAAAGTATCATGACATTACCTCTCAAAGACTGCCCAAGACAAACCCCTTTTCTGGAAATATTGTATCATATCCTGACTGCTCAACCCTTTTATACATTCAGTAAACTAATAAGTTTATAATTATGTTAAACTTGGGAGCATGGGTTAAGATCAGATGCACATTACCGCCATTGTGTACACACCGGTCACGTGATCATCACATTGACCTGTGTTCTTTCGCTCAAAGTACACTGGGATTGGGACTGTTTTCGAAATGGTTACCTGCATATAGGAAGTAAGCATGGCTCTTACATACAGATATAAGACAGTGTTCAAAAGTCACATTAGACTTAAAATAAGGAATATTCAACTCAATATTACGGGTTATCTGATACGTTTCTAAACTGAATCGACAAAAAATATCATATTTATTCATTTGTCTACGGTTAACTGACGTAACTACATTGCGGACTGTTAACTCCGCGTATGAAGACAAAAATCCTGATAATTAGGATTGTAATGCGTTCTTAATAATATGATAGAGGTCTATGTTAGCTTAATGATGTGATCACTATTTATAGAATGACTTACCACTAACTTACTTTTGAAGATTGATCTTGTAGGTGGTGGTCATCACATTGGCACAAAACCAGAAATTAGGAGTTTGAACTTAGATGACTCCATGCCTACAGGAAAGTACTATGAGCCAGTAGGGCTGACAACTCCGCCGAGAACGCTCACTTTAGAAGAACAGTTCCCTTCCTTGGATCACCAAGAAGACGAAAACGATGACGGAGAATATGAGGAAAAGAAAGTTAATACTCGAATACCCAATGGGTAGGTCATTTTTTTTCACGATATTTTCTGTAAAAAGTTGCCCCGTACATTCAATCTGTGCTGTTATCAATTTCAAGGCCATTGAGCAGGGTATTTATAATGATGATGTGCTCTTGTGAAATTATTGAGTTGCACTCATTCCAGGGCTAGGCGGCGTGGACAGAAATATACATTTCCACTCCTGCTCATAAACAGGTTCAAACAAACTGAGCCTGGAATATTTTGAAATCTGTCATGTTTGGTAGCTTTCAAAGTTCCTTTTGCATCTATTTATAAAGTTACCTTCGGACTATTGTCTGACAATTCTTAAAATGGCATTATAACGTGGTGCAGACAACATTAATTATTATTCTCTTCATGGTACAAATATAATTACTGGCATGTTGTCAAAATGTGTAACAATTAGTTACAAGAAAATAATAGACTAATAATCCAGATTGACAATATATCCTTGCATGCCATTTAAGGAAACCAAATAATTGTCTTTATATAATTCAAAGCTTTTTCCAGGCAGAAGAGAATTTGTAAACATTGGTTTATCTCCACTGAGAACCTCAAATCACCTGAATGATGTGGCCGAGATATTTGATATCTTCTTCCTTAACCCTTTCCTCCATATATGCGCATTTTTACACATGTGCAACCAGTGTAGATCCAGATCAGCCGGCTCATCCGTGCCATCTGATCAGGATCTGCACTGGTCGCATTTTGGTCAGAAATAACATAATGAATCAAAAAGCGAACAGTTTAGATCCTGATCAGACGGCACAAATGTACCAGCTGATCTGGATCTAAACTGCTCGCCCACACAATAAAGGTGTTTCTATGAGGAAAGGGTTAATAAATGATATTCTGTTCCCTGATAAATGATCTCCTTTTTTCCTGATGATCTCTTATTACTATTTTTAGAAGAATGGGATCAGGCGATGCTCTCACCCCTGTGTCTATGACAGACTCCTACATGATGTCAGAACAAGAGACCAACCACCTGCGCACACAGGTAATTCTTGTCAGATAATTATCATCTATTTTGTAAATGAATAACTGTCTCACATACAGTCAAATCTGTCTGTAGCAGCCACCCAAGGGAGTGACAAAAAGTGGCTGCTGAAGGCAGGTGGCTGTTAAAGACAGTAAAAAATTAGAACAAAATGTCAGTTAGGTCATATTCAAACTGGCTGTTTAAGACAGATGGTTGCTGATCGCAGGTGGCTGCTAAGGCAGGTTTCATTGTAGTAAAATCTAGTAGCTTGAGTTGGCCATTTCAGATCACTTTCAGTTTTTTCCAGGTCTGTTTATGTATTTTGTAATTGCGAAATAGCTTTGGGGTCAGGTTATGTTAGTATATATGTTGCTTGTCAAAGATGAGTTTGTTTAGCTAACATGGCATCATTTAATTTTGCTAGGTTCAATTTTCTATCAAAGGACTTGACCTTATCCTCCATAGAAACATTGCGTGGGCGAACAGTGTAGATCCAGATCAGCCAGCACATCCATGCCATCTGATCAGGATGTGCAATGTTCGCTTTTTGATTTATTAGGTTGTTTCTGACCAGAATGCAACCTGTGCAGATCCTGATCAGACAGCATGGATGTGCCAGCTGATCTGGATCTACACTGGTCGCACATTTGTAAAAATTAGTATATATGGAGGAGAGGGTTAAATGATATTTTCGCAGAGGCGAAATTTCATGCACTGGTTTTATTCTCATAAGACTAGATATTCAGTGGTTTAATTCGAATTGAGTTTGTGCGCTTTCCCTATGCAAAAATGAAGTAAGTGTGAAATATAATGATACGACAACACATTTTACCATTCGTTAAATCTTGTAAATTTATTCAACATTTCAGTTAATGGTGCTCAGCCGGAAAATGCATCAGCTTGAAAAGAAACAAGATGCACAAGCTACAAGGGAAAAAGTTTTATACTCGGCAGCATTCGGTTACCTGATGCTGAAATTCGTATTCTGGTTTTTACGTGGCAAATGACAACTACTGCCGAGAGGGCTCACAAGGACCCTCGGAGGAAGGGGATTCAATATTCATGTACTTTCGTTTATTTATATCCTATTGGTGATATATTTTAGAAGGAAGATTTTGAGTGGCAACAGAAAAGTACCAAGGCTTTGGACCTATATAAAAAAGCTCTGGGACAAAGTACTGACATAACTGAATCAAAGTACTGACATAACTTTAACCCTTTCCTCCATAGATAAGCACTTTTACGCATGTGTGACCAGTGGCACATCCATGCCGTCTGATCAGGATCTGCACTGGTCACTTTTTGGTAAAAAATAACATAATAAATCAAAAAGCAAACAGTGCAGATCCTGATCAGATGGCACAAATGTGCTGGGTGGTCTGGATCTAAATTGTTTGCCCTTGCAATTAAGGTGTATCTATTGAGAAGAGGGATAACTGAATCAAAGTACTGACATAACTTTAAATCAATGTACTTGCGTAACTTTGAAACATTTCATTTTGAAAGATGATTATCTTGAAGCAAGAAGTCAATATGTGCAACAGAAATGTATTATAGTTATTGAGTTTTTGCATGAAGTTGACTATTTTTATTATTAAATTTAATTTAGTCAGATATTGCAGTAACATATATATAAAATTTGGACTTTGATGTTTGCAAAGTGTTAAAATTAGCCTTATTGCAATTATATTTTAACTCTGCATGCAATGGATGCGCTTTTCCATCAGTTGAGCTTGTCCATTCGTTGTTCAGATGGGTCTTTTTTTATGCCCCCGAAGGGAGGCATATAGTAATTGCACTGTTCGTCCGTCCGTCCGAAATAATTTTGTCCTCGCTTCTCTGAAACTGGAGGGATTTCTTTGAAACTTCACAGAAGTGTTGGTCACCAAGCCTAGTTGTGCATATCGTCAGGATTTTCTGCTCGGATAATTATTGGCTGAGTTATGGCCCTTTTTAGCAAAATCTTGTCCTCGCTTCTTCTCCATAACCGCTTGAGGGATTTCATTGAAACTTCACAGGAGTGTTTGTCACCAAGCCTAGATGTGCATAGCATAAGGAATTTCTGGTCGGATTAATTTTGGCCGAGTTATGGGCCTTTTCACCTAACCCTAACCCTAACATCTTTAATTTTTCTTTTAAATTCTGTTTTAACCTTTGATTTTCTACAGTTATCAACCAGATTTTGACACAAGCTTTATACCATCTTAAAATTCAATCTATCCTGAACAATTCATTCACTGGTTGTTCAGTGATAAAATTTGAAAAAAAAATTTTAGTAGCAGAGTGAAAATTTCATGTATAGAAATTCCTATATTTCTACTTGTCTTCAGCTACATATGATGTTTACCAGTTTATTGATCCAGTTGCCGGACAATGACCTGATGAACTTTGCTGCTTAGATCTGTGTTATGCAATATTAAGAACTTTGCTCAGGAAGATTTTATAGGGTAAATTTTGTCATTTTCTGTGGATAGTGACCAAATAAACTTTCTTACTTTATAGCACTTTGAAAATCAGACTTTTGTGAATATGTTATTCACTGTTTGGAAGTAAAACAACAACAAGAAAAACAACAACAAATTTGAAGCACATTCTCAAAATGTTAAGGCTAAATTTGAGAGAGTCTTAGATGTATACAGTGTATGTACACAAACTGGCAAGTTAAGGCCACACTTTTTTATGCTCCCCGAAGAAATTCGAGGGAGCATATAGTCGCAAGGGTTATAGGCCCTTACTCTTTACTATTTAACTTCCACGGGCATATTTTTACTACATATGTATACCAATTCAATTTCAAAGCTGCATTTCGGGGGCATATGTCAATTTCAAGTGACAGCTCTTGTTTTCAGAATTTATCAACTTATGTAACACTTTACTTTATATGACGTTTGTTGCTTGGAGAGAGCATAGTAGATCCATATCAGCCGGCTTACTTGTGCCATCTGATCATGATCTACACTTTCTGCTTTAGATTTATCAGGTTAATTCTGACCAAAAGCGACCAGTTTATGTATATCCAGATCAGATAGCACTCATTCTAGCTGAACTGGATCTCAACTGTTCTGGCATGCGGTGAAAAAAATGAAGTTATTGCTTAATAGTTAACAGTGTAGACCCTAATTGCACACAGGGTGCGCAGGGTGATCAGGGTCTTAACTGGTGGCAAGAAGGCCAAATGCTTAAAGTACCAAGATTACTTCTTGTTATTCAGTTATAACCAAAATCTACTTAACCCTTTACTGTATGGAGCCGACTTTTTTTACTAAGACAACCAGTGCAGATCCTGATCAGCCAGTATATCCAAGCAGTCTGATCTAGATCTACACTATTTTGCCAGATATAACATAATAAATCTTAAAGCAAATAGTAAAGAGCCTAGGCTGATCAGACAGCATGAATGTGTTGGCTGATCTGGATCTACACTGTATGCAAATGGGATAAATGCCATAAACCATGTAGTAAAGGGTTAACCTGCATTTAATGGACCTGTTACAAGGTAGTTTATATGTTGTTATTTTTGTACTAATAAATCATTTTGTCAATTAAATTGGTGATTCTTGATAGTGTTATTTTTGAAACTTATTATGTTTTTGTAAATCCTAATTGAAAGATACACTGTAGTATTATGCATTTCTAGCTTTTTCTAGTGATGTCCCCCGATCCCAGAGAATTGCATACACAAAGTGGTCAGCCATGTTGTCCATCTTTCATCACAAATCTGGTCCCAAGGTTATAAAACTGAGAATGAAAACCAGTCTCAAATCTCAAGCATTGGCAAAAAATGGTGACTGGTCCAATCTCAGTTTTATAATCGTCAGCACTGGTATCCAGAGCATATCTTGTCAACTCCAACTCAAAATAATATAACCATGTAACAAGTTTTGTTTTGTTTTATAACTTTGTGCATGTCTAATTTTTATTTCATGTTCCGGAAAATACTGAATTTATACCCCAGCAAAATCTAATCCCCTTACTCCATAAATGTGCCTTTAATAACATGGGGGACTATTGCAGATCTTGACTACTGGCACTTTGTCAGAAATAACCAAATAAATAATTATAAATTCTAACAGTATAGATCCTGATCAGAATGCAAGGGCGTGCTGGCTGATCTGGATCTACACTGTTCACACCTGATAAAAAGGTGTATCCGTGGAGTAAAGGGTAAACAAAGTCATAGTGTAAAAATTAAAACAACCTTGTCAAAAATAGAAAATGGTAGGAGCTGCTTAACCCTTTCCTCCATGGATACACCTTTATTGCGTGGGGTAACAGTTTACATCCAGATCAGCCAGCACATCCATGCTGTTTGATCAGGATCTAAGCTGTTGGCTTTTTTGTTCATTAGGTTTTTTCTGACCAAAATGTGACCAGTGCAGATCCTAATCAGATGGCACAGATGTGCCAGCTGATCTGGATCTACACTGGTTGCACAGGAGTAAAAATGTGTAGAAATGGAGGAAAGGATTGAAAAAAATTCCTGTGAAAGCATATGGTGCCAAAGTACTTATATTGGATTATTACAAAACAAATACATCATTGTTGGACATGCAGTCCTAGATTTAAGTGGCACTGAATTTTTTTTCCGGCTTGTAGTAAGCCGATTTCAGTATGATTGTTATTATTTTTCTTCTTTTTTCGCAATCAATGTGGTTGTTGTTAATTACTGTTGTTGCATTTTGCAATCATGAAATGTAAAATATGCTATTAAATGTAAATAATAAATAAATGAATCTTTACACTTCAAGTTATTGTCTTGTTTGAAAAGGAACAAGTTCATAGAAGACAGACATGTTTATTATCCCTTAATCCTTTCCTATCATTTATTTAACATTGTGCAACCAGTGTAGATCCAGACCAGCTGGCACATCTGTGCCGTCTTAATTAGATCTGCACTGCTCGCATTAGGCCAGAAATAACCTAATGAATCAAAAAGCAAACAGTGTAGATCCGGATCAGACAACATGGAAGTGCTGGCTGATCTGGATCTACACAGGTTGCCTATGCAATGAGGGTGTATCTATGGAGTAAAGGGTTAACTCCATGCGATATGCTTTTATTCATACATGTTGTTCCTGTTTACTTGATATGGTGCCACTGATAAGATACTTATTTCCAAGGTCACCCTATGTCGACTATCAGAAAACTGAATTTTATTACTAATCGACATAGCATCCGTAAGGAAAAATAATGAAAATATACCATTTTTAGACGCAGAATCCTGAATTTCAGGAATAATTCTGAAAACTTTCACCCATAAATATCTTTATTCTACAGTGAAACTTCACTATTAGGACCAAATCGGGGACTGGGCAGAAGTGGTCATAATATCAAGGTATCCATGTGTGACTAGTGTCGATCCAGATCAGCCAGCACATCCGTGACATCTAATCAGGATCTGCACTGGTCACTTTTTGGTCAGAAATAACCTAATAAATCAAATAGTGAACAGTTTAGGTCCTGATCAGACTGCACGGATGTGTCTGAACTGTTCGCCCTAGCAATTAAGGTTTATTAAGGTATCGCTAACATTGAAAATGGCAAAAACAGGCTAAAATTAAAAAAAATGAATTTTGGGGGAAATACTTATTGCCACCTAGATTTTAGTTATTAAATATATTTAGCTATGGATGTAGTAAATGTTTGCAAGCTCAATTTAGTCTAATTCATGTTCTAATTACCAAGCACATACTAAAACAAGAAAAAGTCGTCGCCACGCGCCGAAAACCAGGTTTTCATTTAATACTTATACTTTTGTAAAGAAAATATCTGATATAAAGAAACTGAACTTCTTTTTTTAGCAACAGTGACCTTGATCTTGATCACAGACTTCTGAGTAGAAATCCCAAGTTGCGTCTTGGTATCAGCTACCCAAAGAAAGTTTGGTGTCCATAGATCACAGCTAACCCAAGTAATAAGGAGAAACCTAAATTTTTATTTTTAGCAAAAATGACATAGACCTTTATCACAGACACCTGGGTATCAATCCTAAGAAGTGTCTTGATATAAGCTACCCACAAACCAAGTTTGGTGTCAATAGGCCAAAGAAAACTCAAGCTATTGAGCAGAAACTGAATTTCTATTTTTAGCTACAGTGACCTTGAGCTTTATCACAGGCGCCTGGGTAGCAATCTCAAGCTGCATGTTGATATTGGATACCAACACCAAGTTCGGCGTAAATATACCAAAGCAAACTCAAGTTATCGAGGGAAAACTGAATTTCTATTTTTAGCAACAGTGACCTTGACCTTGATCGCAGATACCTGTGGCAATCCCAAGCTGTCCTTTGATATTAGCTACTCATATACTAAGTTTGGCATCCAGAGGTAAAAGCAAACTCAAGTTATTGAGGGCAAGCTGAATTTCTATATTTAGCAAGTGACCTTGACATTTATCACAGACACCTGGGTAACAATCGCAAGCTGCCTGTTGATATAAGCTACCACAAACCAATCTAAGCGTCAACAGGCAATTTGGCATCAACAGATAACATTCACAAAATACTTTACAAAAAATCCAAGTCAAAAAGGGGCATAACTTTTGCAAAACACAATCAAAACCCCTATGAAACTTGACCTGATAATTGGTACTGTGATGTCAAACAATTATGTAAAGTTTTAAAGTTATACCTTGAATGGTAACTGAGAAAAGACAACTTTCACAAAAAACTAAACACAATTTTTAAGTGAAAAAGGGGCATAACTTTGTCAAAATACAGTCAGGGATTATGAAACTTGTCCTGATAATTGATATTGATATGTCAGACAACTATGTTAAGTTTCAAAGTTGTATCTTGAACGGTTACTGAAAAAAACACAACTTTAACAAAAAACTAAGACAGTGTGTTCCCGATGTTAATTGAGCCAGATTTAAATTCTGTCTTTAGTATGAAGTAAAATTCAGCATTTATATACCAACATTGTGTAGGGAGTGGAGAGGGGCAAGGATCAGCATTTACACTAACATGTGCAGGGAGTGGGGAGGGGCTAGGATCAGAATGACAATTCAGGATTGTGTTTGTCTTTTTTTTTTATTTTCACACTGTACAGTTAAATTACAGTCTATTTTCCCTTCTTTGTCTTCATTTTTCTCATGTAGAATTCCAGCTCCTTGCCCTCGAGTACATATCCATCGGCACGCCCATGGCATCCTGGCCGGGAGGAGATCTTGGCTGTAAATAGAAAGCAAATACTTCACGATTAATTTTTTTGTAGCACAATATAAGAAACTAACTCTGTGCTACAGGGTCAGCAATATTCCTGAATTAAGGATTCTGGGTGTCTTCTTTATTTTCCCTACATATATGTTTATAAATTGACAAATTTTCAGGATATCCAGAGTTTCCAACTTTCACCCCTGATGCTGGCAAACGTCTTTGCAATGGAAACAATATTGACGCCCATCTTGCACACTGCCATGATAAATATATTTTTCAGAATTTTTCCATTTTGCATGTGAAAAAATTTGGTCCTTGGACAGTGCACAATGTTTTGACCTGTGACAAAGAAAAAAGCAGGCTTACAAGTTGCTGCCAAAAAAAAGGTTAAGGTTAAAAGGGTGAAGTATAATTATTTTTGCCTGCTAGGAAAGTATGCTCAGAATTGGTAACGCTACGAGTTTTCACATGGTTTTTTAAAAGGTGTCCTAAGAATTTTCATCATTGCAAACTATTATAGCAGGAATACTTGATACCAAAGTTTCTACTAGACAGTTTCACCCCCCAAATAATAAAATACATACATTCATTATATACAGATACAATCTTTCATGATACAACTGATTTTTTAGCTCAAGGTATTATCCCTGTTTGACCAGTGTAGATCCAGATCAGCTAGGACCTACACTATTCACTGTTAACCCGTCTCAAATCTCAAGCATCTGATTGCTGAAATGGCTACCAGAGATTTGAGACTGGTGTCCAAACTCAGTTTTATAACCTTCAGCCCAGGTTTCTTAGAAAGTTAGCTCAGTACCCGATTTTATCGCATCATTACTAGAAAGGTCTCCAAAGGTAATGATCATCATTGCTAACTTTTCAACAGAAACCTGGATCAGTTTTATATTCAATTTTGTAACCTGAAATCAGTGCCCTGTTAACAACTTGCAGAAAGATGAAGTACTAGTTCCTAATATTTATTTGGGTAAAATTTTATTGAACTGCATTTTCCCACTGGACATTTTAGTGTTTTTTTTATTGATGACAATGCAATAATGAAAGGGTAAGCCCTTAAATCTTTGACCTGTGACACATCTAAGTATGTTTAATTTTCGCCTTTTCCGTATGGGTGGCAAATTAGGTCAAAACTAGAATGAGTCCAAGGACACTGATGTACCCACTGCTGCAACAATATTTGTTACAACAAAGGGCCATAACTCTAGTTAAAATGGTCACATGAAAAATCCATTCTTTACTATCATCTACACATCCTGCTTGATCACCTGTGCAAGTTTGAAAGAAATCCGCCCGATAGTTCTGGAGTTGATGATACAAGATTTGAGAGACATACGGATGGAGGATGAGTGCACTATGTGGGGGGCATACAAACTTAATGAAAATGAAAAAGTGACGCCAACCCAACAATATACTCCAATCTAACAACCAGGTTTTATCACAGAAAACCTGGTTAAAAATTATTATGGAGGACACTGTATCAGTAATGTTGCATGAATGAACCTGGTTTCTCAGAAAGTTAGCTCAGTACCCAATTTTATCGCATTATTACTAGAAAGGTCTCCAAAGGTAATGATCATCATTGCCAACTTAACGACAGAAACCTGGATCAGTTTTATATTCAGTTTTGTAACCTGACATACAATGCCCTGTTAACAACTTACAAAAAGGAGTGGTAGGATCTTGCATTTATTTGGGTCAAGTTTTATTGAACAGCAATTTGCTACAAGAAATTTTGATTTTTTTCTTTTTTTTTCAATGACAGAGCAATGATAAAAGGAGAAAGCACTTAAATATTTACCACTTACCACTTAACACTTTGGTATGTTAAATTTTAGCTTTTTCGTATGGGTTGCGAATTACAACAATATTACCAAAGGCCAAACAATTCTTATTAAATTTTACAGTATGATTAAACAAATATCCGTAGTTTAATGTTCAAAGTTCTTGACTTTTTGTTTCAATGTGAAATGGTCCAGGATAATGAAAACAGTTTTTTTTTCTTTATTTTTCAAGAAAATGTTTGCTCAGAATTGGTAACGCTAGAAGTTTTCACATGGTTACTTAAAAGGTGTCCTAAGAATTTTCATCACTGCAAACATTTTTTGTCCTACTTCTTCATATATCTGAAATTTTCAGGCTTCCGTAAGAGCAGTTTATCATACATGTAAGCCTTTAAAATCAAATACAAATAAAACTGTTCACAACATTAACAGAATTCAGATTACTGCTCGAAAAATTATATTTACCATATCTGTTTGTGGTGTGTAAAACACTTTTTTATCAGAACTAATTAACAAGCCTTTTGCCACCCACTTTCCTCTAGTAAAAGCAGAAATCCCTCAAGTGTCTACCACTTATTCTAAGAACAGTATTTAATTTGGCTAAAGGGGAATGAAGTAATTTATAAACAATCATTAAATTTTAAGGGATTTTTCTTATCCTGATATATGAAACAAAATTGTTTTAAACATGAAACTTATTTGTTGTTTGCAAAAATTATCATTCCAAGAAACAGAACCTTCAATACCAGTAGAGAAAGGTGTCAGAGAAATTAGACTGGGAGGTGTTGAACTCCAAATCCAAAGGTAGCCAGTTCAAGTCCCACAAGGCGAGATTCTTCCAACATGCCAGCAACAACATCAAAGATGCATATCTCTGATTCCAACGAATACCCTAACCAGAAACAGTTTTGGCCAAAATATCTTCTTTCAAAAATGTTTGCTCAGAATTGGTAACGCTGTAAGTTTTCGCATGGTTTCTTAAAAGGTGTCCCAGGAATTTTCACACTGCAAACATCTTTTGCCAGAACTACTGTATACCAGGCAAGAGAGAAAAGAATGTTTTGACTTAAGTTCGAATAGCTCTTGTTATATTAAATGTACAAACTGCCAGCAACAAATATCTTACACTCCCCCAAGCATTAGAATCACATACAACGGTCCATTAATTCAACAGCTACAGCTTAGATTAAATGTGTTACTGGTGTAGATCTGTGCAGACTGATCTAGATCTACACTGGATGCACATGGGGTGTAGGCCTTATCAATGGAGTTCAGGATTGAAAAAGTTTATGACTGATTCTGAGATTGGATATTGCATCAGCAAATAATGAATTGGAAATCAAGCCACACTCCAAATTCTGCTGGAAAACCAGCTCAAACTCTATTTTAACCTATCAGCAAGTCTTCCTTTCCTTAAATCTTAGAATGCTACTCTGATGAGGCATGTCACTGAAAAGCTTATGGCAATTGTTGAAAAGACATCATACAGTTTCTTGGATACAGTTGGAGTAAAAATAACATTTAAACAAAATCTCCCATTATCCATGAGCATCAGTGTGGATCCGGATCAGCCAACAAGTCTGTGCAATACAATGTTAAACTGAATGTAACAGATCCAAAACCGAGGCTACTGTCTGAAGCAACAGTCACCCAACGATGCCAATCACTGTATTACTTTAGCATTTATGAACGACCCCTTCCAACTACACAGTTTGTGGGGAGATACGAAAACGCATTGGGGGAAACTTCTTCATTTTGTTTTAGCTTCAAGTCTAACCATCATTTCTAAATTAAATACAACACTTCACTGAAATACGCCTTCCCAATGACAACGTGCGGCAGAAAGAATATGCTTTTTAGATCTAGATCCACTATGTTTGTTCACACAAACAAGTTCTATCTAAAAACATTGGGATATAACCAGTATCGGGGTTGTCACTAGACTTGCAAATCAGAGAGTTTTGTTACGATTATACTGAATTATGGAAAAGTTAGCAGCCAACAGCATTCTTTCCCTACATAATCTATACAAAATTGCATGAATGTGTAACTGGTTTTTTAGAATGTTAGCACAGTACCCAATTTTATCGCATTATTACTAGAAAGGTCTCCGAAGGTAATGTTCATCATTGCCAACTTTACGACAGAAACACTGACAGGTTCCATTTGACCCGGGAGATGACCCTTTGACTCTTGAAATTTCAAAAAAGCCACATATTGAACCGTAGGATATTAGCTGAAGGGTCATTATTTTCCTTAAATTTTTTACTAAAAATTGGCAGATTTTTGAAAACAATGTTGATAATGACCCTCGAGATTCAGAGGTTTTTGGCAAAAGTCTTCTTTCAAAAATGTTTGCTCAGAATTGGTAACGCTGAAAGTTTTCGCATGGTTTCTTAAAAGGTGTCCTAAGAATTTTCATCATTGCAAACATCTTTTGCCAGAACATTTGTAAACCAGGCAAGTGAGAAAATTTTTTTTAACAGTTTGAATAGCTCTTACAATATTAAATGTACAAACTTCCACAGACAAATATCTTACACTCCCCTAAGCATTAGAATCACATATTATGGTCCATTAATTCAACAGCTACAGCTTAGATTAAATGTGTTACTGGTGTAGATCTGTGCAGGCTGATCTGGATCTACACTGGATGCACACGGGGTGTAGGATTTATCAATGGAGTTCAGGGTTGAAAAGTTTTAACACCGATATATATGGAGATAATGAATCAGCAAAATACTGATTTGGAAATCAAGACACTACAAATTCTGCTTGTTCATTTGTCTGTCTGGAAACCAAGCTTAAACTCAATTTCAACCGATCGGCTTGTCTTCCTTCTCTTAGAATGCTAAACTGACGAGGCATGTCACTGAAAAGCTGGGCCCAAGATAATAAAACTTAGTTTTGAGACTATTCTCATATCTCGACCATCTGATTGGCTGAAATGGGGACTAGTCTCCATTTCTGCCAGTCAGATGCTCGAGATTTGAGACTGGTCTCCAGCTTTAGTTTAAACATCTTGGGCTTGAAAGGGCATCATACAGTTTCTTGGATACAGTTTGAGGAAAAAAAAAATTATTAAAACAAGATCTCCTAGTTTCCATAAGCATCATTGTGGATCCGGATCAGCCAGCACATCTGTGCAATAAAAATGTTAAACTGAATGTCTGTGCAATAAAAATGTTCAACTGAATGTAACAGATCCAAAACCGAGGCTACTGTCTGAACCAACAGTCGCCCAACGATGCCAATCACTGTATTACTTTAGCATTTATGAACGACCCCTCACAACTACACAGTTTAAGGGGAGATACGAAAATGCATGGGGGGAAATTCTTCATTTTGTTTTAGCTTTAAGTCTTGACTATCATTTCAAAACTAAAGACAACATCTAAAGACAACACTTCACTGAAAAACACCTTCGCAAGGACACTGTGCAGAAGAAAGATTGTGCTTTTCGAAGTTTAGATCTGGAGCTATTATGTTCATCCACACAAATAAGTCTTATCTAAGAACATGGGACAAAACCAGTATCAGAGCTCACTAAACTTGAAAATCAGGGAGATTTGTTATAATTTTTCTGAATTATGGAGAACTCTGCAGTCAACAGCATTCTTTTCTATCTAATCTTGCAAAATGACATCTCATTATGACTTCCCATAGCTCAATGAAGGAAGAAGTCTGTGCCCAAATTTATTAAACTGAGCATGGAAACCAGTCTCAAATCTCAAGCATCTGATTGGCTGAAATGGCGACCAGTCACCATTTCAGCCAATCAGATGCTTCAGATTTGAGACTGGTTTCCAATCTCAGTTTTATAACCTTCAGTCCTGGTCACTCCTAGGAGACCACTTCTCCCAAGCCTCCCTCTAGTGAGAGCCTCGAGTATATAGGGGAGTTAAGGGACAACCTTTGAGGTGTTAGGAAGCAGTCAGAGTAACTATGACAATAGGTGACAAGATCTCGAGGCAGCTCAAACAGATCAAAACGACCATAAAGCCGCCTTCACCGTGTCTTTACCATCATCATACTGCCTTCCAACATTTCAAATCACTTTACAGACTGGCCAACTTAGATCACAGTTGATGGAGAAACGGGCTGAAGATAATAAAACTGAGATTGGAAACAAGTCTCAAATCTCAAGCATCTGATTGGCTGAAATGGCGACTGGTCGCCATTTCAGCCAATCAGATGCTTGAGATTTGAGACTGGTTTCCATGCTCAGCTTTATAAACTTGGGAAACAGTCTCAAATGGGACCAGTCTCAACTCTCAAGCACCTAGTTGGCTAAAAGTAAAACGGAGACCAGTGTCTATTTTTTCTAATCTCAAGTTTTATGTTCAACCAGGCACCAACTGCAAAAAGTCATTTGACCCTTTTTCTCCATGAAATATGTGTTGTATCATGGCAAACAGTGTAGATCTAGATCAGCCAGCACACATGTTCCATCTTATTAGAATCTACAACGTTCCCTTTTTAACTTGTTGGGTTATTTCTGGCCAAGATGAGACCAGTGCAGATCCTGATCAGACGACAAGGATTAGCCGGCTGATCTGTATCTACACTGGTTGCACACACGTAAAAATTCATATTATATGGAGTAAAGGGACAAGTTCAAACCACCAGCGATACAGAAGATCAAGTTCAAACCACCAGTGATACAGAAGATCAAGTTCAAACCACCAGTGATACAGAAGATCAAGTTCAAACCACCAGTGATACAGAAGATCAAGTTCAAACCACCAGTGATACAGAAGATCAAGTTCAAACCACCAGTGACACAGAAGATCAAGTTCAAACCACCAGTGACACAGAAGATCAAGTTCAAACCACCAGTGATACAGAAGATCAAGTTCAAACCACCAGTGATACAGAAGATCAAGTTCAAACCACCAGTGATACAGAAGATCAAGTTCAAACCACCAGTGATACAGAAGAACTTTTACATAGACAGTCAGGGTAACTATGACAAAGTAAACATCAAGAATGCCTGGTTTTCACCAAGGACAATTCCTTACACATAGTGATATTCATCATGCCGTCTAGAAAATATTTATAATCACACAGTTCGCTTCTTAGTCAGAATTAACAATTCTAAAAGCAAAAAATGTAAATCCTGATAATAAATTTGTGACATTGTGACTGAACTTTTAATTGTGGATAAAGATTCAAGTGCCTACGGGCAATTAAATTCAGCCTGCTAGAAACGCGTTTGCTCAGGATTGGTAACGCTAGTGGTTTTTTGCATGGTTACTTAAAAGGTGTCCTAAGAATTTTCATCATGGCAAAATAGCAATTCTAGCAGGACGAATAAAACAGACTAGTCATGCAGTTCATTCACCCTCCCCCCCCCCCCACCACACAATAGATTTATAAAACATGTTAAAAATCCTTACATTCATCAATATGACTTGAATTGCAATTCAGGGTTGTTCTGGCAGGCTGTACATGTTTATTTGAAATCTGCTCAGGTTTGGTAACGCTAGTGGTTTTTCACATGGTTATTTAAAAGGTGTCCTAAGAATTTTCATCACTGCAAATTTCCATTACTTTTATAGTTGTAATTAACACACAGAACAACAATATTTATTTTATTATCACTTACTGTACTAGAAACCATCATGAACTGGTTTAACCCTTTCCTGGATATATACACTTTTTTACGCATGTGCGACCAGTGCAGATCCAGATCAGCCGGCACATCTGTGCCGTCTGATCAGGATCTGCACTGGTCGCATTTTGGTCAGAAATAATCTAATGAATAAAAAAGCAAACAGTTTAGATCCTGATCAGACTGCACAGATGTGCCGGCTGATCTGGATCTACACTGGTCGCACATGCATAAAAATGCGTATCTATACAGGAAAGGGTTAAGGAGTGCAAAGAGGGAGAGGGTATGCAAGTTATAGATTTCTATATCAAACATACTGCATACTGTGATTCCAGCGGTCACACATTTAAGGAGACGATATCATTGAAGGTGGTTTAATGAAAATATAAGGGTGATTCTCTGTCATCATCAAAAAAGCATCTGTATTGCTAAAATAGCCAAGTCATATGGTCTACATTTTACAGGGGAAGGCAGGGTCCACCTTCACCCGTCTCTTATTGGTTCTATTCGATTTCTCCCATGTTTCCCTCTTCACCTACTCTTCCACATTCAGATCAGATATGGTTCAGCCTGCTTAACAATGCTGTCAACTCCTACTTAACACTCCCATAAACTTTAAAAAGATTTACAGGCAAGTTTTGTTTAACAAATATTAAGCACATTGTTATATAGACATTTCTTGGTTTGGACATATTTTTACTCAGTTTGCTCAGGTTTGGTAACGCTAGTGGTTTTTCGCATGGTTACTTAAAAGGTGTCCTAAGAATTTTCATCACTGCAAACTGTAAAACATACCAAAGGACCGCTCATTTCCTAACAACAACAACAACAACTAAACAAACTTCATTAGCAGAAAACTGAGTCTATTATAATGAAAAACAATAAAAATACTTAGGCTCTATACAGATTTTAACACCAAGAGCTAAGTGTAGCATAATATGTCACACTTGAATCTGTGTAGATCCTAAGCCTTTGTGTCTACACAATTACCTACTCGAGAAAAAGATTTTTTTTCCAGAACACTTCTTAAAACAAATCCCACAATAACTCCATAAACTTGTTCAAGAGTTTGCTCAGGTTTGGTAACGCTAGTGGTTTTTCACATGGTTATTTAAAAGGTGTCCTAAGAATTTTCATCATTGCAAACTCGTTTACCAGACAGCATGTATACTTTCACAAATTTTGGTAAAATTACTCTTTAAATACAAATAACATGGACAGAACAATGGAATGGCTTTTTCATGAGTGTTTAACAACAAAACAATTCTACAAACAATGAAGATGCCATGACAGTGGGTGGACAACACTACAACTTAACCGGCAAGGTCGTTTGACAAATAAAATATGAGAAAACTTGACATTCTTGTTTTTTGGGGGTTTAATGATCTTTTTTGCTCTATTAAAAGGCTCAGGTTTGGAATCTTTTTTTTCCCTTAAACCAAGAAAAATACGATGTCACATTAACCTTTTCCGCAGGATATGCAAGAATTAAAGATTTCAATTTGCAAGTAACTTTCTGGTTCACCAACTGTTAGAAATTCAGGACTGTATCTAACATAGCTGTACCTTCGATAGTAAAGTGACAAGAATATATGTTTACTTAATGAAAGAATACAACCAAAATACCAACCCAAAAGACGACCAGTTGCAAACTGTTCTTCTAATGCAGCTTCCACTTGTTTTGTCTTCTGTCTTTCAGCGTATTTTTTCATAGTCTTCTTGGATCGTACTTTGTTGAGGTTGGCTTCCTCAACCTCAGTCTGAAATAATAGTGATGTAATTGTCAAGTGAATTTACTGTCAAAGGATTTTATCGTCAAGTGATTGTGTAAAGAGTATATTTACTTGTCAACAATCTGTTTTCAACACCTGTGCAGCTCTTTCTATTCCTATATAAACTTCTACACTTTTTTTCAGGAATGACGAAAAGGTTTAAGGTCCTTGATCCCAGCTGTTACACCAAAGTAAATCTAATTTGAAACAGCGAGAAGTAAGTACGTATGAACAAATAATTTAAATAAACAAAGGATAGCTTCCAATTTTCTACCCATCTCCTGAAATGACAACAGACCTGGGGCATACAATGTCAACGCCAATTCACTTTATTTATTGTCGAAACTTTCTCACTGAAATGGTTAACTAGTGCCCAATGTAACAGATCTAAAACCGAGGCTACTGTATGAAGCAACAGTCGCCCAACGATGCCAATCACTGTATTACTTTAGCATTTATGAACGACCCCTTCCAACTACCCAGTTTGAGGGGAGATACGAAAATGCAAGGACAAGTAGATTATTTTGTTTGACAAACCATCTAAATGTTTCAATGGACAGGGATGATAATTAATAGGGATGGGAACGAGTAGCAAAATCATTACTCAGGTACTCGGATCTTGTTCCGATCGAGTACTCGAAACCTTTCTCTATCGTAAGAGGAAATATCAGCTTCCATAAGTTTTAACGATCGGGTATTATCATGCCAGACTGCCTGTCATGAAAGACCATTAAAGAAGATACATGATACATTTAAAGAAAACAAAAAAATGATATTTAATAATATTTAATGCATTTCGATTATCAACGTTTATGCCGAGTTGCCAAATAAACGAAACGTTGAAAACATTTAACTAAACAATCATTAATTAGCTTCTGTCAAAAACTAGAACACCACCGTAAAATTTACAGACCGTGAAAATTGTGTACGTTCTCCAATCAAATTTTATTTCAGTTTTGCAAACTTAAAATCAACAATATCATTCGAATATAATTACTCAATAAACAAAATCAAATAAAACGCCGACGAGAGAATCGTTTTGGTTAAAATATTCAGTTACTAATTTTCATGATTGCAAATTGTCTATGCATCAAACAATAACATCAATAAGGCGCCAATTATCTGATATTTCTGCCCCTAAGTGTCATCTTGTTTATTCCAAACCAGGTGTTGACAATTAACTGTCAGTCGGCGATTTGTAAGATTCCATAAAGACAACTTTTATAAAAATGTGTTGATTTTTTTGTTTACATTTTTAATCAGGTACTCGAATACTTAATGAACTACTCGGGTACTCGAACGTTAATCGAGTACCCGAGTACTCGATTACTCGTTCCCATCCCTAATAATTAACCTAAAACATCAAGCTGGAAAAAACAAGAGTGCTTCATCTTAGTACATCAAGTCTGCCATCTTAGTAGAAGCAACTGGAACAGGCAAACAACGATGCATACACATAACTTTCCTGTCATTGTACCAATCAGAAAATACTGCAACCATCATAAAAATCAAGAACAGGGCTGAAGGTTATAAAACTGAGTTTGGAAACAAGTCTCAAATCTCAAGCATCTGATTGGCTGAAATGGCGACTGGTCAGTGCACAGTGCTTCCTACATCAGCCATCTCTGCAGAACACTTGAAACTGGCAAATTGCATACACATAACTTCTCTGTTATTGTACCAAGCAGACAGTTGTTCAACCATCATGAAAATCAACATGGATTTTAGTAAGAACAAGTTTGGAGAGACTTTAACTCAAAATTTTACCACTGATGCTATTATTCGGTGACATCAACCGTTAAAAGATAAAATTTCCTCAGAACTTTGAATACTTTATCTTGAATCTGAAAATGAAATTTCTAGGAATGTTACACATGCAAATTCAGACTACCATTTAATCAAACAGTAGCTAAATACAAGCGTATTACTATTGCATTCGCAACTACCCCACTAAGCAAGCAGCTTAGCAGGGTGATATAGAAATGCTTCTGCACTTCGCTTATTTAATTATACAGCTTGTTAAATTATAAGGGTGATATATAGAAATAATACCCCACTGATCCGAACAACTCTACAGGGCAATATGAAAATGCATTTCAAATTTGCAACTTCAGCCCTGCTACTTGAATTTGATACATTAATCATGTTACTGAGTAACAAAACTTACATTTACAGAAATATTAACCCTTTCCTCCATATATACTCATTTTAACGCATGTGCGAACAGTGTAGATCCAGATCAGCCGTCACTGATGTGACGACTGATATGGATCACTGTTCATCCAAGCACTAAAGGTTTATCTGTGGAGGAAAGGCTAAAATCAATTTAACAACTTTGCAAAATACTAACAAACTTGTCTCATTAACACAAACCCCACAATGTTAATTAATCCAAAATCAATGCTAATGCTTAAGCCAACAACTGCCCATCATTGTATTATTGTGGCATGTCTAACTTCAAAACTATCCAAACAGCTTGGACTATGACGGGAGACAAAAGAACAGAATTATTTCGTACACAATACACAAATGTAACAGATCCAAAACCGAGGCTACTGTCTGAAGCAACAGTCGCCCAACGATGCCAATCACTGTATTACTTTAGCATTCATGAACGACCCCTCACAACTACACAGTTTGAGGGGAGATACGAAAATGCAATAAGAATATTCTCCATCTTCTTTATGCTTAAAGTAGAAACATGATTTCAAAACAAAAAGACAATACTTTTAAGGCATTTATGATTTATCTTTTTTTAGTAGGAGCTAATAAATTTTAAATTTCTTTAAAATCATGCAAAAAGTAATCTTACAAATTGTTTTCTTTCCTCTTTAGAGAAAAAATAAAGCTATTTTCGCCTGGCAGTGAAAAAAAAACCTGACATAAAATAGGCGACCAATGATGATGTTAGTTAATGACAGAGTGCTAGTGTTAAGAATTTGGTTATTTATTTGGACAGTCGGATGTTTTATAAACTAAGCCAAAATTGTATGCACATATTTTTGTGATGTGGACTTTATTCTTCTAGCTAGCAATAATAATCAATTTCCCTATTCAAAATAACTCGTCTGTTAAATGGACATATTCTAGTGTACATAGTTGCTCAACTGCTGAAATGTGCTGAGTGGTTAAGTTAAGTAGTTGGGGTGGGAAGAGGGGGCTCTTAAAATGTTGAAATGAATGTAACAGATCCAAAACCGAGACTACTGTCTGAAGCAACAGTCGCCCAACGATGCCAATCACTGTATTACTTTAGCATTTATGAACGACCCCTACCAACTACACAGTTTGTGGGGAGATACGAAAATGCATTGGGGGAAATTCTCCATTTAGTCTTGCCTTTAAGTATCATTCCAAAACTAAAGACAGCACTTCATTGGAAATAACTTCCTTTAGATGATGTGCTGCAGTGAAAAAAGGCCAAGTTTTGATCTGGATCCACTGTTTGCCTATGCTATAAAATACATTTCTAAATTACACAGGCCTAGTGGGGATCTGGATTAGCGGACACATCTGAGCTGTCTGATAAGGATCTACACTGCTTGCCTATGGATTCACAAGTTATTTGTGACCAAGAAATTAATAATGTTGATCCAGATCAGAAAGTATGGATGTGCAGGCAGACCTGGATCTACACCAGTTGCCTATTAAATAAAATAAGATAATCAATAAATTATTTAAATTATCCTTATATTTTCATACTACTTACAATCAAACAATTCTTGATAATTCATTATATACAAGGGCATCAGCTAGAGTTTAACAGCATCAACTTCAGTCGAAAGATGGTTATTGAAACATCACTGCCCTTTTTATATTTTGTTTTGTATCTTTCTTTTGCATGGCACAAATTAATATCTTAGTGTGTATTGGTGTATATTCATGCTTATCTAATCTTTGATGTAATCTTATTAAATGACACCTGAAGATGGATTTATAAATAACCCTTTCCTTCATATATACGTCTTTTGACATGTGTGTGACCTGTGTAGATCCAGATCAGGATTTGCAATGTTTACTTTTTGGTCAGACGTAATATAATAAATTAAAATGCAAACAGTGCAGATCCTGATCGGACAGTACGGATGAGCCAGTTGATCTGGATCTACACTATCTGCCCATGTCATAAAGGCATGTTTATGGTGAAAAGGGTTAACCACTCCATGTGCCATTAATTTTCAGGGATATTGCACATTTTAAACCATTACCAGTTTGACTCCCTTTTTACGACCGAGAGGGGAAGCATAATGGGCCTCGTACCACTGTCTGAAGGGCGTGGCATCAATCTGTACGATGGTACTCTTGACAAGGGTTTTCGTTCTCACCAGTTCATTGTTGCTGGCATTGTAAATTGTGTCGATTATTCTCGTCTTTCTGGAAATTGCTATGAAAAGACAACAAATCACTAACACAATAGAAATGCATTTTACAACTGAAAGAAAAATCAAGTTGATGGAACTATAATATTGGACCAGTCAAGTTTCAAAAAATCAATCTATTATCATACAAGTTATGCATAAACTTAAAGCACAATATTTTTGCCCATTTTAGCTACACAGTTTCTTTAATGAAGTAATGAATATTGTAATGGTTTTATCAACTATGACTACTGTCCTTCTAAAATGTGGTGGCTCATCTAAATATCAAACTTATAAAATTAATTATATTTTATAATTTGGAGCAAATTCTGCAACAAGTACAGAAAAGTGTCAATACTTTATTTTGGATAGCAACTGGCACACCATTTTGTTACACAAAGGAAGTCGAGACGTTCAACATCCAATGCAATACCTTCTGATCCCCAGGAATAGTTGCCAGTATCCAAACGAAGGGCTCTGTACTTTTTGTTACCTCCACGAGTTCTGATAGTGTGAATACGCTTTGGACCAAGCTGAAACAAAATGATCAAACGTTTACACATTTCTCCATTTATACCCCTTTATGGCATGTGCCTACAGTGAAGATCCAGATCAACCTGAACCACTGTGCCATCTGATCAGGATCTGCCCTGTTCGCCTTTTGATTTATTTAAGTTATTTCTGACAAAAAGTGAACAGTGCAGATCCTGATCAGACGGCACAGATCAGATGTGTTCTGGATGGACACTGGCCACACATGCAAATATATGTGTTACCTCAAAACAAGAAATTACCAAAAGCCACAAACAATTTGGCAACTGATTTAGTTTAGCTCAAGAAAGGTATCAGAAAATATGTTTTAATCATTAACAATCATCCGAAAGATGGTGTTAATATAAATCATCAATTTACCTTCCTGTTGGTTTCAACTGGTTGGTAGCGTTGATACAGTTATTCTATAAATGTCAAATTAATGTAATAATGAAGCATTGCTCTCAACAGAAGGAGACTTGGGAGAAGTGGTCTCCCAAAAGTGACCAGATCTGAATTCCCAAAAGTTGAAAAAAAGTGTCAGACAAGATGTGAAAATCTGTCTGACCGAAACATTTAACACATTAAATAAGCAAAACACAGTATTAAGGGCGTTTTCGTTTCTTTTCAGTGGTACGAATTGTCATGACGACGAATACGTAAAATATTTCATTCATATATCCTCGCTCATTTCCCCGGGAACAGTCTCGAATCAAACAGCGAGTAAAATTGTAATTTAGCGAGTAAAACTGGAATATGCAGATCAAATTTTTGCCTGACACTCGGTCCTACAACATTGGAAATCACATCAGACCAGTCCAAATTTTACCGGACAGGTCCGACGGTCCGGCAACTTTCAGGAAGTCTGCCAGATTTTTCCCTGCTTTGAGCTATGGGAGAAGTCATTTTGTATTTATGCGCAATGATTGCTTATTTTGGGAAAAGAAAATTAATTGAAAGATGGGTTCTACTTTATGAAATTGAATAGTAAAGGTATTTTTTTTACTTAAATCTCAGGGCTTTTTCAGGGTTTTTTGGGAAAAAGGCCCCTGCCCAAATTGGGAATTTTTGACGCGGTAAATAGTCAGATTTGGGAAAAAAGTATCAACAAATCAAAGCAAATTGGGAAATTTCAACATTCATTTATCTGCACTATAGCTTGATTTGCCTTGCTTTAGTGTCCCTGGAAATGTTACAAATCTCTTCCAGGGTTTGTTCTGACAGCTTTACAGATGTATCACTTATACAGTAGAATGGCTATCATCTGATCCTTAGAAACTTGGCAAGTTTCAACTGAGTGGGAAAGAACTTTTGAAACATTTGATGTTTTGTTCCACAGACAGTTTAGTTTTGGAGTACCCTTGGCATCTTTTTTTGGGGCCTTTTTGCATAGTTTTTACTATTATACGACATTTTTAAATTTTCGTCACTAGTTTTCGCGGGTCAGTATAAAAGCCGGTACTGCACATACCATTTTTGATTCATCCTTTCTGTTTTGTTTGCAGTCGAACGATTATCGCGAAAAAAACATTTGTTAACGAAATAAAAATATAATTTCTGTTAATATTCAAACCATAATTTGACCATAATATAAGTTATTTGGAATCATGGGCGCCACGCTCCATCTTCAACTTGCGTTACGGTAAATACCGGTTTTTACATCAGTACATACATTTTTCACGGAAAGAAGTTTTCACAGATCGCCGATAAACAAACAATTTGCGCTTGAAAAGTCTCGATATTATAGTTTCTCGTTTATCATTTTTTAAGACAAATGCGTTTCGGTTCAAAAGGGGAACAAATTTACGAGATTGGGAATTTTTTTCTTGAAATTGGGAAAAATGGTCCCTATTTTGCATTGGGAACGGGGCCGAATATCGGCCCCGTGAGATAGGCTGAAAAAGCCCTGAATCTAATTTACTAAGCACTTTATTTTCCAGACTTCAATTTTCAAACACTCCTCTCTGGAATTTTAACAATTTTTGGACATCTTACCTAGCATTTTGGGAAGAGTTTCTGCCACAATTGAGAAAAAATACTACATTTTTATATGGGGAAGAGGCCTTTTATAGGCCTCTGTTATATAAGGATGAAAAGCCCTGGGGTTTTTTTGTCATGGAAGAAAATTGAAAGCAGGGATCTATTTATAACCAGATTCTGTAGAAATACAGAAATCCTTTGACAACAGCAAATATCAATCGTCTAAACATAAAGATAACATCAGCACTGAGAAGTTTAGAAATTGCCATGTGCTCATCAATGTTTGTCTTAAGTTAACTTGAAAAGTCCTGTTAGGAGTAAGTGGAACACCTTCCATACTTTTGAAAACATTCCTTATTTCAAACCTACCCTGACATGATTTTACAAGCTGGACACAAGTTGTCATCATGACTATGAAGAAAAATAAAAACATTTTTTTGACAAATTTACTTTTCAGTTGGAGAAAGGCATCAGAAAATAGGCTATAATCATAAACAATCATCCGAAAGATGGTGTTGTTTAGAATCATCATTTACCTTTCTGTTGAACCAGTTTGATGGGCCTGTGTGGCCCAATCAAGAAGTTTTAACTTGTGTTGAAGGGACATAGGGTCTGTTGCATAAAACCGGTGGGGTTCTATGAAAACATTTAAACCAACTATAGTCGATTTGAAATAACTAGTTTTTTACCATATAGTCTTACGTCATTTAGTACCATACCTGGTTGAATAGGAAATTTATTGACCAGTTTATTTTTTAAGGTAAAAATTGTCTACGATTGTGCGAAGGTTTACGAGTCCGACAGACTGCACTCACCTTAGTATTTGCTGGTGGGCGACCAAGTTCGAACTTCCTCTTCTTACGGAGTTGGTTCATGCGACCACCCGTCGCCCTGCGCTTATGCCACTTGTCACGGGAGATACCTGTATTCGAAAAGTATTGTGTAAGATCAACTCATTTCTACATGAAACTAGTGGTTCATCGGCCAACATAAATAGAAAATTTGTGGATTATGCAAACGTTAATCGCAATTATTTGGACGTTCTTTCTTACAATGAATGTATGTTCTTTCATTTCATCCATTAACTTCAATGAAACATTTCGTAAGTTAAAAGATGCAGTCGGATAAATAATGTAGGTAGTAACATCCTACTCACCCATGTTGGCTTATTTCGGAAAGGACGATATCTCGTAGAATCTCGCTAACGATAAATGACTGATCAATCCGTACCTAGTTTTAGCCGATTTAAAGACTCTTTAACTGCATTGAAGAGGTTAAATAATACAAATCTGATTAAATATATGCATGCAGTACAAATAATTAAGGACAAGAAAAATGGTATTTGAACTCTATCGATACTTACATTAAATAAAAGAAAATATTGCCTCAATTGCTGATCTGTGAATACGGCAATTATTTAACGAGAGGAAGCCTTGGAAAACTGTTCAAATATTTGAGAGCACTGGCAGAAAAAAGAAACCTACAAAATTCAAGGGAGAGATCGACGGATAGATATGTCCCATATGACCACCATAGCCGCGTAACAAAAATGCGTTTGGTCTTAAAATTGAACTCGTTTGAACAGGGGCAGCTGAAAAATTCTTTATCCAGTGAAAGTATATAGCCAAACCATTGCTGTCGATCAACTTATCTGGTCCTGTGATAATAATATAAATAAGTTATGATGCTGATAAAACATTTTGCATTGAAATATGAAAATAAAATTACTTACTGCTTATTTATATTGTTCACAACTCCTCCGGTTAAGATATACCTCTAAAGAAAGATAAACACTGATAGATTTTTTAAAGTATGGGTGAAAATTAATAAATTATAATTGAATATAAATAGATATTAACATGATTAATTAAAATTAATATTTAAAGTGGTTGTCACACAAGTATATAGTGAAATGTTGATGGAATAGGGGTCTACATAAAACATCACTAAACAACAAACACGTTTGACTTTTGATCTTCTAATCTGGTATCCGACGTACTATCAAACAGTCAATAATGTAATGACAGGGGCAGGTGACCAGACTATTGATCTTCGTTCCTAACACACACTGTATATGTCACTCTCTTACACTATCGGCTCATTACATACATGTCAAATGAGTGTAAGGAACGACAACTCTTCGAAGGAGATTGTGTATATGTATGGCCCTTTGCTCCAAGGGAATTGGTTATATCCAATGTGAGACCAGAGAACAGTTGCATTCTATAAATAGCGGTCACGTCATCAAGCTAACATAGTCAATGTGATGATCACGTGACCGGTGTGTACACATGATCTTTGATGTTCTCTTTTTTAACAGAAATAACAAAGTATGTTCAAGCGACGTATGTACACCCTAATCAGTCTACAATACTGTGCAATCTGTGCCCAAGGTTATATAACTGAGCATGGAAACCAGTCTCAAATCTCAAGACCAGTCGCCATTTCAGCCAATCAGATGCTTGAGATTTGAGACTGGTTTCCAAACTCAGTTTTATAACCTTGGGCACTGATCTTGATCTATATTGGTCCCACAATGGATGTAAGTTGAAATCTGAGTACAGAGAACATGTTAATGATTTACAACGACGTCGAGAATAAATCAAAATTTGCGTACAAGGAACTGGTTAATGATTTACAATGCTGTCGAGAATAAACATGAAATCTGCGTACATGGAACGGGTTAATAATGTACAATGCTGTCGAGAATAAACATGAAAATCTGCATACAAGGAACTGGTTTATGATTTACAGTGCTGTCCAGAATAAACCTGAAATCTGCGTATATGGAACAATTTAATGATTTACAATTCTGTCGAGAATGAACACGAAATCTGCGAACTTGGGACAGGTCAATGTTTAACAATGCTGTTGAGAACGAACACGAAGTCTGCGTTCACGGAACAGGTTAATGATTTGCATTGCTGTCGAGAATGAACCTGAAATCGGCCTACTTGGAACAGGTCAATGATTTACAATGCTGTCGAGAATGAACCTGAAATCTGCCTACGTAGAACAGGTTAATGATTTACAATGCTGTCGTGAGTGAATCTGAAATCTGCGTACATGGAACAGGTTAATGATTTACAATGCTGTCGTGAGTGAATCTGAAATCTGCGTACATGGATCAGGTTACTTTTTTATGATGCTGTCCAGTATGGGCTTTGTTCAGATTTACTTCTTTTTTATGCAGTTTTTAAATAATTTGTTACTTGAAGCCAGAACTGATCAGGAAAGCTTAAAGGCATAAAGTTTGTCACAAGGTCAATCCTTTACTATAGCCACCGATGCTAAACACTTTTTTAAATCGGGTTAATTTTGAGGCAGTAGATACATCAGTATTATGAATTAATCAAATTTAAGGATACTGAAATAATGAAATTACTTGTGAACATTTTTATTAAATATAACAAAGAATTAGTATAATGGTGAGTGGGAAAGCGGTTTACTCAAGGATTAAAACTGAGTTTAATTATACCGATATACCTTTGCAGTTGTCTTCCCTAACCTAACCCCAAGCAAAAGTTGTTGTTGAGTTTAAACAATACTTTATCAAAGCTAGAATATTATTTTACGAATCAGTGTTGTACAACTGACTATAGTTCGCTCCAAGAGTGCTTGATCGAGAACCATATTACGAACTATCTACCGTCATCCGTCTTTTTGTACGTATCAGGTACTGTACAGTGATACTAATACCATTAATTACCATTATGCAAATAGACTACCAGTACACTTAATGGGTTGTGACATTAATTACATGGTATTTAAACTGTAAATAGATTGTTGAATGATTAGCAATCAATTCAACCAACAAGAAGGATTATATGGTATAAATATTAACTACGCACATTTGGAATCAGGTAATGGTAAAATTTAATTTTAATTTTACTGCCTTTATAAAATTTAGTGATTAATTAATTGTACAAAACACATTACATGTACACGTAAATAACACAATGTAAACAAGCTTCAACGAATTAATGATATATCAGTTTTCTTTTGGATCCGTGTAAGTTTTTTTTTCCCTCCTCGAAGTGTGAGGCATGTAGAGTTGCACTCGTGCGTCCATCCGTACGTTCTCCAAATTTTGTGACAGTAACTCCTCCTTTATTACCTGGCGAATTTCTTTCACACTTGCAAAGAAAATTTGGCATGATTTGTTGATGGTCTTTTCTGGTCGTAACAGAAAAAGGTTCCTGCAACCATTTTTACCAGAGTTATGGCCTTATGTTGATTTTAGTATAAACATTTTGTGAACGAAAATTATCGATATTCTTTCTACATTACCAAACAATATGTTAGAAAACGCCAAAAAGTTCGCGTTTAGGAAAAAATCGATGATTTTCGTTTTCTTCATTTTCTATTATAAAAGATGATTTCATACCTTTACCACGTGGGGAACTGATCATTCGTCATGGGTAGGTGATTTTATTTGATTCATGAACAGTGAGGGGTCAAACTTAAGATCTGTTTATATTTGAATAAGATTTATCGAACCATATTTGTGAAAATAATTTTTTTAAAGTGTTGGGTTAGAGATGTCTTTCAGTATATGGTTAATTTTTATTGCGTATTCGCGCTGGAAAAAGTGCGCTAAAGTGGTCTGATCGAAATAATACACTAAAATCCACTCAAAAATGTTTTTATTCCTTACGCAAAATTGGATCCCCGCGAAATTAAAGGATACCATACAACTTATACACATTTATTTAAATAATTAAAATCTTGTCGCAGGAAGAGAAGTAAAATTAAAGTATTGAACGGTAAATTTTGAAGTTACCGCAAGCCTTGAATTTAATCTTTAATTGAATTGGTTAAATATAAGCGAAATCAGGATTGTAAACATATTCAATGACATCGTTTAAATCAATTAATCGACAACAAGACACTTGGTTGAATGTCCCAATTAGCAAACAGTCTGATATTGAAATCAATAACATGTTTGTTATGACTGTTGATATAAACATTATAAGCTAACTATTGATAATCACAAAAATTTGAATATATTATGTCGTCGAATAACACAAAAATGATAAACAAGTTAGCCAAATTTGTTCACATGGCATTTAAATTCAGAAATAATATCGAGTATAACAAAATTAGCACTAAAACTAGGTATTGTCATCAAATACGTTTGTTTTATTGTTTAAATTACGATCTGTATTGCTATAACTTATTAAAAATTGTCTTGTTAAAGGTTGTTACGATTTGTATTGCTATAACTTATCAAACATTGTCTTGTTAAAGGTTGTTACTTTTTATATTTCTGTAACTTCTCGAAAACTTCTGTCTTGGAAAACATGTTACGTCTTTAATTTTCATGTCTTTATTATACATGTATTACTTTGTGGCTATAAATTTGCTTTATGCTATTTTACGCCAATAAAGTTTATGTTATGTTATGTTATATGTTATGTTATGTTATGTTATGTTATGTTATGTTATGTTATGTTATGTTATGTTATGTTATGTTATGTTATGTTATGTTATGTTATGTTATGTTATGTTATGTTATGTTATGTTATGTTATGCTATGCTATGCTATGCTATGTTATGTTAATTAGACATTTACGTGATACTATTTTTATATAACCACAATGGTCGTAGGGGAGAAATTTGCGCGAAAAAAATATTTTTCCTTCGATCAATATCCATAAAAATAAAATGGCGGTATCAAATATTTTATAAAATTTTATGGTGATAACCCATAGTTAAGTTGGCATTCAAATCACATCTTGACTGATAAAAAAATTCAAAATATCTCCAGTAACTTAAAATGTCACTTAAGCTGGAATATGAGTGTTGACTAAATAGAATACATTTTCATTTTTAGTGTAAAATTTACAAATGCGTTGAACGTGTCGTACTGATATCATTCAAATAATGGTTACTAGATCCGGTATCAGCCAAAGATAAAACAAAAAATGGTAAAACTTGACAGAAAAATATTCATTAATGTTTAAATATTATGTATCAATTGCTGAAAAAACAATTATTATACAAGCAGTAATTTAGTAAAAATATTATTCCTTGATATAAATAAAGGACTGGGTAAAAGCCGAAGCCTGCTTTTAAAGCAACATGGGTTTTAATTTTTTGATTGATAATGTAAAATTAGAATTTCTCGCGAATGTTTAATTTTCTCCTATTCTGAAGTTGAAGGAATTTCGTGAAAATTAACGTTCGCGAACCTATTGTTTTCACGTTACAAAGCATACTCGAATTTTTGGTATGAACTTTTGAAATTTGCTTACAATCAAGACGCGAACCACTTCAAAATTAAAAAAAACCGCTAAATTTTGCAACGCGAATATATGTTATTTTTCTGAAGTTTTTTTAAAAAGTAAGATAGCGCGATGAGTCAACAGTAAAACAAATATATTTAGCTTTTTACGTCCGAGCACGCGCTCGCGTTCTAAAAATGTTCGTGAATAGTCTATTGATTCCCCACGGTGAATATTAACAGGGCGGGTAATCAAACTTCACCTTACCATTCATTTTGTAAACAAAAGTCCGCCATCTTGGATGAAAACTGGTAAGTTTTTTTTACTTTTACTCATTTAATAAATAACTCGTAAAATTGAGATATACCTAAGAACCTGCTACACATTTTTCCGAATCTTTTGGTACCTAGATGGAATATAAACTCCAAGTGGAAAACAAGTTACCTCGGTCATGGAAACTGAATCGGCGAGAAATAAGCAAGAATTTTTAGGGTAAAGTGCAGGGAAATTTGTCATTTTGTATGTTTTTCGCCAAGAAAGGTACTTTTGTCTGTAATCACACGAAAAATTGAATTCCATTTTAAATTTCATGTCCCAATACAATTTTTTTTGTCAAAGAAAACACTATTTCGCAGCAAATTTAGCAAATATCCCTTATGGTAAAGTGCAGTTCTGAAAAATAAATGATAAAGTGCAGTTGACTTTTTTCCTATAGTAAACTAAACATAAAACATCGCCGTCGTATTTCCCTGACTAATATGACCATATAAACACATGTCCGACACGTAATCAATTAAAGAAATAATATAAATAATATCAAACATAGTGACAATGGGTTGTCGGATTCTTAATTATATATCAATGGGATCGAGTCCTGTAAGTATCTCAATTTTACGAGTTATTTATTAAATTGGTAAAAGTAAAAAACTTACCAATTTTCATCCAAGATGGCGGACTTTTGTTTACAAAATGCATGGTAAAGTGCAGTTTGATTACCCGCCCTGTATAAACCATTTGATTCCAAGAGAGACTGAGATCTACAAGTTATTGTAACTTATTTTTTCTAAATGGTCTTTAAGAATGTTTATGATGAATTGTACTATTGTCGAAGAAATAAATAGTGTTTAAACCACCTATCTATTCGATTCCGAATGCCACTGAAGCTAGGGCACATAGACATATTTAAAAAAAAAAAAACAGCAACCTTTTCCTCATCCGGGTACAGAAATACAATATATCTTGGTCTTGAAAAAAGACAACTAAAAGGACGAATAGGAAAGACAGTGGTATGGTGAAGTGTTCGTAAATAAACTTTCACCCGGAAGAGTGAACGTTATCTTTAAAAAAAAACTGAACTTTTAACAGTATATCTAAAAGGAAGGCGATTTCCATTTACATTGCATAATCATTTCGATATCCATATCAAATTTGAAAGTATTTGTTTTGGAAATACATTGTCTTATCTGAGCTTGAAATATATTACGACAGCCAGAAAGGGTAATCAGCAATTGAACAACGAAGGCTGGCGCATTCTGGCTTTAAATAGACGATTTTAAATTTAATTTAAATTTATTGGCACATTAAAAAAATAGATATAACTGATTATAGACTTCTAGAAAAAAACTCGCAGAAAATAACAAATAATAATTCATTATATTTTAAATTTTCTTTGAAATCGGATGCTTATTTCTAAACAGTATTTTTAACCGTCTATATAATTCTATTGATAGGGTCAAAATTCGTTCTTAATTATTGATTACATACAACACTTTAGTCGCAGGTCATTTTGACAATACATTTTCACTTGGGTAAAATCCAAAGTTAAAGGTGCCTTGTTACCTTACAGGACGAAAATATTGTCCACAAAAGCATAAAATCTTTCAAAAGGGAAGTCAGTATAAACTATGTAAAATTTAACTCTTTCATTTCAAATTCCAATATTCGGAGACTTGTACTTTCCCGAGAAAAATACAGAATTTTTATGAACATTTTTTATGTTTATTTTTTATAAGAAATTCTGTATTTTTCTTGAGAAAGAAAAGTGCCCGAAAATTTGAAATTAAGGAAAAAATTGACAAAAAATGTTAGTGTTTTCAAATACCAAAATTTATAATATGAACTGCAGAAGACGTGTCAACAAAGTAAATACGAAGAAAGTAAATATAGAGTTACAAACGCGGTAAAAATAAATCACAACTTTTCCCAAAATGTTCCGAGTACTTCAAAATTTGGTCGTTTTCTTTCACTTATTGGCAAAATGTATTCGTACAATTAATATAAACATTTATAGGTATAATATAGTACGATTAATATTTACATGTTTAAGCATAATAATAGTCGTACAATTAATATTTACATTTTTAAGCATAAAATTGTTGTACAATTAATATTTACATTTTAAAGCATAATATAGTGGTACAACTAATATTTACATTTTTAGGTATAATACAGTCGTACAATTAATATTTACATATTTATAGGCATAATATAGTGGTACAATTAAATATTTACATTTATAGGAATAATATAGTGGTATAATTAATATTTACATTTATAGGAATAATATAGTGGTGCAATTAATATTTACATTTATAGGCATAATATAGTGGTACAATAATAATTAACATTTATAGGAATAATATAGTGGTACAATTAATTTTTACATTTAAAGGCATAATATAGTGGTACAATTAATATTTACATTTATATGCATAGTAAGTCGTACAATTAATATTTACATTTATAGACATAACATAACGATACAATTAGTATTTACATTTATAGGCATAATATAGTGGTACAATTAGTATTTACACTTAAAGGCATACTATAGTGGGTACAATTGATATTTACATTTATAGGCATAATATAGTGGTACAATTTATATTTACATTTATAGGTAAAATATAGTGGTACAATTAATATTTACATTTATAGGCATAATATAGTGGTAAAATTAATATTTACAGTTATAGGCATAATGTAGTGGTACAATTTATATTTACATTTATAGGCATAATATAGTGGTACAATTTATATTTACATTTATAGGCAAAATATAGTGGTACAATTTATACTTACATTTTAGGCATAATATAGTACGATTAATATTTACATTTTTAGGCATAATATAGTGGTACAATTAATATTTACATTTAAAAAAAGTCGTACAATATTTTTTTTACATTTTAAGCACAATATAGTCGTATAATTAATTTTAACCACATCTGTGACATTTAAGTATTCCACCCAAAACTGTGAACAGGCAGCTTCAAGACATTTATTTAAAATACCTTATTGACCCCGGACAACGCCCCATGACCTAAACTGATTACATTCATGTTTGTTGACATTTTTACATCAATAGTACAAGACGCCTACATTTTTAGGTAGCATGTATAAACATTAGTGAGTTCAGCCGAAATATCGCAGTAATGTATGTTTGTTCAATTGGAAAGCCTCGAGTAAACAAATCATTACTAAAGGAATTTTAATGATCATGGTTACTGAAAAATTTGCTTCCCGCGCCTAATTTTATCCGGATATGTCTCATCCGAAAGTAAGGCTATTCTGTTAGATGACTTGTTCAACCAAACCTGTTTTTAAAGACAATTCACGGGAAAAACCAAAAAAGTGGTATTTAAAGATATGAGGTCATTGTTCACAGGTGAATGGGTTCTTAAATCAGTCAGTGACCAAAATGTGGTCTTAATCCACGGGTGGTCTATTTTTACAGGCGTTCTTTAGCACAGGTTTGACTGTACTGTATAAAAGCGTTTGGATAATGTATGATACATTTAACACTTATTAAGGAAACATTCAGGAAGAAGTAAAGCAAACTGTTTTATTTAAATTACACGTTTAAATGAATTCTAACACGTTTGAAGTATAAGCTTACCAAAATGCAAAGTTATACCCTTGTTAAGGCATGTATTGTCTTAAAATTTAATCAGTTCGGTTACTGGACTTCCTAGTGATTATGTTTAAGGAAGTCTTCCCCTAATGGGCAAATTAAATACATAATGAAACTTGCAATATTTGTAATCTATTTGCACTATCTAACTAAATTACTCATTTAAACAAATGTTTACCGTGAACTGTTTTGCATTTTCACTAATATTCCCAGACTTGTCTTTTTGTGAATCGAAAAAATACAACGTTTGTACAAGATTTTTTTTCAGTTTTTGGACAATTTTCAATGCAAATAAATTGACGCATAATTTAATACATCGAGGATCGACGCTCTTTACTGAAGCTGTTAAGTAACTATCATTTTCTCTTGTTTGGTAATTGTCAATTTAAAGAGGTCAACATAATCTCTAATCAAGTAAACTATTTGACAAAACGGAATTGTTTACATTCATTCTTCTCTGCATTGGAATGTGTAATTTATGACACTGACCTACCTTTTGTTTCGCCGTTATTACTCATATTGTTGTTATTTGCTGTCACTGTAAACTTGATATAATAATTACTTTGCGGGGGATTTTCTCTAAATTTCAACAAAACCAATATTCGCAAACCACCCTAAACGCGCCTACTTGCGTCTACGCCATTTTCGATCCTTTATCGGTGACGAACGTATAGGGTGTGACAAGGAAAAGAAATAATAATAATAATAATAATAATAATAATAATAATAATAATAATAATAATGTATTTTAGTTGATCACATATTTGACATTTTACCATAATGGTACAAGTAATTAAAAATATACATACAGTGAAATGAATTTATGAAAAGATTCTACGATTGTTATGATGAAAATCTAATTTAAGTGATTCAAGGACATGGGATATGTCAATTTAAACAGACCAAATGAAAACCATTTGACAAATATATCAATTAGCAAAATATGCGTCACATATAAAAAATGACTATTTTTAACGTGATCCGAAATAAATTCAAATAATAACTGTCACGTATCTATGAAAAACGCTCCGCTTACAATTAATACATTTCGGGATATCCTTTTACACTTCTCTTATTGATGATATCATTTTAATATAATTGTATTACACCGGATCTAGATAATAATTTTCATATTTGTAACCACTTTCACAGATTGGATTTTCGACACACAATAAATGCTATTTCGTGGGATATTTTCAATGTATTTAAAACGCAAAATGTATAATTAAAATTGTTTTTTATTTTAGTCCATGTATAAGCAAATGAAGATTTAGAGGCCCATAATATTATATAGGTTACGTAACATTTTAGGATCGAACAAATGAAATTCGCTACATTAATTATAGTAGTATGATCTTTAAACAGCCTTTAAATTTAAGCCTTAAAACTAACATGCACATAGGATTTCAGTACCGTCACCCGTATTGCCTTAAATTATACAATTGTCTAGGCGCAGTCGTCGAACGGGTTCACACCCCAATAGAGGCAATATCATTATTTTTTAACACATTGTTTTGTGATCACACTCAACACACCAGCTGGGCTGAAGGTTATAAAGCTGAGATTGGAAACCAGTCTCAAATCTCAAGCATCTGATTGGCTGAAATGGCGACCAGTAGCCATTTCAGCCAATCAGATGCTTGAGATTTGAGACTGGTTTCCAATCTCAGCTTTATAACCTTGGGCACAGAACACACCACGGTTCGATCCAAACGCCCACATCTGACTGAAGAAATCTCGTGTAAGGTTTATAATTAAACAGGATTCGCGTGGGACGAAGAACTTAAAGTGACCAAAATTCAAAAAATCAATCTTGTTTTAACCACTATTCCTAACTGGAAAGAACTAGGGACCTGATAAGGTAATCTCAAAATTCAATATTTCTACTGATAATTGGAAAACAGAAGTTGAATGTTTTGCCGCCCTTTAAAGTCTTAACTGCCTGAGACTGATAAGAGAAATTTTTCATACTCACACGACCATTTGTCAGATAAACAATTTTGAAATAAGTGTAAGTCATATATAGGTGAAGACATAGTTACTTCGGTTACACTTTGAACTCGCGGGAATATATTTGGAGATTATATTTTACGGATTAATTTGTGTGTTCTGTGAGTTTTTAAAATTGATTTAGAAATTTTTTATTTTATCTGAATTTTATAACCTTTAAAGCTTTTCTTAATGACAATGAATACAAATTTAAACGAAAAAATAATAAATTGTTAAAAATCGTTTAAAAATGTTTAAACGCTCCTAGGACAAATTTTGTTTTTGTTTCCGTTTTAACACTGTATAGGGAGAGGAAGCGGCGATCTCGTATGATTTCTGATTTCTGATAAAAACTGGAAAAATACTGTCGGAATTCATATCAAGCAAACTAGGTTGTTGTTGCGCTTTCAACTTAAACCCCGTGCTTAAGAAGAGTTTCAAACGAGACAAATTTAAGCCCATGTTTTCCCACTTAGCGGTAGCAACAAAGAAAGGGATCTGAGATAGGCTTACAACTCTAAGTTAGGCTCACAACAGTTTCATCTTGTTTTCTTGGTTTCATAGCTTTATAACTTTATCCCCGAGACGTTCAGTGCTGTGAGTTCGAGACCTACCAGGGTCAAGATCTTTTATGTGAGGTAGCTAACTAGCTAGTTTGCGGAACGTCGGTGCTTCTACCCAGGTGCCCGCTCGAGCGGTTCGAGACCTACCAGGGTCAAGATCTTTTATGTGAGGTAGCTAACTAGCTAGTTTGCGGAACGTCGGTGCTTCTACCCAGGTGCCCGCTCGAGCCTGAAAATTGACCAGATTGTCTTCCTCCACGGACAGCTGGTGTCCACTCCATAATGTCCTCGTTAAGAGGCGGGAGGGACATAAAACTGGAAATAACAACAACAACAACTGAGCAGTGCATTAATACATTAACATCATGTTCTTTACATGTCCTGCTGCCTGACCCAGGCTAACGCCCTTTATCCGGTTAAGCCTCGGCACGGTTAATTTTAAGCGTTTAGTCATAATAATATGATCATAATAAACCGATAAATTTACATGTAGTGTCTTTATGACTTGCTTATTAGGTTTTATTAGAGTTAGATAATATTCAAAATAGATAAGATTTCCAAAAATATGTTGTCGACTGATTGTGACTTCAAATGCGTTTATCTTTATGTTTTTACTTTTGCATAGGAAACCTGAAGGAAGTGAACAGCCCATAGCCTGTGTTTGTTAGTGCTTAACTTATTTAATTTGAATTCACTTATATCAGTGGGCTTAAAGTTTCGTACTTTTTCGGTTAAACCCCATTTTGTGGATTCGTAAATGAGTGTGCTTAATTTTCTCAAGTACGTTTATTTTCATTTTTTATATTTCATTGTGGTTTTGAAATCTTGGATCGATCGATCCACGAAATCCACACATTTAGTACCTCGCGAAAATAAATGATACCATAATTTATTTCAAACGACTTTGCTATTATATCCCAATAACGAACATATCTGTCAATAGATACTTTACTCATCCTTCATGACTTTTAGTTCACATATCTTCTGATTTCCTATACTATTAATGACTTCATTTGCTTTTTATAATAGTTTAGTGTGGGTGGGGTGTGCGACAAAACAAACTACACCATTTTGGTGCTCATAAACAGTTGTCTAATTTCCAGATAGCTTGTTGCCCATGAAGGAATCTAACAACAATCTAACGATTCACTACGAAGACAAAAGTTATGAGTTTTCACTCTCTTACACTATCGGCTCATTACATTCACCTCTGTTATAGGCTGGGACTACTTTCAACTACTTTTACTTTAACTAAAAAAAAGTTCACCAATTACATTTAAAATTGGTTGGGTTTCTTCGGTTTGAATGAAAGATAATGAAGATTTCTGTCATTTGTTTTACCACAAGCTTTCAAGTTAATAATTATGACTGTATAAAATAAGGCTGTCGAGTTTTGTCAACAATCTTGACATTGAGCCTTTCGCAGAGAGTGTAGTGAGTGTAATGAACGACAACTCTGCGAAGGAGATTGATTCAAGTTTTAACTATCAGGTATTTCTGCTGAAACAGTTTTCAGTGAAACCCCTCTATTAAAACCACCTCTGGGATGTGACAGAAGTGGTCTAGATAGTGGTGGTCTTCATTCAGGGATAGAAAATTATGCAAAACATAAATAAATGACATTGATATAGTGATCTTATTATCAAGGTGGTCTTAATTTCGAAGTGCTCGTTATAAGTGGTTTTAAGATATACACTTTATTTGTTTTTATAGCGATATTGCCTTTTTTTTTACTCCATCTGCTTCGTAAAATTAATAACCTCTGTTCAACACCACAACCGTTTCTATGGCAGAGAAACAATCTGGGTCAAAGATAAGGGTTTCGATCAACACTTTGAGACAGGAAATCGGTATTTTCAGAACTACGAGTGGTTGTTTATTAATTAGAATACAAACCGTCCAGTGCTACACTTAATAAAATCGGTGTTGTTCGGTGTCTGTTCGGTATCCGGTACGATTATGTAGTCTGAACAGGTCTTAGTCTGGTCAATATCGTGTCACGTTTAATTCTAAGGTATTCCAGTCAGGATCATAAAAAGATGCAGTGCAATAATTGACAAATTCTACGCAAATAAACTCAACAGTGTTTGTGTAGTAAAAAAATGGAAGAGACATATTTAGTTTACTTAGTCCAGATACCCTTTGCAGATACACGCCATTAATCTTAGTGTTGGTGAAGTAAAATAAATGGTAGATACATTTATTTAGTTTAGATAGTGCATATTGTGTCTTTTCGGATAGACACAAATAAACATAGATTTTATGTTGTAAAATAAATGGTAGATACATACTTAGTTTACTTAATGCAATTTTACAGATAGACGGAAATAAACTGAGAATTTGTTATGTTAAATAAATGGTAGATACATATTAAGTTCACTTGGAGCATATTGCCTTTTGTCAAATTCGTAGACGCAAATAAACTTAGTGTTTGTGTAGTAAAATAAAAGGTAGACCCATATCTGGTTTATTTAGATCTTAGACTTATTGTCTATTTCAGATTCTGATTGATCAAAATGGTTGATCTGGGCTGCGGGAAGAAATGTATGAAGTACATCCTGTTCGTTATCAACTTTCTCTTCTTTGTGAGTATCTTATACTTAAGAGTCAAGATAACTACATATCTCAAAACTGATCAAATATATTAAGTTTTAATGAGGAAATCATGAATTCATACTTCATTGTAAAGTTTGTGGCGAACATTTTATTTTCTTTTTCTTCGCGGCAAATTGTTTTAAGGCATTGCACCTATCTTAATCGCACTGCCATCGATAAAATTTAAAAATAAAAATCTCTCGGCAAATCTAACGACAAAAAGCAACACAAAACAATAATTTAAATGCCATTATGAGTAATATCCTACCGACAACAATATCTGAGGTCTCTTTGTCTGACAAATGTTAAAATAATGAGATATTTGTGAAAGTGTGTTTGACATTGTTATTTCCTCCTCGCGTAAATAGATGACAATAAATTAAAATGCTCATTTCTCTTAACAAAATTGCTAGTTCTTTTAATGTCTTCACTGTAAAAAGATTTTACTGTGATAATTTCCATAAAGTCTGCTTTGTCAAGTTTTGTAAACGTATCCCCAGGAAACATTTGACGTCGAAAAGACGTTGGATTGACGTCAGAACTCGACGTCGGATCAACGTCTGATTTTGGTTGGAAATGAAAGTTTTTTAGACGTCATTTCCCGACGTCGGATTGACGTCGGGATCCTACCAAAATCCAACTACATTCCGACCAGAATCCGACCGAAATCCGACCAAAATCGAACCTCTTCCATCTTCCTTTTATTACTATCAGTGTAATAACACCATTTGAAAAATACCATCAATGTGGTTTTTTAATTCATCACTAAACCTCTCTTCTAAACGTAATGTGTTTTATGAGCTCTGTATTATAACAATAGCCCGGTAACGAGACTTTTTTGGGACGAAACGTATTTCTTGAAAACAACTCCACGTGTCTCATACATGAAGTGGGTATGCATTTCAACAAGATTTAAGCAAAAACTAAAATTAAACAACAAACTACGAATACGAAAAACTTACTTGCTTAATCCTCCTTCTCTGGCAAATATAAAATATTCCTTTTTCCCATTATGTGTTTGTTTGGCTACTTTGTCTTTGTTTCTTTGTTTCAAATGGCGCAGATTGTTTACATTTAGATTCGATTGCACAGGTTTTGACAATATCCCTTCCACTGAACAGCAAACCATTCAAATTAAGAAATAATTTTTATTCGTATTTTTTAAATTGAACTTTTGCATATGTATAGAAAATTTGAAAAAAAAGTTATTCGAAAATAACTATTCCTAGTAGGTTAAGAAGTAAAATATATCTGAGCAAAATCCGACGTCTCTCCGACGTCATTTCCCGACGTCTGAACGACGTCGCATTTTCGACGTTGGATTAACGTTGGATTTAGGTCGCCGACGTCGCGACCAAAATCCAACCTATATCCAACGTCGTTTTGACGTCGGGTGTTTACTGGGTCATCACCAGTAAACTTCTAAAATCGGAAGACTCCAATCGGAATGAACTCGTTTAACCTCAGCAGTAGATGGCACATTCCCTGAAACAGATCTTCAGAAAAACTATCCCCGCATTTAGCCTTTGAACATAAAAACTTTTGCTTTTATCATTTGTTAACATCATTTGAGAGTTAGAAAACTATTTCATACATAAACAGATATATGTCAGAGCAAATTTCCCTTCTAGGAAGTAAAGTTTCGCGCAAGACATTTAATAGGTGTAGGTTTCCCTACATGGCATTATTTTACTACAGTTCGTGTCTCATTCTTTTTTTTTTTTAATTACTTCGTTTACTTCCTTGTCAGTCCTCTGACCAGTATGCATCGGGTATCACGTATCCGTCCGTGAATTTGCATCGTTCATTTCTCATCAGTCGCTTAGTCATTAACAATGTAAATCCGGGTATCTTTTTCAGTCACGATTTAACTACCTAAAGGGACTTGTTTCAGTATTAATCATATAGACTCATAAGCTGTGTTCTTTTAACAAATTATACCTCTACTAGAGTTTATGTAAATGTTCAGCCACTGAGAGCTATCGTTTTTAACCACTTACTGCCATGGGCAACCGGTGTTGATTCAGATCAGCCGTGAAGTCTAATCTATGCCTACACAAGTCGCATTTTGGTCAGAAATAATATTTAAGAATGTAAAAAAATTGCAAAAAAACCATTTAAGAATGTAAAAATTTAGACACTGACCACGCTGCATGGATGTGCAGGCTGATCAGGATTTTACTGATCACAAATGGGCCCTACGCCATATTTTGTGGGATGAAGAATGAAGCAATATCAAGGATGAATTAATAACTTTCCTTAATAAACCGAAAACGACAATAATAATAATAATAATAATAATAATAATAATAAATAATAATAATAATAATAATAATAATAATAATAATAATAATAATAATAATAATAATTATTATTATTATTATTATTAAAATCAATTAAAAACACAAAGAATTAAATTGTATGCATTATGCAGGGCGATGCAAGAGTTCTAGTAAGGGTGTTCGTTTTTAGCAGTCTTATGGTAGTTTATCGAACATTTCCAACTTTCTGGTCAAAATCCCCATGAAAATTTCTCATTTTGCTGCTCAAAAAGTGGGTCCGGGCGATCCCTTTTAACCCCCTTTTGGATCCGTCCGCCCATGTGTTTGTAATTTGATTCGTGAATCCAAATGGTAAAACTCGCGTCTATAAAATCCTTAACCACGGAGTCTAAAGTATAACCATTTTGATATTGTAATAAAATCATGTGAAAGTGGGGTGAATAAGCTCTTCAAATTAAAATATGTTTCAAAAATGTTAACAAACTATCGAAAATCATTTAACATTATTAAAGTTCTAGTGAAAGTGGATGAAATACGTTGCGAAATGTTAACAATCTATTTAAAAGTAACATAAATCATACTAGTATTCTAATGCGACAGAAACCTGTTAACTTGCCAAACAGTCATATCTTTTTTAACCTTAATCGAAAACCACCTAGATTTAAAATATTCCGCCAGCAAATAGCCTTATGATAAAAGAAACTGCTCTAGGTAATCTGACGTAATACCCTTATCTCAAATGAGGAAGCTTCAGTTTTGAATTCCACTTGTTTCTTTCCAAATACGAGGTCATTGTATTTCAAAATGCATAGCTTTTCTGGATTGAACGTACTGCCTATCTTTTTAATTAAAAATATGGCATTAATAATTGTTTGATAGTAAGGCTGAGGCAGTTTTCCCACCGTAAGCCGTCGATTGGCTTGGTGATTGTGTTGGTTTGTGTGTTTGGGGGAGGTAGGTGAACTTAAGAGTCCTGTTGTTTAGGCAAACTTATAAAAGGGTACATTTGCGTCAGATGAATCCGCCATTCAAAGTTGATTTGAATGGTGTCCATTGATTTTGATTTGTAGGAAATATAGAAATCATCAATAATGATTATGTGCCTACAAAAAAATCTGCAAGACTCGTACAAAGTATTTCCAAATGGAAATTGAAATAAGGGTCTGTATAGTAGTCAAGTTACCCGAAGAAGGGAGATAATTCAAATATGTTAGTATTTATGTCTTCCTGCAGTTTTTCCCCTTGGATATGAATATATATAGCTATTACACCAAAAACACGTCAAGAACCTTACGTCCAAATAAAAAAAACCCGTTAGGATAATGAGACATTGATATCACAACAGACAATTGCAACTGTTGCCACGTGTACTAGAAAGCTTTCCAAAGTCACATAACTATGTAGCAGAACATGCAATGACATTGTTCTACCTGATGGCATGGCAATACTTCGGTAACATCAAGAATTATTTGATGCCGCAAAGAAATGGTCATAACTTGTGTAAAAAAATCAACCAAATGGAAATTGCTTAGAATGTGCGTATGTTGGCTTGGTTATTAATATACGTATATCATAAACAGTTTGACTAAAATCCTCTCGGTAGTATAGGAGAAGAAGTGCGAAATAAAAATTATTCTATCTACCAGGACCATCAAAATGTCTGTGCCACAAAGAAATGAAAAAAATTAATCTTCTATATATGTAAACAGCTTGTATGATAAAAACGGTGCAAGTAATGCCTTGTAATACCCTTATCTTAAATGAGGAAGTGACAGTTTTTTAGTCCACTTGAATATATTTGAAAAACAAGGCCATAAATTTTAAGTAGAGGCAATCGGTTTATAAGCACCTTAATTAATTAATTTATTAATTTCGTATGTTTCGTATAATACAAATAGAGAAAATTTTCACCCGTACGCTGTGGCAAGTGCCAAGTTCGGTACTGATGTTCAGGAAGAAGAATGGGGGTTTGGTTTTATACTTCACTTGATGGTCGGAAATGGATATCAACGTGGGAAAGAATGAGTCGGGTTCAATAACCCGGAGGGGCAGGGGTTCGTTTTTTCTATACTGATATCCAGGAGTTTGGGATCGATAAGCCGTCTCGGTAAGGGATCGTTGGTGCAATACCCATGTGGGACATAAGTGGTTTGTTTTGAAGTCGCTAAGGGGGTGGAGGTATAAGTTCAATATTAATATTAAGGTGGAACACTGGGGTTTTTGGTTACAAACTCCTTCGGTCTAATAGGTCATTGGTTCGATACTGATACCTAGATTGGACAAAAATGGATTTGATTCGATACCACGGAGAGCCAAGGGATTATTTGTTCAATACTGGTATCCTTGTGGGACATCTGGGATTTGTGTTCGATGCCTAGGTGGGACAAGGGTAGTGTATTCGATACCTTGATAGAACTTCGATAACCAGACGGGGCATTTGATACACAGATGATGAAGTGAGTATTTCGTTCGACAACCCGGTGGAAGAAGGGGTCTTTCGTATGAGTTTGCAGTCAGTCCGGACTTCTATGGGTGCGTCTGTGCAGATAAGTATTTTTTTCGGAAGATGGCTTTAAATCTATTGAAGGAATGGAATTGAAACGTGTAATATTGATCAAGGGTAGAGGGAAGATATACATTGTATGCAAAGAATAATTCTTACAGTTTATTTTTACTGTCAGGTAATTGATCCTAGACCAAGATTTGAAACCAAAACAAACACTAGTTTTGAAAAAAAATCTTAAAATATAATCTTGCAAAACCGAAAAACACTTGCGTATGCGATGCAAAGAAAATAGTTCCTATCTGCTAAGCTGATAAGCAGTATCCGATCTTTTCAAGCCCGATAATTATTTTAGTGAAATATAGAACTAGCAACGTGTGGGTGAAAATAGTTCAGTGTAAAGCCGACCAGTCGGTGCTCTCATTTCTTTGAGTTTGTTGCACTTGACGGGTCGAGAATGTGCACTTTTCTATACGAGCCTTAGCAAAACTGCTGAAATTGTTAGCTAAGAAGAATATTTTACATTTCAGCTTCTCGGTGCAGCAGCACTTGCTCTAGGGATATGGACGCTCGTCGACAAAAACAAAATGAACGTGCTTGCGAAAGTAGGGGCAGATAACACCAATTTAAATGTTATTGGTGAGTACGTTCCCTTGAACTTATAAACTGACCTGTGGATATTATTGCGTCTTTATGACTAAATTCAACTCTCCCGTACTTATTTTTTTTATTACAACTTTCGATCTCGATACCTCTCCCTCCTGCATTGAATTAAAATCATTGTTGACAGTGTGCACAACTCGATCTCCCATCTGGCTGAGGATTTGTTTTTAATGGGTAGCAGCAAAGCAGCAAATAAACAATGAAAATAATCTGGGCGAAAATCACGAATGTTGCGCAGTCTGCTGCGTAAGTTTCTAATATATTCGTGTACGAAAGAAACGCCGCACCTATATATTTTTTTTCTCTTCAAGCAGATATAACCGTTACTTAATTACTTAAAAGATGACTGCATACTGACTGTTTTGAAGTCAATATTCATGTGTTTGGATTATGCCATTAAATGTTTGTCTTCCGATTTATGAATGAATTTAATTTCTGTCCGACTTCATTCTTTTGATCACCCTTTATTTTATTCTCCAATTTACTCTTTTCGTCCATGCTTGTTTTTATATTTTTGTCTTTGTCGGAAAACTTAACTCATTAACACCATTCAAAACTTTTTTAAAGTTTTAAAGTTTAATATTCCCATAACATAGATAATTTTACATTACTCTGACCCCTGCCCCAATCAACTACTGAATCACATTAATCCGAGAATCAAACCTGTTCTGACCCTGTAGTATTCTTTTTTAATGCGAATCAAACAGTAAACGACTTGGTGCATTAATGAAACACAATAATTTCGCATTTTAGGCTTGTTGGAGTCAGCCGCCATTGTGTTGCTGGTAGGTGGCGCTGCTGTTCTACTAATCGGATTTCTCGGTTGTTGTGGTGCCATGAAACAGAACAAATGCTTACTCACCTTGGTAAGTTTGATTTGATTTGAAAAAAATTAAGACCATCACGTGACGCCAGAACACCTCGCTTTACGGCTGAGTTCTCTGTCAGCTGTCCACGTACATAACCCCATATTAAGACCACAGTTGGACAGGTTAAAAGTGATCTTAATTTTGAGCTGGTCTTTATTTCGGGGTGTAAAATAATGCTGAACGGTTAAAGGGACACGCACACGAATACACAAAATAGTATTATAATACAACTATGCAATGCGCGACATAAGAACTTCAGTCCTCAGTTTGCTGTTTACATTTCAGTATACTGTGTTCCTCATCCTAATTCTCATAATTGAAATCGCCGCCGTCGTCCTTGCAGCAGTTTTCAGTGGAAAGGTAAGTTTATTCCTTTTTATATATGCAGACATTCGTTAACATTATTGAAGATTTAGATTTTATCCACACGTTTTCGTCGGCGTCGCCGATGCTGTCCCGGTTAAAGTTTCCGTCTATAGCAAGTACTGACGTTATTTTTAGCTTTCTAACTTGGCGCACTGGTTCACCATCATATCTTTAGTCTGCAGGATAAATGTCGTAAGACCCGGCTTAGTCTGGCACCAGCTAGATGGTTTATTAAATAACACACTGAAGTTTTATTATCTCCCTTTTTATTCATTTCATTTTTCTTTTTTTACTGATATGCTGAACCATCTATGTTCTGGGAGATAAGGGAAGTAAAATGCATATCAGTAAGGTACCTGCAGGAGTTGCTTTTCTTAGAGGTATTGACGATTATTGTATAAGTGACATGAGAATATATAACCGAACATAGGGACGGGAGCCAGTCTAGACCCGGTTGTGTATGCTAAGAACATAGGTTTAATTTTCATTTTGTTGAAATAATGGCTCGTTTTTTTTAACTAAGAACTTGAAAAGTTAAAATTTGCGGTTGTACAAACTCATAACCTTTTTTACCGTAAGAGCTTTGAAACTTTGATCACATGGCGTCATGTTCTAGGTTGATTTACCAAGTACCATAACTCTAACTTGCATTTGTTTTATCAAATTTTATCATGTTTGAATGAAAGCTCAAATTTCTATTCCAATTATTATTTATTTATTTATTTTGACAGCGTTAAAAATTGTATTCTTGTTCACCATCTAAGTAAAAATAATTTGTTTAGAGGGGTGGGGCGATGCTATTCTACAAAAATAGTTCTACTGGTTTTATAGAAATGTTAACATTTTATGCAGAATTTGATATTCATGGAAATGAAGTCATTTTACCGCTTGAAATGATGTTACGTATGTATCAAAGAGCTATGCAACTTCCCAAATTGCTAGACAACTCAACAGTTCTTGGCACCATGAATGTCTAGATTGGCTCCTTCAAACCAACTTGAATTTTAAGATAAAATAGGGAAGAGTGTCGTTTTCCGAAGCGTGTCATAATTTTATTGAAATTTGTAGGTAACAGACGAAATGAAAACCTTCTTAAAGAAAGCAATAGACACAAGATATGAAGGAAAAGTCGACACTGCCGAAGAATTTTCTCTAGGCATAGATTACTCACAAGTTTATGTAAGTACAATTCATTGAAAGGGACAGATCAAGGATTTTTTGGTCGACAGTCCCAGAGTTAAAATTGTTTAAAATATAAAATAATATCAAGAAATATTGATAGTATAATTATTGTGCAAATTTGCCTTTACGTTTAGATTCACCGTTAGTTTTTTTTTTCATTTGACGTCCAAGAACAAACTATAAATGTGCATGAACATCTCTCTCTCTCTCTCTCTCTCTCTCTCTCTCTCTCCCTCCCCCTCCCTCTCTCTCTCTCTATCTTTCTCTCTTTGCGTGTGATTTCAGTCAATATATTGAAAATTTGAACACAATCACCTTAGAACTGACGTTTATAGAGTCATATAACTGACGTAGCTCTATATATTTTTGTTGTGCATATTCCGTTTATGATCATGAAGTGCGCATGTGTGCACCGTTGAACATTTTAAATATTTTCTCTTCAGTTCGGGTGCTGCGGAGTTGACAATTACACTGACTTTTATGCAGCAAAGAACTGGAATAGAAATGCCACTGGGAAGCAGATGATAATTCCCCCAAGCTGCTGTGTGATGAAAGGTAATTAACCCTCTCCTCCATATATAAGCATTTTTACGCATGTGTGACCAGTGTGGATACAGATCAGCCGGCACACCCGTGCCGTCTGATTAGGATCTGTGCTGGTCGCTTTTGGTCAGAAAAAAAAAAACAAATCAAAAAGCGAACAGTGCAGACCCTACACTGTTCGCCCACGCATCCAAGGTGTCTATGGAGGAAATGCTTAAACAATGGATTATTGTTTTTACTTACTTTTTTAATGAAAATAGAATATAATTATCATTTGATCATTTAGAAAAGTAACAATATTAAGGAATAAAGGAGAAAGCGAAAAACCTAACTTAAGATACATGTTCAGTCAAACCTTCTGTCTTCCAAGACCACTGAGTGGCGTTAAGAATCTAAAAAGTAAAACAATGAAGATCATCTTAAATTGTTCCCACTTGTCTTCACTTACTGCATATCTACTTCTTTTGATATTCAGCGGTACTATGTTTTGTAGATAAAGACGAATTCCTCAAGAACCAAAAGTACGATCTAGTGAACCCACAATGCCCTTTCGATGGAAATAACTCCAACATGTATAAAGTAAGCTCACTTGATATTGTATACTTGCGTTGAGAAGCAGATCATAGAAATGACATGGCAATAATAGATAAATTTAAGTTAATTCAAGCAAAACAAAATACATTGTGGATAAAATGGCACAAAGTGTAGCCATATACACAATTACAGATCGTTCCACTTAAAACAGAAAACAGACATAAATGGACCTACAGTTACGCGGAAAATTAATTTTCTAGAATTTTTAAATTCTTAGTAGTTATAATTTCAACAGTAGTTATGCCAACCCTTCAATACTTTCAATGCTTTGATTGATACTTTGGCCTGGGACACATCTAACGTTAATAAAGGTATCTGTAAATTTCATCAAATACTAGTATATTTTCCCATCCTACATGTCAAAGTAATATATTAAATACATAATATGAAAGCAACAACTAACATAAAGATACACCGGGGATAAAAATGGAAAAGTGTAGCGAACTTTTTGAAGTCATTTCAAGAATTGACGTCAAGTGTTTTTAGGTACATTTTCCCGTTACGCGCCCCAATTTTAACAGTTAAGATACATCGCACACGAACACAATTTTGTTGATAATTTACTTTGTTGCAGTAAAAATATTTGGTTATTTTTTCAGCCCTGTTGGGACTCTATTAAGGATTTCTTGAAGGGCAGGATTGCTATTGTGATCGGCATTGCTTGTGGTGTCGCTGCTTTAGAGGTAAACACTGTCATATAAATAAGTACCATTATAACAAAGAAAAGTATAACATGCGCATATGTTATACATGGCAAAATTTAATGAAAATTGAGATGTGACTAATACATGTATCACTTTTTTTTCAATTCACAAACAGTTCTAAAATACTTTTTTGTATAACTTGTATAATTTTGCACTGCTCAATAAATCTATGGTATTCCAATTATTTAAAAGTTATCATCGAACTAAAAAAATCGAGAATTATCCAATCCTTCTTGCATCCGATTACAGTTTCATCGTTTTAATTCAGGTATTCACTAAAATCATAGGGTTGTACGATATAATTCGCTCAGAAAAATGGGTCAGCATTACTTACCCTTCACTGCATTTGTACTGTATAATCGCATGTGCGAACAGTGTACATCCGAACCAGTCGGCATTTATCTATTTTATGCTCCTTATTGCTATGTGAGGGACATGTTCCTAATTATAATAATCTTATAAGCTGAAATGAAAGTATTATCGATTGAAGGGAGATAATTCAATACAGATATGTAAAACACGAACGGGCAATAAATAATATTTGATTGATTTAGGTTTTAAATATAAGTTTTTATAATATTTTTTTGTTTTAAATGCAGTTTGGAGATGCTGTACTTTTTTAACAACCCTTACCTGTTATTTTTTTATTTCAGGTTATATGCGTCATCTTCGCGTGCTGTATTATTTCGGAGCTGAGAAAGGACTAACACACATTTCGTCCAGAACTATGGTGTTTTATCCATACTATTCCAAACATGTTCAATGCCAATCTCATAGAAAATGTTTCAAGTTGCTGCCATATGCGACGATATAGACAAGAGATACTAAATATATCAAAAACTTATTAGACTCATATACAAAGTCAAGTAGAATCAAAGCATTGAAAGTACTGACGGTCGGCATACACACTGTCAAAACTTTTGAAAATTAAAACTACATTTCGGCGGCGGTTATTAGGCCTGCTGTTTGTTACTATTATTAGACTAGTTGAGACCGTCAAGTGTCTGAAAACTGATAACTCTGGTTTTGCCGACCCCAAAACGGAAATTCCAAGTCATGTCTCTGTATCCATTGTGCTTAATATGAATCTGAATTTCTGAACTTTATGTACATGAGTATAAAATGTTTCTTTTATGTATAGCTGAACAACTGTTAAGGAGACTAAGTCATTTTCACATCATTTCGCAAAAAATATTTGTTTGTTTATAATCCGATTCCAATTCAATCTAAATGAAATCTGTAAGTGTACTTTAAGACTAGTCAAACGGTTAAAACAAATTCGCATGCAGTCCAATTGATTCAATGACCGGTGCCCAATGTTATAAAACTGAGAATGGAAACCCGTCTCAAATCTCAAGCATCTGATTGACTGAAATAGCGACTGATCGCCATTTCAGCTAATCAGATGCTTGAGATTTGAGACGGGTTTCAAATCTCAGTTTTATTATCTTGGGCCCAGTAAACAAAATAGGCAGCTACTCGGTTAAAAGTTGTTTCTTTTTTTTAAATCGATAAATATGGCAAACACAAATTCATTTAGTTTTATAGAAAAATGAAGAAAAGTTGTACAATAAACAGTAGCGAATGTATCCTTCAGTTATGACTGGTATTTCTATTTATAATAATTGTCAGTATGAAATATAATAAAAATGCCCAGTAGTGGAAACCAAAAAAACAACAAAAAAAAACAACAAAAAAATAAATCTTGCCAAAACGTTGGTGAATCTTATTAATAGTTTGACACTTGCCTTCATTACAAATTATATAGTTTTATTAAATGCGTTATGTGACCTATGTGTAAAAGTAATGTAGTTTAATTTTTATTTGTTCAAGTGCACTGTACATCGGTCATGCATCTACACAGTTTAACAAAAACAGGTTTATTAAAAAATTGATCTTAATTTTATTAGGTAAATGATACTGCACGTGGTTGTTGCTTAATGTACAGTATACAGTACAGTTCTTGTAACTCTAAGAAACGTTCACCGAGCACTTTTGTCTAAAGTGGTTGATCACTGTACGGCATACTGTACTGACTACTCGCATAGTACAAGTCATGAAGTTCAGTGTAGCAAGAACCGAGGAGAGTCACGACCTACCGTACAGTATTTACAAATACTGTTATATCAAAAAATGTAGCTTACATATTGACTTTTTATTTCAAACTTTCTTTGTGTTTTGATTGTTTAGAAACTAATTTGTTATTTAAACCTTAGTCTGTGAACTACAGATGTTATTTATATCTCTAATATTTACATATCAAAGACAGCATTAATGCTCATACAGTAAAACCCTTATTAAAAATCACCCCGAAATTCAGACCACATCGATAATAAGACAAACTACTTTAATGTCCCTTCTAACAGATTTGAGCTATGTTCTTACCTCCAGAATGAAGGCCACCCCACTATTAAGACCGCTGTCGTCGTATGGGTTCGAATCCCGGCGTAGGCATACAATTATTTAACCCTTTCGCTGCCAACGTCTTAAATTCTGAATTGACGTCGTCAGTAAACAAATACCAATACCAATTTCAGAATGAGGCTGGTTATTTTTTAGATATATCAACATAATTACTATGTTTACATGTAAAAACGAAAGCAATAACATTATTGGTCAACATTTCAATGATCTGCCTTAGTCAGCAGAAACCCCCGCTTTGCATGCTGGTCTATATATAGAAACGGCAAAAAACGCCGAAAATAATATGGACGGCATATGCCGTCCTTATGGCAGTGAAAGGGTTAATTTTAGTATAGAGGTTTAATGTATGCCATTTTTATGTCATGATGTTCTAATTTATATCATCCTTATTATAGGTAATATTTCATTGTTTTGTGCGTTTACAATATATCTTGAGTGTGTTCTATTCGGGATTGAATGTATTTAATTGTATTTTTGTATGATTTTTTAATAAATATTCTCTTTCCATAATGTGTGTGTGTATGTTTTATAATTTTATTGTAAAATTATATGAAGAATTCAAATTACGACCCCGTGTAAAACGACAGATGCGACGTGAACGTATTTACAAAATTATGAATTTGAGAAATGAATTCCTCCGTAGCTTTAACATGAGTTTGGAAATGAATTTGAATAAAATATATTATGCTGTGGAAGATAATGTTTCTATCGCAAGTCTTCGGATACTCCGGCCCGCAAGATACTGTGTTGTGTGGTAACTATAGAACCTGATTACCCCCTAGAAATAGTAACGGTGAGTTAAATTTTACCCCATTGAAAAAAAGTTTAATATACCTTTAAAACAGCTATTTAGCATGATATTGCAGATTGCAAATATCGTAAAGGTATTCTTTATTGCCACCGGAATTATTCAATGACATCTAAATACAATCAAACTTGTGTTCAAAGACAACTCTGAAGAACACCCAAAATGGTCGTTTACGTCAGGTGGTAATTTTTAAAGATCAAGTTGTTCTTTAAATCAGTCATTTCGACAAAAAAAGAGTCTTTTTCTTCAAAGGTCGTCTTTGTTTTACTGTATTATCGACATGTCAGAATTTGCATAAATGCACATGACCCAGGAATAAGAGAAATGCCTTATCTCAAGTTACAAAGAGTACGTATGGGGAACACATATACAATGAAGAGAACTATATTGTATATAAAACTGTCTTTGGCCATTGTTTTTGCTATACAAGGTATTTGGTTTATTGCGTTTTTAAATATGAATTTCGCTTTAAATATTCATTCGTACCTTATGAAGGCTTATCAGGTTTTGTTATATATGTATACTTGTGTGTCTGTTGCGTCCGAGCCAATTGGATGCGGAAAATTGTATGATCAATTAATTAATAATACTTGTTTAATTTATAAAGCTTTAATGATTTAAAAGAGTTCGGCTACATGTATTAAAATTTACAAGAATGCAGTAGTTTGAGTTTGCTCAACCCATCATTTGCTCAACCCATCATTAATGATTAAATCGTGTATTCAAGATCCGAACAAAAACCAGTGTCCATGAAGATTTCAAACGTTTTTCTTACCATTTATTATTTACAAAAATCTCCAAATTTGAATTACTAAGTCACTTGAACTATTATGAAGAGAAAAACAAGTTTTAGCTGTCTGAAAAGCTCGCCGGTCATAAAACGCATCGTTCAAGATTGTTAACTTGAAACAGTAATATATGTACTGAATAACCTCGAAAATTAAAAAGGGTACTTTTAAACAAATTAAATGTGTAAAATGAATATACAATGTTCCGATCTCGCATTTCATTTCTGATTTAAAAAGCCGGCCGTGGAGCACCTTCCAAATTCATCAGCCGGGGTAGACTTCTATAAGTTGCGCACGTATATAATTGTTTGAAAGTCATCAGCCGGGGTAGTCTTCTATGAGTTGCGCACGTATATAATTGTTTGAAAGTCATCAGCCGGGGTAGTCTTCTATGAGTTGCGCACGTATATAATTGTTTGAAATTCATCAGCCGGGGTAGTCTTCTATGAGTTGCGTACGTATATAATTGTTTGAAATTCATCAGCCGAGGTAGTTTTCTATGAGTTGCGTACGTATATAATTGTTTGAAATTCATCAGCCGGGGTAATCTTCTATGAGTTGCGTACGTATATTATTGTTTGAAATTCATCAGCCGGGGTAGTCTTCTATGAGTTGCGTACGTATATAATTGTTTGAAATTCATCAGCCGGGGTAGTCTTCTATGCGTTGCGCACGTATATAAGTAGTATTCCTCGGCCCGTTCAGGAGAGTGCCTGCTGCCCTGCTGCTACACACGTGACTGCGCACGGACAATGGGGAAGGTGCCATATGACCGAGCACGAACAATGGGGGTGGCATCGTATTACCGTGCTATGATGTCATCAGCACCACCCTAGTTTCCCTATGTTTCCCTATGAGTCATCTGCCTGCAGCCCTGGAGCTAGACGCGTGACCGCGCACGAACAATGGGGAGGGTATCATATGACCGAGCACGAGCAATTGGGGTGGCGTCGTATTACGGAAACCCATCGGTCGCACCCTAGTTTAATTATTGAGTCATCTATTATGACACGGCCAATGGTTTTAGGTTACATTCCATCACCTTTATTCCGAAGGTGACTCATTCAGATTCGAAACAATTCAACCTCTATTATTTATATAATTTTATGAATGTCATAACGCACCTATACGATTATCATAACCATATCGAATGTCGTGTTATTATAACCATACGTGTACCCATTGAAAAGAACATCGAGGTCATTGATACTCCGGTGTCAGTTACCTCGTGTGCGTGAAGCGTGTTAGATCAAAGATAGATAACGAAAACAACCTTTAAAGAGTTTGATGATACTATATTCACCATTTTAAACCAATTAAATAGAACTTGTATAACATGTTTATAATTTTGTACATATATGTGATTTGTTAATTAGTTCACCTCAAATATTTTACAATCTTGTGAATACAATAATTTTAACCGTGATTATATTCACTTAAAATCGGATTTCATTTTATTTTAAGTGTGTCCAGTGAAAGAGCTCCAAGTTCATTTACCTCGTGTGCAGGAAGCGTGATTGATCAAAGAAAAAATAGCGAAAATGTGTCAACAAGCTTCAAAGCGTTGAATTATTAATAAAATCACCTAAAATTCAGCCTTTCATTTCATTTAGTGAATAGAACCGAATGCAGAATACGTAATCTAATCGGGTGACTTAAATAAATTTTGTTAATGTCTCTAAAAATACAACCGTATTACCGCCCGAACTATGTAAACAAATGTTCCGCGATTTAGTTAAGAAACCCTGGATATCGTTAAAAAACATTTTGGACTATGAACTTTACACCGTAGTTTTGAATTACATTATGCCCGAGGATTGTAACGTTACACTGAAAGGGGAAGAAAATATTAAAGAATGGTTATCTCGAACGCAAACATTCCAAAATTTCAAAGATCTGGTTGAAAAAGCGGTTTTAGTAGGTGACTGCAACATCAATCTAGATGCAATTAATGCTAGAGATTGGCACCAGTATGTTTGCGAAAATGTTAGGGTGTATGACTCGGTCAAGGACTGGATAAGAGGCGGCGGTTTTACTTACAAAAGGCACTGGGCATGCTTAAATCAATCCGAAGATAGGAGAGAGGATATGTGGCGTTTGCTCGCATTGGCATGATTCACACCTTACACTATTTGATCAGTTTCGACCTATATGCGAAATAATTAAAATATAATAGTGACTTAAACCAAAAGAGATAGGTGGTATAATATATCGATCATTGACTGCTTGGGTGTCGAAGAGTCAAGACGTGCGTTAGAAACATGGACTTATTGGATTACAAAGACATTACGAGGATACGTAAGAAGAAGATGAAAAGACGCAGGAATAAAAACGAACAGAGACCTCAGTCTGAATTTTATGTTAAAATGGTTTTACCGGCAGAGCAGACAACCGCTATAGCTAAAAGTATGCTCGAACGTCAAGCTAAACCTAAAGATGTATCAATTATAGGTCAGAAAGAAATGCAACCCACCAATGAAAAAGTCAGGAATTCAAAAATAAGTGATAAAGACGGGAAGAGTAAGACATCAAGACAGGAACTGCCCTCTGTCGGAGGAAATAGAAAAGAGAACGCAGGTGAACTTCGCAACATCGTAATTATAGGACGAGTATTAAGTTGAATGATTCATTCACTTCTCCTCATTCTTGTTTAAAACGTCGAAGAGGATGTATCGGTGCGACATTTGTTTGAAAACTTTTGGGAGAAAGGATAATATGTTGCGACATAAACATTTAGCGCATTCAGATATGGATTCGGATGAAGACGTACCAATGGATCGGGATATTTTTGGGCCCATAAACGACAATGAGTCAAGCCACAGTGACAGTGATGACGATACATCTGTCACTTCGGAGGATCCTTTGGAGTTCGATCCTTGGAAATACATTGTAGAACAAGCGTATCAAGAGAACCAGTCGGAGTATGAATCTTCGGTTAATGAGCTTATGGAGAAAGATGCCGACATCAGTGAATCTGAAGCCAAAGAAAACGTTTTTAGAAGTATGAAAAGCACCTACAGGAGAGCAATGATGAACAGCCTTGCGAAAGAATTGATTTGGTTTGATGCCATGAAAAACGATCCTATCTACAAATCTATAAAAAAAACAATTAGTCACCTGATTGATACAGATGGGTACGACAAGGACGAAGCTTTTAAATACGGAATACTCAAGCGACAGTTTCTTTTTGACAAGGTCCTAGAAACATACCAAATTCCAAAGCTGGAAAGAGGGGATGCCATGGAACAAGATGATGAATCTGAATGAGTGTTTAAAACGTGATGCAGATAGTTACGGACGCTATAGGGCGACCGCGAGTATTTCAGGATAAAAAACGTTTAAATGCGTTGAGTGCAAGGGTTCATCGTCCCTTGTTTGTAAACATTATCACGAGACTGACAGACGTCATCGTTGAAAACATGAGATGTCGATGTATCTAAAGATGTATACATGTATATTGAGTCATGCCCTTCTCATGCCTCCTCTTTCACTCCTCATGCCTCCTCTTTCACTCCTCATACCTCCTCATTCACTCCTCATACCTCCTCACTCACTCCTCATACCTCCTCTTTCACTTCTCATGCCTCCTCATAACTCCTCTTTCACTCCTCATGCCTCCTCATTCACTCCTCATACCTACTCTTTCACTCCTCATGCCTCCTTGTGCTTAATATAATTGACTATAGACCCATGGAGACCATTGCATGTGACTGTTTCTGGCAATGGTCTCCATGGGTCTATAGTCAATTATATTAAGCACAAGGAGGCATGAGGAGTGAAAGAGTAGGTATGAGGAGTGAATGAGGAGGCATGAGGAGTGAAAGAGGAGTTATGAGGAGGCATGAGAAGTGAAAGAGGAGGTATGAGGAGTGAGTGAGGAGGTATGAGGAGTGAATGAGGAGGTATGAGGAGTGAAAGAGGAGGCATGAGGAGTGAAAGAGGAGGCATGAGAAGAGCATGAGGAGGGAAAGAGGAGGTATGAGGAGGGAAAGAGGAGGCATGACGAGTGAAAGAGGAGGCATGAGGAGTGAATGAGGAGGCATGAGGAGTAAATGAGGAGGGAAAGAGGAGGTATGAGGAGTGAAAGAGGAGGCATGAGGAATGAAAGAGGAGGCATGAGAAGGGCATGAGGAGGGTATGAGGAGGGAAAGAGGAGGCATGAGGAGGGAATGAGGAGGCATGAGGAGTGAAAGAGGAGGCATGAGGAGTGAATGAGGAGGTATGAGGAGTGAAAGAGGAGGCATGAGGAGTGAATGAGGAGGGAATGAGGAGGCATGATGAGTGTGAGAGATGTACGGGCATGTACTTAATGATTGTTGGGTAAGTAATTAAGTTACGTTCGTGTAGGTAAATAGAATGTGATTAATTGAGATATAGAATAGACTCAACAAAAAGATGGTTTCATCGATTTTATTCGTATCATAATTGTAGCAGTTACATCTGTATCTTCACATTTTAACGGATAAGATTACAAGCTACTAAAGTAAGATGAATTGTCATTATTGTCACGTAAGATTTCTCTAAAGATTTATTAATTAGCAATCCACGAATACTTATATATACATGTATACATCTTTAGATACATCGACATCTCATGTTTTCAACGATGACGTCTGTCAGTCTCGTGATAATGTTTACAAACAAGGGACGATGAACCCTTGCACTCAACGCATTTAAACGTTTTTTATCCTGAAATACTCGCGGTCGCCCTATAGCGTCCGTAACTATCTGCATCACGTTTTAAACACTCATTCAGATTCATCATCTTGTTCCATGGCATCCCCTCTTTCCAGCTTTGGAATTTGGTATGTTTCTAGGACCTTGTCAAAAAGAAACTGTCGCTTGAGTATTCCGTATTTAAAAGCTTCGTCCTTGTCGTACCCATCTGTATCAATCAGGTGACTAATTGTTTTTTTTATAGATTTGTAGATAGGATCGTTTTTCATGGCATCAAACCAAATCAATTCTTTCGCAAGGCTGTTCATCATTGCTCTCCTGTAGGTGCTTTTCATACTTCTAAAAACGTTTTCTTTGGCTTCAGATTCACTGATGTCGGCATCTTTCTCCATAAGCTCATTAACCGAAGATTCATACTCCGACTGGTTCTCTTGATACGCTTGTTCTACAATGTATTTCCAAGGATCGAACTCCAAAGGATCCTCCGAAGTGACAGATGTATCGTCATCACTGTCACTGTGGCTTGACTCATTGTCGTTTATGGGCCCAAAAATATCCCGATCCATTGGTACGTCTTCATCCGAATCCATATCTGAATGCGCTAAATGTTTATGTCGCAACATATTATCCTTTCTCCCAAAAGTTTTCAAACAAATGTCGCACCGATACATCCTCTTCGACGTTTTAAACAAGAATGAGGAGAAGTGAATGAATCATTCAACTTAATACTCGTCCTATAATTACGATGTTGCGAAGTTCACCTGCGTTCTCTTTTCTATTTCCTCCGACAGAGGGCAGTTCCTGTCTTGATGTCTTACTCTTCCCGTCTTTATCACTTATTTTTGAATTCCTGACTTTTTCATTGGTGGGTTGCATTTCTTTCTGACCTATAATTGATACATCTTTAGGTTTAGCTTGACGTTCGAGCATACTTTTAGCTATAGCGGTTGTCTGCTCTGCCGGTAAAACCATTTTAACATAAAATTCAGACTGAGGTCTCTGTTCGTTTTTATTCCTGCGTCTTTTCATCTTCTTCTTACGTATCCTCGTAATGTCTTTGTAATCCAATAAGTCCATGTTTCTAACGCACGTCTTGACTCTTCGACACCCAAGCAGTCAATGATCGATATATTATACCACCTATCTCTTTTGGTTTAAGTCACTATTATATTTTAATTATTTCGCATATAGGTCGAAACTGATCAAATAGTGTAAGGTGTGAATCATGCCAATGCGAGCAAACGCCACATATCCTCTCTCCTATCTTCGGATTGATTTAAGCATGCCCAGTGCCTTTTGTAAGTAAAACCGCCGCCTCTTATCCAGTCCTTGACCGAGTCATACACCCTAACATTTTCGCAAACATACTGGTGCCAATCTCTAGCATTAATTGCATCTAGATTGATGTTGCAGTCACCTACTAAAACCGCTTTTTCAACCAGATCTTTGAAATTTTGGAATGTTTGCGTTCGAGATAACCATTCTTTAATATTTTCTTCCCCTTTCAGTGTAACGTTACAATCCTCGGGCATAATGTAATTCAAAACTACGGTGTAAAGTTCATAGTCCAAAATGTTTTTTAACGATATCCAGGGTTTCTTAACTAAATCGCGGAACATTTGTTTACATAGTTCGGGCGGTAATACGGTTGTATTTTTTAGAGACATTAACAAAATTTATTTAAGTCACCCGATTAGATTACGTATTCTGCATTCGGTTCTATTCACTAAATGAAATGAAAGGCTGAATTTTAGGTGATTTTATTAATAATTCAACGCTTTGAAGCTTGTTGACACATTTTCGCTATTTTTTCTTTGATCAATCACGCTTCCTGCACACGAGGTAAATGAACTTGGAGCTCTTTCACTGGACACACTTAAAATAAAATGAAATCCGATTTTAAGTGAATATAATCACGGTTAAAATTATTGTATTCACAAGATTGTAAAATATTTGAGGTGAACTAATTAACAAATCACATATATGTACAAAATTATAAACATGTTATACAAGTTCTATTTAATTGGTTTAAAATGGTGAATATAGTATCATCAAACTCTTTAAAGGTTGTTTTCGTTATCTATCTTTGATCTAACACGCTTCACGCACACGAGGTAACTGACACCGGAGTATCAATGACCTCGATGTTCTTTTCAATGGGTACACGTATGGTTATAATAACACGACATTCGATATGGTTATGATAATCGTATAGGTGCGTTATGACATTCATAAAATTATATAAATAATAGAGGTTGAATTGTTTCGAATCTGAATGAGTCACCTTCGGAATAAAGGTGATGGAATGTAACCTAAAACCATTGGCCGTGTCATAATAGATGACTCAATAATTAAACTAGGGTGCGACCGATGGGTTTCCGTAATACGACGCCACCCCCATTGTTCGTGCTCGGTCATATGATACCCTCCCCATTGTCCGTGCGCAGTCACGTGTGTAGCAGCAGGGCAGCAGGCACTCTCCTGAACGGGCCGAGGAATACTACTTATATAATTGTTTGATACGTGGATTGAATTGCTAGAGCGTGCGTTGTTGACGTACTGCACTTGATCCGTGACTTAACTTTTAAAATGAATGCCTTAATTTCTTGTGCAGTCGGAGCGGACTGTCCCTCAGGATGGATTCGGTATGAGGAGAGTTGCTACCACTTCAGTCATGATACAGAGCCCTGGATGCTAGCACAGGTACATGCTTTTATTATATTCTTTAAAATATAATATAAAGTTTTCATTTATTAAAGATCTCGTAGGTAGGAATAATTTAAGTGCTTGGATCATTAATAAGACCTCGTAGGTAGGTTAAATCTTTACGAAACTTTGTGTTAATAAGCGTGTCACGTTATTTGAAGGTATTTTGCAAATTGTTAGCTATATGTCGTAAATGAAACGAAACTTCTACTGTTTTCCTTTTTATTGGCAAAATGATTTGCCACTGATCGTTTGAAGGCTGTAAATCTCCCGGGTTCCAATTTTCGTGAATTTTTGGCGGCCTTCGTTTTAAAATTGTTATATATATAGAAGTTCATGTTTTCTTTTCCTGCCTGCTTTTGGCTGTTTGCAAAGACCATCTGGATGTGGCTATTGCGGATATGCATATTTCACTTTTTTAATTACATAAACGTTTGTTTCGAATAATTAAAATGATGTGTAAATAGAATAAGTTAGTACGTAAAATATTTTTTGTCCTCAAAAGTATAATCTGATGCTTATCCTTTTATTGACCCCTCATTAATGTGCAGCGGAATCGCTGTCTCGCAGTAGCTCATTGCTGATTGGTCAGTTTAAACACTCGTCTAAATTTTAACCAATCAGGTGTTTGAGATTGAAAACTTGTCTCCAACCTCAATTTATATCTTGGACTCGGGCTTCGCTGTACTTTCAGATGTTCTGTCAGACGCACGGAGCTCACCTGGCAGACATCAACTCTGCGAAGGAAGATACGTTTCTGCAGAGCAATGTTCAGAGACTTAAAGGTCTTGTTTCATTATTATAAATGATCACGAGTGTTTTTACATGGTCATGACAATAGTATCATTTTCTTCTCTTTCTCGTTCGTCTGCCAGTGTCATTTAAGCCATGCATTTCGAAAACATTACCTTAAGATAAACAGTGGTCAAAATGATGTAGCCTTCGTCAGTTTAGCATTTTTCCTGTTTGCAATCTATAAACCTTTATATAACTGCTTTGCTATAGTAAACCATTGGGTCGGTGGCAACGATTTGATGAACGAAAATGACTGGGAGTGGGTAAACTCAAACGCACCATTCGACTACACTAACTGGCTGAAGGGCGAGCCTAATAATCTCCGGACGAATGAAAATTGTATGGATCTGAGGGTAATTCCAGGATGGAATGATGAGGAATGTGACCACTCTCAAAACTACATCTGTGAAAAACCAAGGTAAACCATTAGACTAAGTCCGTTTCGTACTGCCTACCGGGATGTAATACATACCTTCTTTTTTTCTATCTTCTTTACAGTTATTATAAGCGAGATTCGGGAAACGAATCTTTATGAGCTGTGGAAAAAGATTCAAAACGTCAGCTGAAAAAGGTCGAACTCGTCCTGTTTGTTATTCCGAAGTCCCCTCTAGCAAGGTCCTTCAATTTTAATGTGATGGAATACAACTAAAGTCCAGCCTGCGCTCAAAGCAGCACCTGTAAACAAAGATGAGATATGAATAAAGGATATATTTAGTTGGCCCACTAACCTCTTATTTAAAGAACACATAATCCTTTAAAAAAGATCGCCTGCATTCAAAGATCAAATTTTGGTTTCTTCCTGAATGGTCTCGAAGACAAGTTTGACTGTATCATCTGTGGGTCACGAGAATAGTTTTGCTAGATGTAGTTTGTAAACGTCAATTGTATTGGCTAAATGTAAAGCCAGTTCAATACGACCCTATTTATTTCGAGACTTTGTTCAAATCAGCTCATTAGACATTTTAACAGTCAAGTTTTGCACAAGAAGACTGAAATAGCACTCACTGAATTCTTGATGACGCAATACAATCGTTTTAAAATGCTTGACGTGCAATAACTACTAAATGCATAACCGATAGTGTACTGCAGTCAGGCGATGATACAAGAGTTTATTTATTAATAAAGTCTATTAACGTTGATAAATATATTATCTATGGAATGTTCCGTTATTTATTTATGAAGACGAACAAGTTCCAAATAAAAGTAACATGAATATTATACGGTAATAGTCTCTTCTGTTGTTTTTATTTTTCAGCGAGGAAGTTGCCATCGTTGGATAATATTGGCGGGAAAAATCGATTTGTTTGTTAGTGACACTTTTTTTGTCATACATGTTCTCAAAAAATAAATTATAAATCTTTAATCCGTCATAGTTAAAATGTTATAAAGATCTATTCGTTTTTAAACAAACCTTCCTATATTGAAAATATTAGAAATCTAACAAAGAAAAGCCTTTTATTTTACTTAAAAAAGTGTATTTGTTTAGACAAACTATATTGCCAAATTATCCCAAATGTGTTGTTGATATTTTACATCATATCCATTCCAAAAAGTGAAATATGAATATATGGAATCGCTACACACAGAAAACAAAGCCTCCCCGCAACAAAAAAACTAGATAAAGATAGTAGCCTGGGTTTATAAAATGAGGAAACATTGCCTCTGTGTTATTAATAATGCCGCAGACTACTTTTATAATGATTTTCTAAAAGTAAGTGTCTGGATTTTTTAGTCCAGAGTGCCAGCCTTATATAATAGTATGGAAAAGATTTTTTATATATAAGAAAGAAATAAATATAGAGCGGCGAAGCAGAAAAATACTTACGCACAATATAAACATCGTTACGATAACCACAATCAACCAATCGAAATAATCAATTTGATTTTACCGCTGCATTATAAGTTATTTATAAAACATTTCATTGGTAGAAAAACTAGGTCAAAAGAAGGTGATTATAAACAAGAAATATCTTTAAAAAAGATAAACGGCGTCGATGGAAAAGATTTATGTATACATGTTTATAAGAAAGAAAGAAATAGAGAGAGGCGAAGCAGACACAGTTTAGTTATTTTATTTTACTTGTTATAGCTGTTGAAGAACAGCCTCTGCCTTCTTAGTATGACCTAGAGATTAAGCGACCGAATCATGACAACTCATAAATTCATTGAAAGTGTCTTTAAAAAAATGTTGAAGCTGTTGCAACAATTTCATAAAGTGATAACAAGTCGATTAAATAAGCAATGTCTTACATTAAGTCTTGATCTACATTTAATCAGTTTCAATAAAATATATCTTGTAGAGTTAGAACTCAAGATGAATAAATGTTCTTGAAATTTAATAAAAATAAATAAAAACAGCCTGTTAGGCAATAGAAAAAAATATTTTAGATTCTCATCCCCGCCCGCCCCTGTCCAAAACACCCCGCCCCCCAAAAAATTATTGGTAAAAAAATCGAAACATATTGTGTTTCGGACAGAACTGGTTTTAGACCATCCCGAAATACCTTCTTAAGGTATTTCGTTAATAAAAAATAAAAATTAAAAAGTGCCCACCCGCCCTTTTTTCCCAAAATCCGGATGAGAATCTAATAATTTATTTTCTCTGGCCTTAGCGAAATCTACCAACTTTTACGTAAATTAACTTAAAAAAAGTGTCCGCCCTGAGTATTGAACCCGGGGCCTCCGCTTGAGTGGCGAGAGTGTTAGCCACTACACTACAATGAACTTGTATTTTGTACTCGAAATTAACAATCAGTATCAAAGGAACTAGAAAGAAACCAGTAAGAACTAGAAATATCTACACTTTTCTTTCGTTTTACACTGTGTATTGTATGCAAGTGTTTACCTGACACACAAGAATATTTCATATAAAATTGTATTTAAGCCATCAATATTGACTTAACTGGTTATTTAAATCGTAAATATGTTTTTCTCCAATACAACACCCACTAACAACCAATCGAAATAATCTATTTGATTTTTGCCTGCATAATAATAAAAATCCCACTAGATACCTCTCCACCCTGCTAGATGCCTCTCTGGTGTAAATAAAGACCAATCGAAATAGTTTATTTCATTTTCCCTCTGCATAATAATTGAATACGAGTATTATTTACAACATTTCTTTGGTCGAAAAACTAGGTCAAAAGTGAGCTTAGACAGCTAACGCCGAACAAAAATTCTACTACTTTCTTATTACCGGTAATACATCAGTGAAAGTTTAATGCGGGCAAAGGTAGGCTACTATCAAATATCAATCGGTTTACGTGCTCAGTATATAGCGGTTCCATGGTGTAATGGTTAGCACTCAGGACTCTGAATCCTGCGATCCGAGTTCAAATCTCGGTGGAACCTATGTTTTAAGGTACGTTTTCTTGCTGCAATTTACAATTACAGTTAAAAAGTGAAATATGGAATTTCCAAATTCAAACGACACAGCGTCTCCATAGAGCCAAGAAGAAGAGAGGTAGACAAAGCATGGTTTATAAAACGACCATGGAACGGTCATTGGCAAAACAAACCTTACACTTGCACCAACAGGTTCTCATAAATTGTTCTGTTTATTTGTGTAAATAATGAGTTGCGCTCAGGCGTGGGCAGTAATATGCATTTCTATTACTGTCCATGAACAGGCTCAATCAATCCGAGTCTGCAGTATTTTCATATCTGTCGTGTTCGATGGCTTTCGAAGTTCCCTTTTCATCTATTTCATATGAACAAACAAGTACAAGTTGCCTTGGTGAAATAACTTCAACCTTAACTTGACAATATTGCATGCAAAAGCACACAAACATATAAAAGATAAGAAGCAAATTACATGGTAAAGTAATAGGGCGGGTACTCAATGACCCATTAACCTGTAAAACAGTAGACATCTCGCGTTCACATTATCCTAGTTATTGTATGATGTTTGTTCCACCAAAGACAGTAGACAAATTGTACTGTACTACTTTAACAATGCTTTCATAAAAGTAAGAGTTTTTTTTTTCCGAGATTTGAACTCGGATCGCTGGATTTAAAGTCCAGAGTGCTAACGATTACACCACAGAACCACCTGAACAGGGATGATGAAATAAAATGTTATCACTTTCTAGATATTACATAGGGGAAAGTAATGTGGGCAAATGATGTACAAACTAGAAACAAATAACTGTCAGTTGACAAAATAGGTACGTTTATCGATGTCATGGTCTGGTTGTTAGCACTGGGGACTATGAATCCTTTGTTCCGAGGTAAAATATCATTGGTAGCTTTAGGATCTTCTAAGATATGTTTTTTGCTGCAAAACGCTGTCGCCAGAGGATTTTTCGGCGTAGCTGTCTAAGCTCACTTTTGACCTAATTTATTAACCAATGAAGTGTTGTAAATAATACTCGTATTATATTACTATGCAGCGGGAAAATTAAATAAACTATTTCGATTGGTAGCTATTTCCACCAGAGAGGCATCTAGCAGGGTGAAGAGGTATCTAGTGGGATTTTTAAACAATTAGTTTACACTATCTGAAACGATTATTGCTGTGACGTTTAGATCTTTGCTATTCTCTTGTGTTGAAAGATGTTGAAATGAGGCACACTACAGTACTCGTCATTGGCTAGTATTATTTGTCAACAACAATACAGTCACTCTTTTATATCAACCTATACAAAATGAAAGTGAAAGTAAGCGGAAATGGCTTAAAGAAAACGATGTTACACTTTCACCCTAAAGCTTAAAATTTAAGTAATAAATTCTGCGAGCTTGAATCATTGTAATATTTGTGAGTTTTTAGTTAATGGAAAATTATCCCCTCTTTCAGTAATTAAAATGTTTACCCGTATATAATATGCTACGTGATATAAACAATGAGTTCGCTATGTAAGTCTTGAAGTCCTCACTAAATATATTTTATTCTTTTAGCAATTGATATATCATCTTATACATTATGTTATAAGAATAAACACAACTAAGGCCTTTTACAATAAACTTCATTCTTTATCGCGACTGAGGATTTTACAATGTGCTTACTTGTCTTAAATCTGGCAACTACGTGTAATATGTTACGCGAAAAAACTTCGAGTCCGCTATTAAAGCAATTGCATTCAAGTCATATCTAAGAACATAGACCTCGAGCTGCCAATAGACCCCCCTCCCCCCCCCCCCCCCCCCCCCCCCCCTAAGGGAATTTTGAAGGGTATGTTTTTCTGAAAACCTATACCATTCTACGCATTTTGCAAGTTGTTTGCACTCTGGCGAGTGGGGCGTTTTTCCGTAACGCCTGTTTGAATATGTTACCTTTGAAAAAAGTTTGTGTAAGAATGAAACATTTGGTTATTGTAAAAATTCTAAAATAAATCTATTAATTCTACACCAGGAAGCTCTAATCTACATTACTAATGCAATAAAACATCTGTAACCTAAGGTATTGGTCTAAAATAGTGATTAAGTTATGTTACCTAACATAAAAACCTAGTAAAATAAGATGTATGAAACATTTCTTACGTGCAGTAGCAAGTAATTTGTGCTTAAAGGTAAAATATAGTAAGGTAAATGAGAATTCAGGACAAATGTAATACAGTGATATACATTGGGACATAAGTCCGTAACGCTATATTGAAATATGTTACCGAAAGAAGAGAAAATGGGAAAACAAGCCATAAATGTATTAGACCTTGAGCTGTCAATAGACCCCCCTCCCCCCTGGGGGAATTTTGAAGGGTATGTTTTTCTAAAAGCCTATCCCATTCTTCGCATTTTGCAATTTGTTTGCTTTCTGGCGAGTGGGGTGTTTTACCGTAACGCCTGTTTGAATATGTGACCTTTGAGAAAATTTTATACGTTGAAGAAATAATTGGCAATTATAATTATATATTATATTATAATTCTGAAATAAACCTATTTTTTCTACACCAGGAAGATGTTTTTTTTATTTTTAATGCAATAAAACATCTGCAATCTAAGGTATACGCATATAAATAGTCATTAAGATATGTTACTTAACATCAAAACCTAGTTTAAAAAATTGTATGAAACATTTCTTACTTACATTAGGAAGTAATTTCTGTTTTGTTTGCTTAATACATTAATATAAATAAGAATGCAGTATTTAAATGTAATAAAGTCACATTGAGACACACTTCTTGTTTAATGTATGTAAATAAATACATATATTTGTAAATTCCAAAAACCAAAATATCTGAAAAAAAAACAATGGAAAAACATCTCAAAGATAGCAAATAAAATATTTATAAATAAAATAAATTATAAAGAAATAAACTCTGAAAGACATATTGTGTGATTTAAAGGTAAACTGTGTTAAACACTTTGTTAATATTATCTATAACTTTAGTTTTAGATAATTTTGTAAGTTTCTGACTTAAATTTCATCTTTTTAGGGTTATGTATGTTATACACTAAATATGTTACCTAAGTGCAAAAATTTTGAAACGAAAGCTACATCAATCAACAGATAATACTTCATCCTTATATAAAAATATAAGTTTTATTAAATCGTATCTGGAATAGAGCAGAATTAAAGATTCAAAATCCATATATTTTTTCTACAAATTTTAGGGGTAACATATTAAAACCTCCGTAATACCCTTATGCCCCACTCGCCAGAGTGCAAACAAACTGCAAAATATCCAGAACATAACAGGCTTTCAGAAAAATCATGTCTACAAAATTCCCTAAGGGGGGGGGGGGGGGAGCAAACATGTTCCTGGCCACCGGCCTAACATGTTAGCGTAACGGTTTTCAGTAGATGATTCATATCGGATTGCAATTAAAGCAAAGTTTCCGTCAGCTCCTACACGATGACTTGTGGGGTCTTGACCTTAAGGGCGCCCGATTGACCTCTCGAGCTAACCCTGGAAATATGTTCGAGCCAGATCGCCCTGACCTTTGCTCATGTACTTTCTCTTATCAGGGCCTCTGTGTATGTGATTAATGTGATGGTTACACCCAGGGTTACTATATAATGGCCGTCTTTCTTATACAAAGGCCCCAGATATTTTACACTTTGGCATTTCCGACACCAAAATAAAAGGCCTTTGTATAGGATGTACTATATAAAGGCCCCCAAATAATTGACACTGGGTTACCATATAAAGGCCTTCGTATGCACAGGCCCTAGGTATTCTACATTTTGACATTGTCAGGGCCTTTATATAGGACGTACTACATAAAGGCCCCCCAAATAATTGACCCTGGGTTACCATATAAAGGCCTTCGTATGCAAAGGCCCTAGGTATTCTAAAATTTATATTTAAATTCAAACACAAAAACTAAATACCATACAAAACATCAGTTTAAATGTCCACATGAGTAATATGAAACTGACAACACTATGTGAGGTCATTTTGTCTAATAAATGTATAAAGTAGAGATATTTGTAAAAGTGTGTTAGACCTTGCTTTTCCTGGTCGCGTAAATAGACGACAAATGAATAAAAATGTTTATATCTCGCAAAAGTATTTTGTAATGCTCTTATCATTTAGAATAATGTTGTTGCATCCACGAAAATTGCCATTGAAGAATAAAGCGACAACATAGCCCCCTCTTTTTAAGAATTGAATACATTAAAAATAATAATTATATAATGACTAATATGAAGGAATTTATATAAAAAGATCACCAATTTACGATGAATGACGAAAGCCATTTAGTCGCAAAATCTCTTATGATGAAAACAATAAATACACCTCTGTCTTACACTTGTGTACCCAATTATATTAAATATCCGGTCCGAATATCTAAACAATAATGTGTACTGCTCATTGGCACGCTGAATATTCTTCTTAGCGGGGAAGGTACAGCCTATTCAATTGATACTAATATATCATGTATAATTAAACACTCTTTTCATGTGCAACTGCACTAATGGCAGTACATCCAGATATCATACACTAGGCATGTTTTAGCCAATCTGATTGTTAAACCGCACAGATTTATGCACAGTAAAATCATATTTTAACAATCACTGTTCACCAATAATTATCAACTAATTGAAACGCTTATTTCTTTTGCTGTTAATATAAATAAAAAAAATCGAGGTTACGCTCGTCTTAAATAAGAAACAACTTGCCCTGTTCCGTATATAATTACAAATTTAGCAGTCGTGCCTAAATTTCAACACTTGCGCATATAAAATAACAGCTGTTTTACAGTTACCAGTCTTGCTTTTTTCATGCCTACTCCCCTACATACCTGTCCATTGATAGTCAACCAAAATTACCGATGTATTAACAATTCTGAATACTGCGTACGAGATCACAACTTTACAAGCGGGTTCCATGGTGTAAAGGCAAGCACGCAGGGCTCTGCTACCTGCGGTCCGAGTTCAATTCTCGGTGGAACCCATTTTTTTGGTCTACGAAAAAAGAAAGTGTGAAGCCACCGAACACGACAAATATCAAACTATTGCAGGCTCGATTTAATTGAGCCTGTTCATGAGTAGTAAGGCAATAGAAAAAAATATTTTAGATTCTCATCCCCGCCCGCCCCTGTCCAAAACCACCCGCCCCCAAAAAATTTATTGGTAAAAAAATCGAAACATATTCTGTTCCGGACTGAACGGATTTTAGACCATCCCGAAATACCTTCTTAAGGTATTTCGTTTGATAAACAATAAAAATTAAAAAGTGCCCACCCGCCCCTTTTTCTCCCAAAATCCGGATGAGAATCTAATATTTTTTCTCTGGCCTAATGGAAATGGGTATTACTGAACACGCCGCCTGGGTTGAACGCAACTCCATATTTTTATTAATATAAATATCGGTCTCAATGGCCATCAAAGTGCGTAATTGATAACAACACTGAATGAGTGTATGGGGCGACGATTCTCAGCCGCCACACGACCCAAACACTGCTACTGTGATAATTAAAAGATGAAAAATGAAACTTTAAAAGAAAGAATATTTTTTTCACCGAGGAAATAATGAATCTCTTTTTTAGATATAGCATAGACTACTTTTATTTTGATTTATTAAAAGTAAGAGGTTCTACCGAGATTTGAACTCGGATCGCTGGATTCAAAGTCCAGAGTGCTAACCATTACACCATAGAACCGGCTGAACGAAGTTCACTGATAACATAAAAACTACTACTTTACAAACACTCAATCGGTGCAAGTTAGGCGGGCAATAGAACAACCAAATATCGATCGGTTGACAACATCGGTACATAGCGGTTCCATGGTGTAATGGTTAGCACTCAGGACTCTGAATCCTGCGATCCGAGTTCAAATCTCGGTGGAACCTATACTTTTTAGATTTTAGTGGTGTGTTCACTGCAATGTTTAGTGATCAAACCAAATTAAAAACTACAAACAGTTGCTGATTCTGAAATTCTAGGGACCCTTGCCATTTTACCTATTTTCGACCTGTGCTATTTATATAGCTACATTCTACTGTTTCTACTGTTTAATTTATTCAATAGTAACAGGTTCTATACTTGAGTATCAAATAAAATTAAATTTGAGGCCTGAATACCTAAACTAAAAACATGAACTATATTCATATCCCTAAACTGGTCTAAAGGACCAGATAAGATGTTCAGCGGACCGGTACTAACGACCTTATCAGTGTTGCACTACTGAAAAAGGCCTAGATGTCAAATTCTCAAATATGTCGGCTCTTTATATTTTCTTATTGTTCAGCTGTGTTTTTACAAGTCAAGGTAAGCTGTTAAGCATATTTACCTTCTGTGATATAATTATTTTTAGCGGGAGTATTTCACGCTAGATGAAGTGCGCGAAATCAAACGATCGAATATCTATCCATATAAAAATTATACAAATGACAGTACCTCTAGCTGGGAGCGAACCCGCACCGTCACGGCGACAGCGCCTAGCCATGCAATTCCTACGACGCAACCAATTGAACTAACCGGGACAACCCCCAAAAAGGTTGATCGGATAGCCCTGATATACGTAACAATCACTGCATGGCATCGGTAACAGGTTATTTTACTTATAACAGTACTGACTATATGTACGGGGAGACTTTTTACGGCCGCCACACTGCACAAATAGCGCTACTGTGAATTTCAAATGATAGTACCTCTAGCTGGGAGCGAACCCGCACCGTCACGGCGACTGCCTAGCCATGCAATTCCTGCGACGCAACCAATTGAGCTAACCGGGACAACCCCCAAAAAGGTTGATCGGATAGCCCTGATATACGTAACAATCACTGCATGACATCGGTAACAGGTTATTTTACTGATAACAGTACTGACTATATGTACGGGGAGACTTTTTACGGCTGCCACACAAGTTCATCAATTATCAATGCGCGAATATTCCATTTATGTCCTGTGCGCGAAATTTGATCCCCGCAAATTTTTAGGATTCTGCAGTTTTCGTTAACTTCTGTCTCACCATTGAAACGCAAACACCTTCAAGTGCTTGCAAATGACTGCCTTGGTTTATGTCTTATTTAACCCTTTCCTCCACGCATTTTTACGCATGTGCGACAGAAATAACCTAACCAAAGTATAAAGCGAACAGTGCAGATCCTGATCAGACGGCACGGATATGCCAGCCAGCTGCCAGCGGCCACGCAATAAAGGTGTATCTATGGAGGAGAGTTAAATAGTATTTCTAAGATGAATACTATCACGATATATTATTTTATTGCGTTTATATTAATTGAAAAAAAAAAAAGGTTTTGCTTTGCTTCGATAAAACCCTGAAATATGCATATCAGAAATGGCAACATCCGGAAAAAAGCTTATCCAAGTAGTCCAAAATGCAATGTTGGTTCGAAACCTACTATATTACGGTGTTATTTGCATCAAATAAAAGTTTATCCATATTTCAGTAATATTTATCAACTATATTGTTTTTTAGCCATAAACTGTCCACTGGGCTGGAAGGGGTTCAATACAAGCTGCTACCACTTTAGTCATGACCAAGAACCCTGGATGCTGGCCATGGTAAGTGTTGCCTTATACAGTAAGAGATGATATGGTGTTTTTAAGGTATTGCGCCTTTAGCCATTGCTTTGCTTTACTATTCTAACTTTTCTAAGCATATGTAAATTAAACATATACCCAACAAAAAAAGTTCTGCACACAAGTGTTCTTTTGCGTAAATTTTATAATATAGCAAATAACTGGTATAAACTCTTACATGTATATCAAGATTAATTGTTTGCGGAGTTAAAGACAAAAACATAATTAAAATTGGTTGGTAAATAAGCGAGAAACGTCATGCATGTATATCAAGATTAATTGTTTGCGGAGTTAAAGACAAAAAACATAATTAAAATTGGTTGGTAAATAAGCGAGAAACGTCATTTTGAGTATGATAGGGGTCAACAGTCAAAAGTTGCAAAATTTGCCATATAAAGGTAGAGGTGTCAAATCTAAGAAATCAATCAACAATTCACCAGTGTCTGTTTTAAGCGATTATGAGCATGCACTGTGATGCAAGTAACAGTTGGTAATCAAAATTTGATACCAAGCCATTCCCAGAATTACGATCAAACTTAAGTTTTTATTAATTAAAGTATCACATTGTCTCACTCATTGACCTAAAGGTATGACAAAGCAGTTTAGTGATGATTCGGACAGTTTCCATATTATATTGATGAACCAAAGCATCCAGTTTATAAAGTGTATAAAAGCAGCCATCCAATGCAATCAACACCTAATCTAATTTGAGAAAAACACATCTGCATTGTTTTTCAAATTAATTTATTTGTCATGGTCAACAAGAAAGGTTTTTGTTTATTTGACCGTCATGGCAAATGTCGGACCACACCGGCCACCTAGACGTCTTTCTAAACAAGAAAGAACACGTGATGTTGGCCAAGCTAGTTGATCTACCCGGTTCTCTTGTTCACGAATGGAACCTAATTCCACAAATAAAATTTCGTCGGCTGTTAAATTCCGTGCGAAGCCGCTTGAAAGAATGCCGGATTCATCGTGGTGAATTTACTCAGTATAAGTCTAGCGATTTTTGCAACTTTTGTGTAGTAACCACCAGTGGCTATAACAATGAATTGCTTAACAAGTATTGAACGGATTTTATTTCGGACTTGTTTACATTGTTAACATTGAATTGCTGATTTATTTGGTATGTATCATTTTGTTGTGTATGGTGAAATTAAAAATATATTTTATAAAAAGTCCAAGTGTGCAGAACTTTTTTTGCCGAGTATATATTAATAACATTTGTGTGTGCAAAGTTTGATGGAAGTGCATTGTGTTGTTCAAGAGATTTTTTTATATTTCTCCTTTTTTGCCTACGGCAAATCAATGGCGAAGGTCGCAATACCTTAAAGCTATCAGACACGGCAAATATAAAACTACGGCAGGCTCGGTTTGATTATGTATTTTCATACGCACATGTTAACGATATTTACGCCATAATATATAATACACTCAAAAAAAGTTCTAATTGGTCACTTTTTGTTCGTATTTTATTATTAGAAAGACATTGAATTCACTTTTTATTTATGATTATATGCAAACAACAGTCTTCAACTTAAACTTTAATATTGAAATAATTGACTTTGGAACAGTTTGTTGAGAGTTATCCTTAGTTTTGCTAAAAATGCAATTCTTGCATAAAAAGGTCAAGCAAACAGAAATTCGCTCTAAATCTCTAGTTTTCTTTTATAGGACCCCTCATTAGTAGGAAAACATAAACACTTAATAATCAACAGCACATTTGTTTAAATAAATCCCCTTCAAAGTATCAAATTTTAAAATTAGCTCCCTTTCAATTAAAGACTGTTCTTATTTTGACCATGCGGTGTGAGTAAATGGTATTGGATTTATTAAAGAAAACAATGAATAAAGATTAAAAAGACATTAGAGAACTGACTTCAAGACAAAAAAATTCTTTCCACAACCTCTCTTGACGTAGGGAAGAAACGAAACTAGCATGCATTGTAAACAAATACAATTGATGACCAATAAGAACTTTTGTTGAGTGTATATATTTATAACTATAAAATATTTGATTTTAGTTGATATGTCCGGGATACGGAGGACATCTTGTTGAAATAGAAACACAAGAAGAGGAAATTTTCCTGGAAACAGAAGTGGTGAAATTACCAGGTACTGTAAAATAAAATATTCACAGGGTACTAAGTTTCGTGGATTTCTTGGGTAGATCAATCCAGGAAGTAGACTTGAACATACATTGTTTACAAAATTGAGTTCCGCGAAATTAAGAACAAATGAATATTGTGACAAAAGGAAAACCTCAAACTTTTATGATTATATATCATATAATTGCATCTACAGTTTATGCCGGTGCATTCAGTAAAATTTTAGTACACATGTTATTTCGGCCTCTAAATACTCTATAACATGACTAATTTGCATGTGTTCAAACTAAGTACGGTTTTAAAAAAAACAAACCAACTATTTCTTAGGTCTTATATTAGTGCTTAAAGCAGGTTTTTTTCTATTTCTATAACGTTTTTATAAACAAAAAACAAAATCGATATTTTTCAATATTATTTACAAACCTACTGGGTTGGTGACTACCTTGAAATCAAAGGTATGTGGCGACGGTTGAGAACAAACTTGTAGTAATTTAATTCTGTATAATAGAAACTTAATAAAAGCTGCTTTGGTAAAAAAGATTAGTGTTTGTAGCATGTTTTATTCTATTTCTGTTACGTTTTTATAAACATATTTGTGACAATTATATAACATATTTCTATAACCTTCTCCTACAAATATTCCTATAACGTGTTTAAAAACATATTTTTGTAACAAGTTCATAAACATATTTCTGTAACCTGTTTATAAACAAATTTCTGTAACCTGTTTTTATAAGCATACCTTTATAACGTGTTTATAAACATGTTTCTGTAACGAGTTTATAAACATGTTTCTGTAACGAGTTTATAAACATGTTTCTGAAACGTGTATATAAACATATTTCTTTATAACGTGTTAATAAACGTATTTCTGTAACGTTTTATAAACATATTTCTGTAACCTGTTTATAACCATATTGCTGTAACGTGTTTTTATAAACATACATAATGACGTGTTCATAAAAATGTTTCTGTAACTTGTTTATAAACATATTGCTGTAACCTGTTTATAAACATATTTCTGTAACGTGTTTTTTTATAAACATACCTTTATCACATATTTATTAACATATTTCTATAACGTGTTGATAATCATATTTCTGTAACTTTTTATGAACATATTTCTGTAACCTGTTTATAAACATATTTCTGTAACGCGTTTTTATAAACATACCTTAATAACATATTTATTAACATATTTCTATAACGTGTTTATAAACATATTTCTGTAACGTGTTTATAAACATGTTTCTGTAACGTGTTTATAAACATGTTTCTGTAACGTGTTTATAAACATGTTTCTGTAACGTGTTTATAAACATTTTTCTATAACGTGTTTATAAACATGTTTCGGTAACGTGTTTATAAACATGTATCTGTAACGTGTTTATAAACATATTTCTGTAACGTGTTTATAAACATGTTTCTGTAACGTGTTTATAAACATTTTTCTATAACGTGTTAATAAACATATTTCTGTAACTTTTTATAAACATATTTCTATAACGTGTTTATAAACAAAATTAAATAACAAATATCTTTTTCATTACGTTTAGGAAGGTATTACTGGATTGGGGCAAACGATCTTGAAATCGAAGGTGTATGGCGCTGGTGGAGAACTAAAGAAAAGGTCGTGTCGCACTGGGGTGGTGGAGAGCCCAATAACGCGTTCGGCGGCGAGAACTGTGCCCAGATTGTAAATGCACCGCGGTATGGATGGAACGACCATAACTGCACTTATCCATTTCACTATATCTGTGAAATTTATGGTTAGGTGAGTTTCAAATGTCATTTTGGATTCGGCAGACCCAGAGTTAATCTGACAGACTAAGACTACCCGAAAGTTGCCAGACCGGCGGACCTGTCCGGTAACATTTTGACATGATTTCTTATGTTATCAGACCGAGTGTCAGACAAGCTTTGAACGGCTAATTCCTTTTTAACATGTTTCGGTCAGACAGAATTTGTTTCGGTCAGACAGGTTTTCACATGTTGTCTTACCAAATGTCTAACACTTTTTTCAAATTTTGGGAAGTCTGTAATCACTTCACTGACTCTTAACAGTCTCAACTGGTGTAATAATAGAAACAAACTGCAAGCCGAAGAAACGCCAAAAAGTAGTTCTAATTTTCAAAGTCCTGACAGTAGGTATGCCGACCCCTCAGTTCTTTCAATGATTTGATTCAGTTCGCTTTCGCCTGATTACCTTTATTTTAGTTCTATCCGTTTAAGCAATGACAGTGCGATTAATTTTGATTTTTTAAACAGTAATTCAGTTTCGATTGTTTTCAAAACTACAGTTATGACATCCAAGTCTCCAATACACTATAACGCTGCCTCTTCCTAGATCAGGGTAGAATGCTTCAATGTCTATGTTGTATTTAATATTAATTGTACTACTGTATTATGCATATAGATTACTGAAATTGAGAGAATTTCACCGAAATATTGGACTATTCATCACATATTGGGATCTGTCGCGAGTGAATATTACTGCGTTAGAGAGGCTATACGTATTCACCCTTTTGCAGACAGTGTTTACAGGTCTTCAAAAGTTACATTTAATAATGTCTTAATAGACAAGGTCGAATGACAAGGTAGCAATCGTGCAATGACTCGAAGACTGCCTGAAGTTTGATCAAGTATTATTTAGCAATGTGAGTAAAAGAGCGCCTTAAAAGTATACTAGTATTTTATGAGCATTATGCAATCATATTTCATTAATATTTTCTGTTGTTTCTTTCAGGTATAAGAATGATTTTGATGGACGAGGATCTACAAAATCGAAGCTGTCTATTATCTATAAAAAATGAATAAATAAATAACTACATTTTTGTTCTTAACTAGTTTGGTCAAATAATTAGAAAAACATTTACAATTTCATGATCAAGGAAGATATCACAGCAGCAGTGCTTCGTGCATTGCACCTCTAAATTAATTTTTGTATTGCTCTAAAAAGTGACAAACACACAAAGTATTTCTACAAAATTTATGTATCTAACAAAATATGTTAACAATGACACAAATTTCTTAATATATCATTAAATGATAATCCTTTTAAATATCCTGGCAGGGATTATAAATATATAACCATTTTTAATTAAGAGTAATTGTTTAAAAATTGAATTAAATGATTGTCAAGTCGCCCACATTTCTTTCATTTAGACATACCTTTCAAAACAATTATATATGAAATGTATATGTAATGCTAACATTAACATTATAGAAAATTGTAATACTGTAATGACTTAATGTATCTTTTATATAATACAAAAATATGCTAGGAATTTAAAAAGACAAATTCCTTGTAACTGACTTCTCAAACAAATATGTTTAAATAAATTGAGCAATATACATCCATTTCATTTTAAAAAATAATTTGTAAACCAAAATAATTTTATCAACATATGTGCATATGACTAGCTCTTGCAGCTCTAATTCTTTGCGCAATCAAACCAAGCCTGCAATATTTGGATATTTGTTTGATAGTTTTCAAACCCTTTTTTGTATGTTACTTAAGAATCATTGAAGTGTTAAAGGGATTACGAAAACACCCTTTCATTTTCTCTCCCAAAAAGTTGTATAAAATATAATCAAGAAAACACAAACAAAATTTTTTTCTCAAATGAACTCTAAATAATAAAATAAGAAAACTAATACTTTTAATAAAACAACTCTTAACAATGACTTACATGTATAAACAATAACAAAGAAAAATCTGACTAACATGACTAATAAAGAAAAGATTAATAATGAGTATTTATTACAAATAAAGTAATTGTATTTTCTGCTTTTGTTTCGAGAAAATTTCTTTGCAATTAAAGTATGCATTGTTTTAAGATTAGGCAGAAAAGACAGTTTTGATCATCTGCATTTCCATATGATTTGTGAAATATAAAGCAATTAAATTAGATTAGATAAAAGGAGTCCACAGTAGTTTCTAATAACTGATTTTGAATAGTTTAATTATGAATAAAGACCAATAATTAAATTTCAATGCTTTGGATAAGAATGAAAAGGAAATAAAAATATTGTTTACCAATACATTAATACTGAATTAGATGGATAGGGCTGTATGTTAAAATACATGTAAATTATGCATATATAGAGTGGGAATTAGTGTTGGGATATCTGTTGCAAATCACTATCGATCATCAGTTGGAATCGGTTGCCACTTCCGATGTAATTTCACTGATTATTAATCAGTTTAAAAATCATATCTGTGTTACATTAACAAATGGTTTCTAATAAGTTGCTCATATAATATCCCTTATTATTGTGTGTTTGCTGCTACTTTCTACATAAAGGTTGGTGTTCCAATTACAAAAATAAAACTTTTTCGCGTGTTTTTATTAAATATGCACCGATTAGAATGAATGAACAATGCATAACAAAGAATACACACCCCAAAATACGTTGTTGATAGCACTTAATGCCCAAAAGGCCCTACCAATTAATTTCAATCATGACTATAGTACAAATATTGACCAAGATATGTTTAAATGTGCAGTAGTTTAAAGCCGGTGGAATACATCGGTTTGATTCGATTATGGGATAATAACATCGATTATCGGCATCGGGAGGTTCTTACTGATGATTTATCGATGTCTTTCGATCATCAGCACATCACTAGTGGGAATATAACAATTTTAACAGTTCTTCTATGCATTCTTATCCATGTTTCTTTAAACAAATATAAACCCACATTTCATTGACAACAATAACTTCTACCATTGCCTATCATTTGTCAGCAAAATATATGTGAATCAAATGAAAACATATTCAAATGAAAATCCATGCATAATAATGCCTCTTAAACTTACATTTTAACATTATTTCAAAAACAAACAAAATACTCCACAATCAGTAAAATTTGTTTTGTTTATTACATTCTTAGACTATCATTTTGGTTAGAAAAGGTTTTACAGCACATACTTTAGGATATCATACACACATCTATGTCATTTTAGCACTAAAAAATTCTAAGGGGTTAAGGAGGGAGCCATTGGACCACAGTAACTATAGTAACAACACCAATAAAAAATATGTCTAACAAAAATTAATAATATATGGTAAAAATATGTACCAGATATTGATAAATATGAGGTATATCAATAAAATCATACAAACATATCACTTCGAAAGAATATAAACATCACAAAAAGTATTGCTCGTAAAAGGTAGTATGATTTATACTACATGTACATATTATGCATTATTAACTATTTGTCAGAACCTTAAAAAGAAATTACACAAATGCAAAAATTGTAAAGCAGAAAATAAAAATATGTCAGAAGCTCTTGTTCTACAAGATCAAAGGTAAACTTACAGGTTATAAAGGTAAACTACATATAACAGGTTCACATAGGTTTAAAGGTAAACTAACAGGTTACATAGGTTTAAAGGTAAACTAACAGGTTAACATAGCTGGCTTTCCAAAGGTAAATGTTAACAAGTGTAACATGAAATGAATAAATTAAATGCAACCAACTTAAACAATAACATAAAAACAAAGTTTCAACTACTATTTCTCCAAGTTTGTTCTATTTAATTGATGTAATTTATTTTCATCTATTAAAAAGCTACTCCTTACTTCAATTTAGTGTTCTAATTACTTTGGCTCCATGATAGAATTCAGCTGAATCTATTCATGGCTACATAAAGGAGTAAGGCCAGTATTCCATAATTCCGTGATGCGTGATCAGTGTCCGTTTCCGCGATTTTTCACTCACCAAAGATATCGTTGGGTATATTCCATACCTCCGCTTTCGTGTTCGTGTCCGCGACGTGGAACGGACACGTAGGTATGTAATATACCCAACGATATCTTTGGTTAGTGAAAAATCGCGGACACGGACGTGGACGCGGACACGGATCACGCAACCTTGGAATCGCGGCCTAACAGTGTCAATGCACCCCGGGGAACGGCCTAAATCAAACTCAGCCCACTGGTTAGGGAAAGTCACTGAAAAAAGTGTCCTTAGGAGGCCGAGAGTAATAAGCAGGCGACATTGCTAACTAAAATATCCTTTTGTCAAAATGTTTAACAAAATCACCCATTAGTAACAAAATCACCCATTAGTTAAGAGATAAAAAAGATAATGGTAGTACTAAGGGCTTCCCAGATATAGTTACAACATTGATATAAAAATAGTTTAGTTTTTAGTTTTAGTTTAAACATATTTTATTTGCTATTCTGTTTTACAGGTATATATACATACAAATGAGCAATAATTAGAAAAGCAAAAAGGGTTGGGCATGAAGTTCTTTCAACATTATCGTGTGCCCTTCCCTGAAAAATATAAATAAAGACACTTTTTCTGACATACCCTATTACATATAAAATGCATTCTGCGATTTCAATATATTCTATAGCATCATTTATTGAACATTCAGGGTTACATCTTTTTAACCGATACATGTCGAGGTGTTCTTTTACATTTTAGATGTATTAACATGGTGGAATACACAATAAATACCGTAAGTCTGATCTGAAATGTCGATCTTCGAAATTTAATCCAAAATATTAATTATGGTACAGTTTAAAATAAAATAAATTAGTCATATGATAATAAAACTACACAAAATAGAATATAATGTGTCCAATGCTGATCCTTCTTTTCTTTGGAATGTAGAGACGAAATACTGTTCCCCTCAAGACTGGTTTTCATCTTTCTCATCTGAAATATAAAAGTTCAACTCAATAATTCATTCTGAGTACAGTGATGTGTATATACAATTATTTATAATTTAGCGGCGCCATGCAAAAAAATGTATACATATTCTTTGAAACAATGCAACAAAGGTATTAAGTTTACCAGATGCATTTTATTATAATTTCATATTTTGAGGGACTGACTATAATGATGCAGAAAGCATTTGTAGAATAAATTAAATCATGTTTAGCTAATGTGAAATAAGAACGTGTTATAGATAAATTTATGTATGCTGAAGTTTGATCTAAGCAGCTAACGCTAAACACAATATCCAATGTTCTAACAACACCGATCATATTTTTTTAATTTCTCAGCAAGGATTCGGGATATACACTGCTAACTTGAAATATAATAAGATAAATCATTCTTACTTCTTTGAATGAAAAAATTATTAAATTCTCTTCACCCGTTTAGAAACACTGACATTTAAATCAAGGTAGGTTTAGGGTCCTACTAAACACTGCAAAGTCAGACAAAGTCATACAAAGTCAGTTTAAAGTATGACAAAGTCAGTTTAAACTATGACAAAGTCAGTGTAAAGTATGACAAAGGTATGAAAAACAATAAAATATATGCATAAAAGTTTGAAATATTGATAAAAATATATGTTTTTTAAATAAAAAGTCTCAAAATTATCGGTAGTGGGTATATTCGCCGTAAATGAAACATCATATCTCATGGAATTTTAAGTAATTTTGGACAATTCTCACCTCGATTAAATGTCCTTGGTTTAAGAAAGCACGGAGGGATTACAGTGGAAATTTCAGGAAAAGAAGTAAGAAAGATGTATCTTATTATGTTTCAAATTTGAAGACTGTACTCCAATCTATGCAGAGAAATTAAAAAAATTTTATCAGTGTACTTAGAACATTGGTTAATAAGTGTATATTAAACTGGTATAATAAGGACTCCAGAATGCATAGCAAAATAATACAGAAATAAAAATGATACCAGTAAAACTACAGAAATAGTTTCATCTAAATGAGAACTTAAATGTAACAGAGAAGAAAATAATAAAATATCATCTAGATATTACAAGTAGGGGAGAGAAATCTAGCTTTGACTTCTATGAAAGATATGATATGGCGGCTGATTTTACTATTTTTCTAAAAGTTTAAATACCTTTTTAACTACGTAAATTAACATATGACAAAAGCAATCATAAATGAACAAAAACAATGTTGAAATGAAAACAACATAATGCATTTTAAATTATAAAATTCAGTCACCAAAATGTTTGTTTGCTTTTGTTCACTTCAGATTGTAATCCCATACTGTTGTTCTTTGAGCTAAATGGTTTTCTAAACAAAAATAAAAACAAAATTTTACATTGCACAAACATAACTAAGCTTTAAAAATTCAGAAAAAGTGTTAAATTACTATTTATTTATCTAGGAACAATAAATGCGTAATTAAATGAGTGACAAAACTGGTAGTTATCAATAAGCATGTTTCTAAATAAAACTTTGAATATAATGGTTTTCATAGAAAACTCCTATGCGACTCATTAACTCACGACTTACTTAACTGTTTTAACCTTGCCCTTTACCTTTTAGTTTATACTTAAAGAGAAAATCTGAAATTTTATCCGTTCACTAATTTATAAGTCTTCTACATGTAGATAAATAATTAGAAAAATGAATTGTTATTCTGTTTACTATTTGTTTACGAAGATGTAATATACAATGTCAAGAAAACCTGTTAAGGCAATCTTTCCATTTCAAAAATGTATTAAATTACTAATAATTTGTTAGGCACATGGCAAAATGGGAAATGACTGAATGATCTGATGCAGATTTTAAACTATGAAATAAACCCTACAGTTCCTTTAGGCAATTAGAGCTAATGAATTTAATCTGTTTCTTTCAACCAAAGAAATCACTTTTACAAAGAATCACGATCATTCTGTTATTTTTATTTTTAGATTCATTGGGCTATTTCTCAATAAAGGGCAACAGTTAAGATAAACATCAGTCAGCAAATATATGTGATGGCTGATCTGGATCTACATGGGTTGTACATCTGATAAAACCTGAATTTATGGAGTAAAGGGTTAACACATGATAGAAAGTTCTTCCCAGCCTATCCCATTTTGCCTTGTATAGAATGTTTAAAAACTGCATGACCCCTGTATCTCACTAGAACAAGGAGTGGTCACTACTTGTAACAAGTTACAGTAAAGCAGATACATAGGCACTATATCACAATCTCAAACATTATATCCAAAAAAAAAATACAATTCAGTGATATCAATTAATGATGACTAAATTTTTATGCAAATTTGGATAATAAGTAACGCCATATGCTCAATTTATAACGTCATTTCAAGAACTGACATCAGCTGTTCAGAGACAAATGGAGCAAAGAAACCAGTCTCAAATCTTAAGCATCTGAATGGTTGAAATAGTTGAAATGTGTCCCATATTTTTTGGTTCATCTGTTAGTTACTGTTTAATCCTTTTTTTTCGCGCTGGTTTAATTTTTGCATATTTCGTGCTACGACAAGAGCACGAAATTTAACGCCAGGGAAATTAAACCATTAAACATTTTCTTTAAAGGTAAATACAGTTGTGTGAATTTATGCCCCCGCAAATTTGTTATTTACGGGTTTTGTGCTAAATTTCGTCCCCGCAAAATTAAATGATACTACAGTAGTTTAACTAGTTAGATAATGTTCTTAATACACTCAGAATTAATTCTTTTAAAATAAAACTGGTTTAATTTCCTCTATGTCAAAAATGAACTTGTGAAAAGCCAGTTTGTGTCACTTAAATAAAAGAATCATAATTCAATTATAATTAATTCAAGTTATTTTTTTATTCGGATAATTGTCTAATGTGCCTATCTCTGCTGTACTGATAGTGAACAGTTTAGATCCTGATCAAACACGGATGTGCTGGCTGATCTGGATCTAAACTGTTCGTCCTAGCAATAACGGTGTATCTATACAGGAAAGGGTTAATAAGTTAATCAGCAAATTGAAACATACTTAATGGTTGTAATGTGTCATTATAATCAAACCACGCTCTGAAAGCAAGAGGAGTTTTGTTATACACAACTAAAAACTTGCATTTACCATATTGTACCGCTTATAAGGCCACACGCTTATATGACAATGCCCTATCTTTCCCCCTGAAATCAGCGTTTTGTATCAAAAATTGGCAGGGGCATTGAAACCACCCATCTTAAAACTGGCCGAAATGTTAAAACAAAAGTAATTTTAGAAGAACTGTCAAGTACAAAAAAAGTATCGTGCTCAACAACCTTCAACAGCATAATTGATAACTGGACTGATTGAAAACATTATCCCCCTGACAATAGGCTTTATTGAATTTCTTTTGCATTCTCTTGGCTTTGCTAGTGGGCCCGATATTTTTTTTTAATTGAAATTGGATCCCAATTTCCTTGTCTTATAAGTGGAAAAATATGGAAACCTTAAACAAGAGGGCCATGATGGCCCTATATTGCTCACCTCAGTACAAAAGTACTCTCAGCTTTACCCAAGGGCCTACATTTAAATAATGCTGGTAAAGGTTCTCTTCACAATACTCAAAACGAAATACCTAAGGTCTAGTCGCATTAGTTTCAGAGAAAAATGATTATTTATGTTTTCCTATATAAATCAATGTAAACTAAGAGAACCCTGGGGCGTGGCCAATTTTGGCCCAGGGGACATAATTTGAACAAACTTGGTAAGTATCCACTAGACAATGCTACATACCAAATATGTAAGCTTAAGGCATTGAGGTTTCCAGTAAGAAGATTTTTAAAAATTGCCTTTTTACATATTAAGGGACCCTGGGGCGGGGCCAATATTGACCCCAGGGCCAACATTTAAACAATGTTGGTAAAGGGTCTCTTCAAAATACTCAACACCAAATATCTAAGGTCTAGTCGTATTAGTTTCGGATAAAAATGATTTTTCATGCTTTCCTATATAAATCAATGAAAACTAAGAGAACCCTGGGGTGTCGCCAATTTCGGCCCAGGGGACATAATTTGAACAAACTTGGTAGACATCCACTAGACAATGCTACATACCAAATATGTAAGCTTAAGGCATTGAGGTTTCCAGTAGAAAGATTTTTAAAGTTTTCCTTTTTTACATATTTAGGGCCCCCAGGACAGGGCCAATTTTGACCCCAGGGTCAACATTTAAACAATGTTGGTAAAGGGTCTCTTCAAAATACTCAACACCAAATATCTAAGGTCTAGTCCTATTAGTTTCGGAGAAAAATGATTTTCCATGTTTTTCCTATATAACTGTATGTAAACCAAGAGAACCCTAGGGCGTGGCAGATTTTGGCCCAGGGGACATAATTTGAACAAATTTAGTAGACATCCATTAGAAAATGCTACTTACAAAATATCTAAGCTGTACGCATTGTGGTTTGTGAGAAGAAGCTTTTTAAAGGTTTCCTATATAAGTCTATGTAAAATGAAGTGACCCCTGGGCAAGGGCCAATTTTGACCCCAGGGAAATAATTTGAACAATCTTTGTAGAGTTCCACTAGAGGGTGCTAAATGCCAAATATCTCAGCTCTAGGCCTTGTGGTTTCAGATAAGAAGATTTTTAAAGTTTTTCCTATATAAGTCTATATAAAATGAAGTGACCCCTGGGGCGGGGCCAATTTTGACCCCAGGGAAATAATTTGAACAATCTGTGTAGAGTTCCACTAGAGGGTGCTAAATGCCAAATATCTAAGCTCTAGGCCTTGTGGTTTCGGACAAGAAGATTTTTAAAGTTTTTCCTATATAAGTCTATATAAAATGAAGTGACCCCTGGGGCGGGGCCAATTTTGACCCCAGGGAAATAGTTTGAACAATCTTTGTAGAGTTCCACTAGAGGGTGCTAAATGCCAAATATCTAAGCTCTAGGCCTTGTGGTTTCAGTCAAATAGATTTTTAAAGTTTTTTCCTATATAAGTCTATATAAAATGAAGTGACCCCTGGGGCGGGGCCAATTTTGACCCCAGGGAAATAATTTGAACAATCTTTGTAGAGTTCCACTAGAGGATGCTAAATGCCAAATATCTAAGCTCTAGGCCTTGTGGTTTCAGACAAGAAGATTTTTAAAGTTTTTCCTATGTAAGTCTATATAAAATGAAGTGACCCCTGGGGCGGGGCCAATTTTGACCCCAGGGAAATAATTTGAACAATCTTTGTAGAGTTCCACTAGAAGGTGCTAAATGCCAAATATCTAAGCTCTAGGCCTTGTGGTTTCAGACAAGAAGATTTTTAAAGTTTTTCCTATATAAGTCTATATAAAATGAATTGACCCCTGGGGCGGGGCCAATTTTGACCCCAGGGAAATAATTTGAACAATCTTTGTAGAGTTCTACTAGAGGGTGCTAAATGCCAAATATCTAAGCTCTAGGCCTTGTGGTTTCAGTCAAATAGATTTTTAAAGTTTTTTCCTATATAAGTCTATATAAAATGAAGTGACCCCTGGGGCGGGGCCAATTTTGACCCCAGGGAAATAATTTGAACAATCTTTGTAGATTTCCACTAGAGTATGCTAAATGCCAAATATCTAAGCTCTAGGCCTTGTGGTTTCAGACAAGAAGATTTTTAAAGTTTTTCCTATATAAGTCTATATAAAATGAAGTGACCCCTGGGGCGGGGCCAATTTTGATCCCAGGGAAATAATTTGAACAATCTTTGCAGAGTTCAACTAGAGGGTGCTAAATGCCAAATATCTAAGCTCTAGGCCTTGTGGTTTCAGAGAAGAAGATTTTTAAAGTTTTTCCTTTCGGTTGCCATGGCAACCAGAGTTCTGCATGGAATTGATATCTTTGAACAACTTTGGAAGAGCTTCATGCAAGGAACATCCGTGGCAAGTTTCATCAACTTTGGCCCAGGGGTTTAAGAGGAGATGTTGTTTCAAGCAAAAAGTGACGAAGCACGACGCACGACGGACACAGGGCGATCCTAAAAGCTCACCATGAGCACAAGTGCTCAGGTGAGCTAAAAATAGATCCTTTACCAGTTAGTACTTTCAATTATAAACCATTACAATGTTATGTTAATATGATAATATAGACAACAACTATTTCTTTTATCCTGTCAAATAGTGTAGATTACGATTAGCTGGCACAACCATGCTCACTGATAAGGTTCTAAATTGTGTCTATACTGACAGCACATGGCATAAAACCTGTATATATTCACACTTCATTGCTCCACTGTAAAAAGACTCACTGTACTTCTTAACCCTTTCCTTGATATATACGCATTTTTACGCATATGCGACCAGTGTAGATCCAGATAAGACGGCACGGATGTGCACTGGTCGCATTTTGGTCAGAAATAACCTAATGAATCAAAAAGCAAACAATTTAGATCCTGATCAGATGGCACGGATGTGCCGGCTGATCTGGATCTAAACTGTTGCCCTAGCAATAAAGGTGTATCTATACAGGAAAGGTTTAAAAGATGTATTCACATTATATGATATTTTGGAAGAGCAGAATAAAATGACAAATGGAAATAATACAAAATATCGCACGCTCTGTATGGAATATCTAAATTTGTTACCCAAATGAGGGGTATCTGAGTTTGAATATTTACAAGCAAACTTCATGAAAATTATTAACAAATTATTTCATCTAAATTACCATGTCTTAAAGGCAACTTCTGGGTTGAATGCAAGATTTCAGAAAGGGGGTTCATTTTGGGGCAGTCTTATGGTATTACATCACAATTTTCAACTGGTAAAAATCCCCATGAAAATTAAATAAAGCTGGTCAAAAAGGCAGTTTGTTATTGTAAATCTGTGTAGATTCTGATCAGAAGATCTACACAGGTTTACAACAACCTGTCAAACCCATTGAATCCCCTTTGAATACATCCCCACCTGCAAGCTATTGCACATTTTTCTCTCTCTAGCATTAGCTTTTAACCCTTTCCTTGATATATACGCATTTTTACGCAATGGCACCAGTCACGAGTGTAGATCTAGATCAGCCGGCACATCCGTGTCAACTGATCAGGATCTGCACTGCTTGCATTTTGGTCAGTAATACTAGTAACCTAATTTATCAAAAAGTGAACCATGCAGATCCTAATCAGATGACAGATGTGCCAGCTGATCTGGATCTACACTGTTCGCCCATGCCATAAAGGTGTGTATATGGAGGAAAGGGTTAGAACTAAACTGTTCGCCCTAGCAATAAAGGTTTATCTATACAGGAAAGGGTTAAGAAATAGTACCTGTATGCTGGAATGTACCATTAGTCATCCCTTCCATGTTTTCTTTGGACTTAGATCTGAAAATAGGAAAAAAAAAGCAAAATTATTAAGGGACAATTAGGGTTGGATGCAACATTTCCAAAAAAGAAACCTGTTTCAGGTAAGTTTCAACTCCGGTCAGTTTACAAGAGTACACTTGTTTTAACTACAATGTACTTTCAGGTCAGATAAGTTTTATCTGTGATAAAATTTAACTCTTTCCTTCATATATACACTTTTTTACGCATGTGAGACCATGCCAGCACATCCATGCCGTCTGATCAGGATCTGCACTGTTTGCTTTTTGGTCAGTAATACTTGTAACCTAATTTATAAAAAAGTGAACCATGCAGATCCTAATCAGATGGCACGGATGTGCCAGCTGATCTGGATCTACACTGTTCGCCCATGCCATAAAGGTGTGGATATGCAGGAAAGGGTTAAAACTGCAGTAAGTCCTTTTCCCTTCAAGAAAATATTACAGTTCAAATACACAAAAAGTAAAGAACAGTGCCTGACATTCTGATCCCATCGAACTTTGAAGTTACAAACACGCAGTGATAAAAGTGTTGTCAAGTCTTTCTTATAGTGACAAGAGTAGGAAGTGTTTTGTTTTAAAAACTGATTTTTAGTTATAGCAACAAATTTACAAAATGTCTACTGCAATATAAAACATATAAATAATATTTTTCAGATTTTAGTAAATTTCAAGAACTAACATTTTTAAACGTTTCTGGTAAAACCATAAAGTTTTGCTTTACCACAACCACAAAAATTCACTCAATAAAATAGTGTTTAACCTCGTACTTCATGGGATATGCCTGTTATCCCATGGGCAAACAGTGTAGATCTAGATCAGATGGCACATTTGTGCCATCCAATCAGGATCAATGTCCCTGTAAGGTTCATTAGATTATTTCTGACCAAGAAGTGTCCAGTCAAGACTCAGACCAGGTTATTTCTGTCCTTATAGTGACCATATGTAGATCATGATTACACAGCAAGAATGTGCTGGCTGATCTGGATCTAAACTGGTTGCACATGCAACAAAATCCCTATATATGAAGTAAAGGGTTAAACACATAATGCATTGCATAAAATGCTGTATTATACCATCTGCAAAACAATCAATTTAACTGAACACAAAAATGAAGAAAGAAGAAAAGAAATTTTCATACTAAGTTCATAAAAATGATAAAAAAATTCATTTCTCTAGATATTTTTATAATATCAGATTAAACTAGAATGTGCCCTCAGAAACTGATGCCCCAACTGCTGCAACAAAATTTGTAATAACAAAGGGCCGTAACTCTAGTAAAATTGGTCGCAGGAAAAAAATCCTTTCTTAATGATCATCTACACATCCTGCTTGATCATCTGTGCAAGTTTGAAAGAAATCCGCCTTATAGTTAAGGAGGAGTTGATGCCACAAGATTTGGTGACATACAGACGGACGTTCGGACGGACATACAGACAGATGAGTGTAACCCTATATGCCTCCCACTTTGTGGGGGCATAAAAAAATATGAATTGATTGGTAGAGGTACATTTTCTCCTCCAAAATTCCCAGATTTAAAAAAGTCATACATACTGGAGCACTGGACATACTTAATTATATTTTCAATTCTTTGAACCATTTCTTCCATATATATGCCTTTATGGCCTTGGCAAACAGTGTAGATCCAAATCAGCTGGCATACTTGTGCTATCTGATCAGGATCTACACTGTTCCCTGTCTGATTTATTAGATTATTTCTGATCAAAATTTTAACAGTGCAAATCCTGATTGGACAGCATGCATATGATGGGTGATCTGGATTTACTGGCGCCATAAAGGTGTATACACGGAGGAAAGGGTCAAGACAAGAAAATATAGAACATTTAGTTCCTGAAATTAAAATTCTTTAACCCTTTCCTCCATATATACGCATTTTTACGCATGTGCGAGCAGTGTAGATCCAGATCAGCAGGCACATTCATGTCGTCTGATTAGGATCTGCACTGGTCACATTTTGGTCAGAAATAACCTAATGAATCAAACAGCGAATACCGTATAATGGTTTTTTTTCGCGAGCATAATATTTTCGCTATTTTCGGGACTGACGTGAATTCGCTAAAATTAAAAACGCCAAAAATCCCAACTACATTCGCGTTAATTTCTATTAGCTCACTTTTCGCTAAAATTACAACCGCGAAAATTAAAATTATGAAAAAACCCCGAAAATTTTCGACCGCGAAAATAACCCATTATACAGTAGTTTAGATCCTGATCAGACGGCATGGATGTGCCGGCTGATCTGGATCTAAACTGTTCACCCTCGCAATTAAGGTGTATCAATGGAGGAAATGGTTAAGATTAATGGTAACAAATAAATATTAAACACTGTATGGTTTTATTCCTTACTCCATTATGGAAATGGCTTATATTATCCTAAGTACTACCAATGTATAATCCAGACCAACCTGCACACCTGTCCAGTCAAATCAGGATCAACACTATTTGTACTTTTTTTACTTTTTTAATGTCAGAGGTGCGAGCAGTAAATTTGTTGTACATGTATATACAGATTGCATGAATATTACCTCTTGTATTGACATCATTCTGGAATCATTGCTGAAATAATGATCATTCCTTGGGTGTGGAGCAAAGAGGTTCTTACTCTTCTTTATCTCTTTCATCCATATATACACATTTTTAGGCATATGTGACCAGTGTAGATCCAGATCAGCCAGTACATCCATGCCATCTGATCAGGATCTGCACTGGTGGCATTTTGGTCAGAAATGACCTAACAAATCAAAAAGCAAACAGTGCAGATCCTGATCAGACAGCACAGATGTGCCAGCTGATCTGATCTACACTGTTCGCCCATGCAATAAAGGTCTGTCTTTGCAGGAAAGGGTTATTTAGTATCATTTAGTATATTCTTGCTTTCACCTCAGTCCCCCGAACAGGAAATCATATATCCATGAACATAACTTTAACCTGATTTACCTTAACCCATTCCTGTACAGATACACCTTTATTGCCAGGGCGAACAGTTTAGATCCAGATCAGCCGGCACATCCGTGCCGTCTGATCAGGATCTAAACTGTTCACTTATTGATTCATTAGGTTATTTCTGACCAAAATGCGGCCAGTGCAGATCCTGATCAGACGGCACGGATGTGCCGGCTGATCTGGATCTACACTGTTCGCACATGCGTAAAAATGCATATATATCCAGGAAAGGGTTAAAAAATTTACTCCCTATATACAGATTTTATCGCATGTGAGACCAGTGTAGATCCAGATCAGGTAGCACATCAGTGCCCTCTGATCTGGATCTACACTGGTCCCTTCTTGATCAAAAATATCCTAATAAATCAAAAACAAACAGCGCAGATCCTGATCAGAAAACATAAATATGCTGCCTGATGTTGATCTACACTTAATCTTTGGAATCTCACATCTAATAAACAGTTTTAAACATTTGGTTAACCTTGTGTACTTTTCATGAGAATTATTCACTGGAAAAACATTCAAATCTCCTTGCATTAAGATCATAATTTGTTTATATAAACAGAGTATTACCTGACTGTCAACTTATACATATGGGGCGCGTCACCGGAAAAGGTATATTCGGGCATATGACGTCAATTCTTGAAATGACGTCATTAAGTTGAGCAGATGATATAACTTATAACGCATTTCGCGGTAAAAATAAAATTATGTTGTCAAAATGTGTAACAAAATTGCCAATGTATGTTATGAGAAAATAACAGATAATTGTAAGATCTTTCAAAATATAGTAACAACTTAAATGTCTAAATTTATGACCGATGCACCTTTTCCCGCGATGCGCCCCATATAGTTCCTGTCGATGTACTTACGTTCGTAGGAATAAAATTTCGTGGCTTTCCGTTATACACTATTTTCATAGGTTCCAAATTTCATTTACAAAATGTATGTTCAATTAATTATTTTGTGGTGGTTTTTAATTAGTGGATTGATTTACCCACTAAAATTAGTTAATTAAAACAAAATATTTTACAGTTTATCTCTTCTTCTTTTGCCCATAAACACAAAAAGATCTTATTTGTTTATAGAGTCCAACCTGTGCTAATAACCACCGACTGCCTGGTCTTTAAGGACAGGTTTGATTGTATTTAAATATCAACTAAAGATATAAAAAGAATATCGCGTCACTAATAAATTATACCTCTTCTTCTTTTTCTTCTTCTTCTTTTCAGCTTTGGCTTCATCGTCAGCATCAGGGGGATTCTCAATAGGTGCTAGGTGTCGATACTGAGTCCCATCAATATCAGAGGTCCTTCCTACAAACATGTGATAGGATTTAACCCTTTAATTAACCATGGATACAAATTTTAATGTTCCTCTGTTAATATTACTTCAACTTTGTTATTAGTACTCAGTGCATTCGGTTCTAATTTGAAAGTCATAAGACATTGAAACTTTGCAAGGTACAAGTAGATTGCTGCATCTGAATCAATTTACTTCAGCAATAACAATACAGTAAAAACCTTCATTAACCCTTTCCTCCATATATACCCATGTTCACACATGTGCATCCAGAGTAGATCCAGTGTGACATACGTGCCTTCTGATCTGGATCTACACTGTTTTTCTTGGTCAGAAATAATCTAATAAATCAAAAATCGAACAGTGCAGATCCTGATCAGACAGCATGGATGTGCCAGCTAATCTGGAACAACACTGTCGCCCACGAGATAAAAGGTGTATAGATTATATGGAGTAAAGGGTCCAAAAATACCTGTAGCGCCACCATCCAGCTGGTTCTCATAGGCGTAAGCCTGTCTCTGACGTGGCTCAGTGTCAACCTTGATCGCAGAGTCCTCACTTAGTACACTTTCTGCCTTCTTAGCCTTCAAGGTGCTCTGACGTAAGTTGTCTTTGTATAACTGGTCCTTGCTGAAAAGTAATAATGTCTTTGTAATGGTAATGTCATGCAAATGTAATGGCAAAGTCATGCAAATGTAATGGCATGGTCATGCAAATGTAATGGCCTGGTTATGCAAATATAAGTTGTGAGACCTAATATTTGTTGTAAACTAAGTCATGAGAGTTATAGCCTGAAAATGACATTTTACTGAAATGGTAATGGTAATGCATATGTAATGGTGATGACATGTGATGTATTATGTCATAATCTAATAGCCTCAAAATGTATGGCATAAATAAGTTACTTTAATGGTAATGTATATGTAAACAGTAAAAGTGATGACATGTAATGTATAAAGATATTAAATAAATATGTCTAAATAGCTAGAAATAAGTAGAATTAAAAACTAGTATGAAAATGTAATAGTAGTGACAAACAACTGTAATGGTAATGTATATGTAATAGTAATGACATAAAATTTATTAAGACATGATAGTTATAGCCAAGAAGTGAACAAAGAACGACAGATATTTATCACATGTTTAAGAAGTTTTAAGCACAAATAAAATTTTTGTTATACAGCAAAACTATATACCCAAATGCCTGCACCCACAAAAGAAAATCACAAAACCACAATAAGAAATATACAGAAAAAGACAAATCTACAAACTGCTGTAAGTAAAAAAGCAACATATGCATATCAGGAATCGCCACACTCAAAAAACACAGCCTCCCCACGCAGCGAAAAAGAACAGAGGAAGATAGAGAGAGTGCATGTTTTATATATGTATGTCAATTCAAATAGGACGCCACAAACAATTAATAAACAAGAGAACCTTTGGGGATACCGCCTTGGAACGGTCAGTGGCAAAACAAATTGCCACTGGGGGTTTAAACCAGGTTCTAGGGTGCACCAACCTCACACTTGCCCCAACAGGTTCCCAACAGGAAAGACATTCTTTCCCCAGAATGAGGGTGATATACTAAAAAAATAACCTTTTAAACTCACTTAAACATGATAACATCAATACTCACAACACATATTGGAGTGGCGGGTGGGATATTATACTATTTATATTTTAACCCTTTTGCTGCCGACGTCAAAAACCCAAATTGACGTCGTCAGTGCCAAGAGCTTTTTAACAAATATTAATACCAAGGTCAGAATGATGCTGGTTTTTATAGATATATCGACGTAGTTACTATTTTTACATGTGAAAACAAAAGCAATAACATTATTGGTCAATACTTCAATGATCTGCCTGATCTCCTCCTGATAATTTTGGAGAAGCTGATGCCACAAGATTTGAAGGATGTACAGATGAGCTGAGGTACAGACAGACGTACAGACAAGTGCAACTCTATATGCCTTCCACTTCGTGGGGGCTGAAAAAAATCTCACTGACAACACCTTTTTCCTTGATGTGCTCCATATAAAGTTCAATGTATAAAACCCAGATCAAGAATGACCTGTATGGTTTGACGCATAACTTGCAGTTTTTTGCTAGTATTACTACGCGACTGTGTAAAAAGGCACGCAATGTAGTTTGTAATTTATCTTGCAATTTCTGTCTTTTTTGGATAACTATATGTAAGTGTAATTATGATAAGAGTAACACATTTTTCACAATTAAACTCAAATTGATGGTATAATTATTATGTTGTCTAAATCTTTTGCCACAAAGTGCAAGTATGACGTCAAAATGAAAGTAATGACGTCAAAATGAAAGTTATGACGTCAGCGTGCCTGTAAAGGATGGTGTTTAAAAATCCGAGTGATGGCCGATTTCATCGAAACTTAAAATGGGCGATATTGATTAACTACAGGAGGCTTTAGTTGTAAATAAAGGTTTCAAACGAAACAAGTTTAATGTTGTTGACGCTTTTCCTATTTAAATTTAAAAAAATAAATAATACTTCAGGCATTCTTCATGTCCTATAGCATCTGCTGATGACATAAAGCAAACCCGATTCTTAAATGTAGTGCAGCAGGATCGTAGCTCCGCCCTAAAAGTAGTTTCTATCCCAGAGTTCCTAGCGCCAACGTACACAGGTCATGTCTTGGACCATGAACTGTGTTTTATACATTGTATAAAGTTTGTTTACTTATTGCACTTTCACACCTATTTAAAAGGCAAGCTTCCCTGTCTTATGAGATACCTTTTTATAAATATATAAACATTGCCGCCTTCTGATTCCTGTCCTGTGTAGCAGGGGCCTGACAATAACTAACCATTCTTTTACTAGAAGGTTGCTCACCAACTAATCCAGAGCTGGGCCCAAGATCATAAAACTAAGTTTTGAGATCAGTCTCAAATCTCAAGGATCTGATTGGCTGAAATGGCGACTGGTCGCCATTTCAGCCAATCAGATGCTTGAGATTTGAGACTGATCTCCAGATTTAGTTTTATGATCTTGGGCACTGGGCTGATACTTTTTACCTTCCTCTCAGTAGGCACCTGCCTTACTCAGAACTCACATGCCTTAATCCTGTCTCACACAGAACACACGGCTTATACGGCTGGCCACCCGTGTAAACCGTACATACAACCAAACCAACCGTGGCCTTATCCGAGTTGCACTCTGGCCATTTGAGTGCATCCGTGTAAGCTGTGTATGATTTTTTAAACTTTAAAAAACTGGCACGGGTGCCATTTCCATGTATGATCAATCGTACAAGAACGTGAGAGACTGGGTGAGACCGTACGAAACCGTATATACAACCGCACACAAAGTCCACTCCACAAGTGAGCTTAACCATGTCAATATCGTATATAAATGGTATGGAATATAAATCAAACAAAATGTCCAGTTAATCAAGTAAAACTGTGTTTAATCGTACTAGGCCGTAACAGACCGTACTTGGAACCGTACAACAATCGTATGAAAATCGTTTGCAAATCATGTTCAAACCGTGACAAACCTTGCTTGACCCAGTATATCCGTGCTTTATTCGTACATACTCGTGCTACATTCACTCTAAATCGTACTAACTCATCCCCAGGCACAGTTGGAGCGCAATACTCTTACCATTGAACCTGTGTATAACCGAGAAGACCGTATTGGAACCTTTGCCCAACCATGTTCTGTGTGAGACAGGCTTAAACCAATAAGCAATGTGGATAGAATGGGAAAATCCTTATTTTGCTTTCTTGTTTAGATTTATCTTCAGTTCATATAAAAATAACAGATTTTTTTAAAATTTACAGATTTTATTTTAACAATTATACATGTAGTTCCATTCAGATATAAAGTAATTACCAATATGAAGGTGCAATATAGTTTTAATATCAATCACCAAATATCACAAAATTATAACCATATTAAAACCTGCTAATTTTGTCCACACAAAACTTCAGTTACCATGATCTCCCGAGTATAAGTCTCAGCAATCTTACTTTGATCAAAAATGCAGGAAAAACAAAGAATTCTATTAACATTATGCCCAAAAAGATTACTTCATCCAATGCACTTGCTTAATTTATTCACAGTTTTCCCATCCTTTTCAAATTCTTTAAGCCTATACTCCATATAAACAGGTTTTATCGCATGTGCCAAAAGTGTAGATCCTGATCAGATGACATATTTGTGCAATCCAATAAGGATCTACACTATTTGCTACTTGGTCAAAAATATCCTAATGATACTAAAATTAAACAGTGTAGATCCTGTGCCCAAGGTTATAAAGCTGAGCATGGAAACCAGTCTCAAATCTCAAGCATCTGATTGGCTGAAATGGCGACCAGTCGCCATTTCAGCCAATCAGATGCTTGAGATTTGAGACTGGTTTCCAAACTCAGCTTTATAACCTTCAGCCCAGATCAGATGGCATATTTGTGCAATCCAATAAGGATCTACACTATTTGCTACTTGGTCAGAAATATCCTAATGATACTAAAAGCAAACAGTGAAGATCCTGATGACTCAGCATGGATATTCCAGCTGATCTGGATCTACACTGTTCACTTTTTTTTATTCATTTTCTTATTTTTTACTTAAAAGCAAACAGTGAAGATCCTGATCAGATGGCATGTAAGTGCTGGCAGATCTTGATCTACACTGTTTGCATATGCAATAAAACTCATATATAAAGAGTAAGGGGTTAAACGGTTTATAATAATTCAAATAGAGAAGCGGCCAATATGATGGTGCATGGTGATGACGGTAATGACTAAAACAAATGCCAGTTACACTCTGCAAGCTTACCTATCTTGATTTTTACCAGATGACATCTCAGTCATCAAATTATTTATCAACTCGGATCTACAAAATGATAACTCCAATTATGAAATTACAACAATTTAATTGCAATTTTTATTCCATAGACACACCTTCATTGCGTGGGTGAACATATGTGCCATCAGATCAGGATCTACACTGTTCGCTTTTTGATTTGTTAGGTTATTTCTGACAAAAATGTGACCAGTGCAGATCCTGGTCAGACGGCATGGGTGTGCTGGCTGATCTGGATCTAAACTGGTCACAAATGCGTAAATATGCGTATATATGGAGGAAAGCGTTAACTGACCTTTATACTCCATGGGATATTGCTCATATTCCATGAACGAACAACGTAAATCCAGGTCAGATCGTCTGATCAGAATCAACAATGTTTGTTTTTAGATTTATCAGGTTACATATTCCATGAAATAAACATTGTAGATCTAGTTCAGATGGTACAAATGTGCCAGTTTATCTCAGACTGGCACTTTTCACCCATAGATAACAGCCATATCCCATTAACCCTTTCCTCCATAAATACTTTTTTATGCATGTTACTACCAGTGTAGCTCCAGATCAGCCGGTACATCCGTGCTGTCTGATCAATATCTGCACTGGTCGCATTTTGGTCAGAAATAACCTAACAAAAAAAAAACGTTCAGTTTAGATCCTGATCAGACAGCAAAGATGTGCTGGCTGATCTGGATCTAAACTGTTCGCCCACGCAATAAAGGTGTATCTATGGAGGAAAGGGTTTAGTAAAGGGTTAAAAGCACTTGAAATAATGGTAACTAAAACCCTTTACACACAGTACATGTATTAACTTAACCCTTTCCTGTTTAGATACACCTTTATTTCTAGGGCGAACAGTTTAGATCCAGATCAGCCGGCACATCCGTGCCGTCTGATCAGGATCTAAACTGTTCGCTTTTTGATTCATTAGGTTATTTCTGACCAAAATGCGACCAGTGCAGATCCTGATCAGATGGCATAAATGTGCCGGCTACTCTGGATCTACACTGGTCGCAAATGCGTAAAAGTGCGTACATATGGAGGAAAGGGTTAAGGGCCATCTACAACAGTCATTCCATTGTCATCGATACAAATAATAATTCTATCTAACGCCAAAATGCTGTTTAATAAAACTTAGCACAAATAAATGTTATTAAGGTATCTTTTTTTGCATATGTTAAGCAAAGTTAGAATGGTAAAGAAACATGACTAGATCTTAAAATTACTTAAAATTCTATTTACCCACAAACACAAAAAGTAAACAACACAAAACACCATTAAAATGCCCACATGAGCAATATGCTACTGACAACAATTGTTGTGCCCTTTTGTTTAACACCTATATACAATATGAGGTACAGTGAAACCCCTCTATAACAGACACCTAAGGGGCTGAGAGAAATTGTTATTAATACCGGGTTGTCCTTAATTGTGGGTTTAAATCAAGAAGTCGGCCATAATACCGGGGTGCCCGTAATATCAAGTGTCCGTAATGAGGGGTTTTATTGTATCTGTATGTTTGTATTACTGAGGATAGGGAAACACATTTTAAGTTTTTAACCCTTTACTCCTTATATCCTTTCCCAGTCTATAAAGTAATAAAACTTTGCGAAAAATCAAGGTCCTAAAAATGTGACCTCTTTTTGTGTCTAAAAGCCTACAACGTATTGAATTATCTTACTTCAAATAACGGTATTGTTTTGTGATTGGAAGCAGTTTGCTTCTTGGTCAGAACAAGAAAATTCGTTTAACTTATATCCCCCGCCGAGTACTGGTTATTACTAACACAACAGATGAAGACATGAGGCTTTATTTAGATATTTATCATGGCAAAAACAGTGAAAAACAAGAAACCGTTGAAGACGGGTGATGCTCCCCGAATGGGTGCTTTGTCACAAAAACAGTTAGTTGTATAACTATTGAGGTGAATTTTGAAAAAAGTGTAGTGCTATAAAATCATACAATTTTAAAATCCAACTATAAATAACAAAGTAACGGACCTGACATAATTAAGCTTCAAGTTCATGCTGTGACTTTGACCTTGAAGGAAGCAACCAAAATGTTGTGTGACATGTCACATCGATATGGTGATCATTTGTGTGAAATAATTTTTAAATCCAACTATAAATAACAACGTTATAGACAGGAAACGATTTTGATGTGACATTGACGTTCAAGGTAGAGACCCAAATGTCACGCGTGACACGTCATCTCATTATTGTGATCATTTCTGTGAATAAATGTTAAAATCCGATTTCAAATAAAAAAGTTATGGGCATGATTTTACTGCAATGTCATGCTGTGACCTTGACCTTCAAGGTAGCAACCCAAATGTTGCGTGCAACACATCGTCTCATTATGGTGATCATTTCTGTGAAATAATTTGAAAATCCGACTTCAAATAAAAAAGTTATGGGACAGACACAATTTTGCTTCAAGGTCATGCTGTAACCTTGACCTTCAAGGTAGTGACCCAAATGCTGCGTGTGACACCTCGTCTCATTATGGTGATCATTTCTGTGAAATAATTTTAAAATCCGATAAAAAAAGTTATGGGTCGGACATGATTTTGCTGCCAGGTCATGCTGTGACCTTGACCTTCAAGGTAGCGACCCAAATGTTGCGCGCGACACGTTGTCTCATAATGGTGATCATTTCTGTGAATAATTTGAAAATCCGACTTCAAATAAAAAAGTTATGGGCCAGAAACAAAATGGGACGTACGGACGAACGGATTCACGGACGGACGGACGGACACCCCGGTGACTATATGCTCCCCCTGATTTCTTCGGGGAGCATAAAAAACTTCAGATGGTGAAAAGGGTTGGGCAGCTCACCAGAATATAAGAATGAGACGTAAAGTCTTCAAGTTGTTGAAATGAAGAGGGCAGTAGTAAAAAAAATAGCGCGGTATTTAATTGAAATCCATGCAATAGTTGCAGAGAAGTAGCGCCGAAACGAATACTACTCTATATGCATAGTGCATAACTTATCAAAGGGCCATAACTCTGTGTTAAACGGTCAGACCAGAACAAGACAACAATATGGGCATCTTGTCTTGGTATTGATGGTTTCCATAAATTCATTGAAATCCATCCAGTAGTTGCAGAGAAATAGCAAGGAAATGAATACTGCTCTACATGCAAAATGCTTAACTTATCAATGGGCCATAACTCTGTGTTAAAGGATCTGACTGGAACAGGACGACAATAAGCGTTTCCAGATACATTCATTGAAATCCATCCAGTAGTTGCAGAGAAATAGCCCAGAAACGAATACTGCTGTATATGCATAATGCATAAGTTATCAAATGGCCATAACTTTGTGTTACACAGTCTGATTGGAACAAGACTATATTATGCACATCTCCTCTTGGTATTGATGGCTCCCAGAAAGTTTCATTTAAATCCATCTGGTAGTTGCAGAGAAATAGCACGGAAACAAATACTGCTCTATATGCATAATTCATTAGTTATCAAAGGGCCATAACTCTGTTTTAAACAGTCTGACCGGAATGATATGCGCATCTCCTCTGGATATTGATGGCTCCCAGAAAGTTTCATTGAAATCCATCTGGTAGTTGCAGAGAAATAGCACGGAAACAAATACTGCTCTATATGCATAATGCATAAGTTATCAAATGGCCATAACTCTGTGTTTAACAGTTTGACTGGAATGATATGCGCATCTACTCTGGGTATTGATGGCTCTCAGAAAGTTTCATTGAAATCCATCTGGTAGTTGCAGAGAAATAGCATGGAAACAAATACTGCTCTATATGCATAATTCATTAGTTATCAAAGGGCCATAACTTTGTGTTAAACAGTCTGACCGGAATGATATGCGCATCTACTCTGGGTATTGATGGCTCCCAGAAAGTTTCATTGAAATCCATCTGGTAGTTGCAGAGAAATAGTGCGGAAACGAATACTGCTCTATATGCATAATGCATTAGTTATCAAAAGGCAATAACTCTGTGTTTAACAGTCTGACCAGAAAAAAGACGACAATATGCGCATCTCCTCTCGGTATTGATGTTTCCCTGAAAGTTTCATTGAAATCCATCCTGTAGTTGCAGAGAAATAGTGCGAATACAAATACTGCTCTATATGCATCATGCATAAGTCATCAAAAGGCCATTACTCTGTGTTAAATGGTCTGCAGGAACAAGAAGATGACATGCACATCTCCTTTTGGTATTGATGGTTCCCAGAAAGTTTCATTGAAATCCATCCAATAGTTGCAGAGAAATAGCACGGAAACGAATACTGCTCTATATGCATAATGCATAAGTTATCAAAGGGCAATAACTGTGTTAAACAGTCTGACCAGAACAAGACAACAATATGCGCATCTCCTCTTGGTATTGTGGGTTCTCAGAAAGATTCATTGAAATCATTCCAGTAGTTGCAGAGAAATAGCGCGGAAACGAATACTGCTCTATATGCATAATGCATAGGTTATCAAAGGGCCATAACTCTGTGTTAAATGGTCTGACATGAACAAGACGACGATATGCCCATCTCCTCTTGGTACTTATGGTTCCCACAAAGTTTCGTTAATATCCATCCGGTGGTTGCAGAGAAATAGCGCGGAAACGAAATTCGGATGGACGGACGCGTGACGGATGGACGGACACCAAAACAATATCACCCTCCTGATTTCATCGGCAGGGGATAATAACCAAATGAATCTACAAGCAAACAGTGTAGATCCTTGTCAGATAGCATGAATGTGCTGGCAGATCACGATCTACACTGTAACTGTTCAACATTGGAAAACAGTCGTATCTCAAGGAGTAAAGAGTTAAAATGTTTGAATAAAAACTAATCTCTAATATCTGGGTAGAAGCAAAACTACGATGCACATAAATAACATACCGTTTTGGTTTCTGGCTGTAAAAAAAGGTGACTACAGGTTAGAAGTGATTAAAAGCACATAAACACTCAGAAGTGACGAATAAGAAAAGAGTAGTTCAAGCTATATCTTAACCCTTTTCTCCATAGACACACTTTTATTGTGTGGGCGACCAGTTTAGATCCAGATCAGCACGGATGTGCCAGCTGATCTGGATCTACACTGGTCACACATGCGTCAAAATGCATATATGGAGGAAAGGGTCAAGGGTGAACCCCTGTCTCCTTTTGATAGACCACAGCAGGGTTGGACGCAAGATTTCCAGAAAGGGGGTATTTTTGAGACAGAATTGGGATAGTTACATGATTTTCTCCAACTTTCTAGCCAGAGTACCCATTAAAATCAAATATTGCTGCCCAGAAAGTGGGTTCACATGGACAACCAGTGTAGATACGGATCTGCTCAGGAAGCACATCTGTGCAGTCTGATCAGGATCTAATCTTCTTGGTCCTAATGAATCTAAGTAGTTTTGATCCTGATCAGATGTCACAGTTAATAGTTAATAGTGTTGATCCAGATCAGATGTCACAGACATGCAAGCTGATCTAGATCTACACTATTTACTCAGGTGATTAAAGCCTTATCCATGAAGTTAATGTCTACGACTGAATATTGTACAGTGTAGACCCTGATCTGACTTCACGGATGTACAGGCTGATCTGCACTGTTTGCATCTTGGTCAGAAATATTCTAATGAATTTAGAAGCAATAAGTGTTGATTCTGGGGTAAAGGTTATAAAACTGAGATTGGAAACCAGTCTCAAATCTCAAACATGTGATTGACAGAAATGGCAACTGGTCAGATGCTTGAGATTTGAGACTGGTTTCCATACTCAGTTTTATAACCTTGGACACTGATCAGGTGACATGGATGTGCCAGCGGATATTTATTTACGCTCTTCCCCCATGCCAATAAGGTCGTATTTATGAAATAATGGATTAAAATAATAGAAAACAAACATACTTTTTACCATCTATGCCACCAACAGGATAAGGATCACCTCCGACATTGTATACCGGGGTTTGTTTTTTCTGTTTTGATGATTTCCTTCTCTGTTCTATAATTTTCTGACGCCTTATTTCAGCTTCCTTCTTTTTGCTGAAAAGATGTTATACATGTGAAGTAAAGGAAATGAACAAAATGGTATTAAAACAAGAAAAAGTATCTATTACTTATACGCTATATCAATAGAGTAAACAGTTAATTATGAAGCAAGGAATGTTTTATTTCCAACTTACCTCCACATATTTAGACCGACGGCCAAAAAAGCAATACCGACGGTTACTGCACTAGCTATCGGGATAATAATCTGGTTAAGCTGGGTGGGTGGAGGAATCCCATAGAAATCAGTGTCGA